>CM022945.1:143750459-144267267 GCA_012931725.1 Litsea cubeba
ACAAAGAAGACGGCTCGGCTGCTGCGCCCGAGGGAGCACATCCTTCATCGTCAAAGCCCAGTCAGAGCTGACCGAAGCTCAAATTGCTCGTCGTATACCCGCCGCGCGCGCGTCATACCGACAAAAAGACTAGAGAAGCAAAGGACCCAGCCTCCACACTTCAAGTCTCTCCCAAATGGGTCGAAAAAGAAGACCCAACCAAGTTGCTGCTGCCGTCCATATGGTTGGAAAAACCAGAAGGCGCCAAAAATCAGCAACAAAAATCCATGTCCGACGTCCATGACCCGCAGCGTCTCAAGGACAAGAAGACATTCAGAAGAATCCCCTGCTCCTTCAAGCAAAGGACAGCAGAGTGATCCTTCCTCAAGCTCCTCTTCAAAAAGAATGAGCCCCAGCTCAGTCACCAGGACAGTTTCTGTCGGGCGAAATCACGAAGGATGAAGTGTTTGGATACAATTCTGAGCCACCACCCCCCGCAATCCCACCGCCAGAAGAAGTGCCGATCACCCGCATCCAGCAGTTGGAACGGGCCCAGCAGAGGAAGTGAAACTCTGAGGGAAAACATTCTCACGCGCCTTCCAAAATCAGGCGAACATGAACCTCCTCCGAATCAGCAAGACGACGAAGGTAAATAGAGAAAGAAAATGAGTCACGGCGCCCTTACTAAAAAGGACGTAGACGGTAATCCTCGCCAAAGCAAAAGAAGAGGATATACTCAAAGAGCATGGGATCAAGCCACCATATCCCTATGGATGGACTCGGTCACCTTCCCACCAAATCAAGCATCCTAACTCTCCAAACAATATACGGGGAAAGGATCAGGCCAGACAGCACGTCATCACTTCAAGATCCTGACGGGAGCTATCGCGGATCAAGATGCACTCAAGATCCGCCTCTTTGCAAGTACCCTAAAAGGTACGGCCTTCGATTGGTACTCCACTCTGCCGGAGGACTCAATCCAAAACTGGGCCATGCTAGAGACACGCTTCCTGACTCACTTCAAAGGTGAGATCATCCCGCTACTATGGCTCAGCTGTGCAGCCTAAAACAGGGGGAGAATGAGTCAACATATGACTTCATTCACAAGTGGAAAGCAATGGCATACAAATGCTCTGATGTATTGCCACAAGCGTCGCTAGTCGACATCTGCCGAAACAACATGAGAGCCAGAATCCGCTCCATGATCATCGGCAACAAATCAAAAAACCTGGGAGAACTCCTAGAAGCTTCCATGGAAGCTGAAACGGTGATTAAAGACCTCAACAGTCAGAAATCATCAAGAAAAGAGCCAACCGCCATTGCAACCTCTAAACCAAAGAAGAAAGAGGTCCTCAATGTGCAGACCAAGTCAGCTCCTCAGCCACCAAAGAAAGCTGAAAACAAAGCTGCTGGTAAGAGACCTGAACTCTCAGACGCCTTCAAAGAACGAGTAGAGAAGAAATACCCGTTTGATGAAGATGTTGATGAAATCTTCGGGGCTCTTGTGGCAAACGGCAAGCTCACCTTGCCTGAACCAAAAAGACCGGGTGATGTTGGCAAAACCAACGATCCTCGGTACTGTCCATACCACCAGATGATCTCGCATCCATCTCAATCAATGCTTCGTTGTGAGAGAGAAAATAAATGAGATGTGGAAAAACGGAGTCATCACCTTTGACAAAAACTATGGGTCTGCCTCCGTCAACATGGTGACATGTGGACAAACATCAAGATCACCGAAGAAGAAGATCACTACTTCCTTCAAGGTGATAAACTCAATCGAAGCGTCCGAGGAACTGGTTCCTTACCCGACACCAGACGGACAACCGATATGGGTACATCCCGATCTCCTGGAAGATGAAAATTGGGAGGTCGTGAAAACAAAGCCTACAGCTCAACAGCGAAGGCAGGCTAGGAAACATCTCCTCAAGCTCAAACGACAAGAGAAGACCCAGCCAAAACTAGAGGTCAAAGAAAAGGCAGAGGCTTCCTCTACCACTTCACTGGAGGTAACAAAAACATCCCTTCCAGAGACTTCAAAGGGGGTAAGGAAATTCACTCTCAGTGATTTCATGCCACCTCAATTCAAAGAAGCCATGCAGGAGACATCATACTCTTGCAATTCGGTAGTTGGATTCTCCATTGATGGATACGAGTCCAGCGACACCGATGATGGATTCGAATCCAACTACACAGATGAGTGGGAAGAGTCCCTTGAAACAGGAGAATATCTCTCCGATGAAGAATGGGTTCCTGAGTCTCATCTTATGCCAGTAATCTGGTATAACCCCCTACAGCCACAAGGATCCTGGTCTGATGATGAAGAAGACCAAGAAGCTGTACAAGAAAATGCTGCTGAACCAGCACCTCTCATTACTCCAGTGGAAATCAACAATGTTGAGCCACAAAGAGATGATGAAGAAGAAGATCCGGCTCCCATGCCTGATCTTGAAGAATATGCAAGGATCTTGCAGCGACTCGCTCTAGAACAAGAGCAAGAACGCGTCAACGAGCCTCCTCGCAATCCAGAGCCTGAAGTCCCTGAAGACCACCAGGTACATCCTCCCTTAACTCCTGAAAATGGAGAAAATTGCTGGATAGACGATCCTCTCACATCCGAGGATGAGTCTGACTCCGATCAGGCAACGTCTCCCGTCAGAGCTTCCTGTAATGTGATAATTCGGGATTATAGCTCTTCCGAAGCATCGTCTGATGAGAGCACTTACACTCCGGCGACGCCTAGCAATATATCTTCTGGAGCCACCTCGTCTCACGTGACTTTCACTGAGATGACACCCTCTCAGGTTTCTTCTCCTGAGACTGTGACTTCGAAGTTCACACCCTTCCTGACTGAAGAATTCCCAGCCATTGATGCTTGGGACGATGAATTAGTCAACGAAGAAGAAAGATTGCTGGATGCTGTTCAGGACTTGTTCCCGGAAAATGCTCCATGCAACACAATCACTGAGGATGGTAACTCTGCTGCTGATGCATCCTCAGCAAATGAAAAATGACAGCCTCTTGATCCTGAAGACAATCTTCCAAACGAAGACCCTTCTCAAGAAGCTCTCGAAGTTGGTAGAGGCACCCGCTCTGGCCGGGACTACCACAAAAATTACAACCAATCTTCCTTTACATATGTAAATCCTTCGGGAAAAGATGTTGTAAGCGCCCCTAGTGGCAACAATGATGAACATGCAGGCCCTAAGGAGGCTTTCAAGTATGACTTGATTGAACACTTCAAGCACATACCTGCACGTCTGCACATCCTAGATTTGTTGCGAATGTCTCCGCACACTCGTGATAATCTCATTTCGGAATTACAAAAGCTGAATGAGGATGTCGACAAACATGCCCCGCAAGTCCTCCAAATTGAAATGGATTACCGGGTCAAAAACTCAGAAGCCTCCTCAAAGGGAGAAAAGAAGAAAACTGAGGGATCATGCATTGAATGCCTCTCGGTTAAAAAAGCAGCCAGTGCAACCATCGCCTTCACAAAGGATGACCTCCTACTTGGCGAAACCAGGCATAACCGACCCCTGTACTTCACAGGGTATATCAAGGAAATGCCTATGCATAGAGTTCAGATCGACCCAGGTTCTGCACTCAACCTTATCTCCACATCGGCTCTTGAAGAGTTGGGCATCCCACCCAGCAAACTGAGCCACACATCTGTATCTATCTTTGGATACGATGGGAGTACTCAAAGGCCTATCGGCAAAATCAGGTTCAAATTGCAGATCGGTGATCTTATCTCTGAGGTCACAGTGTATGCAATAAAGACCCCTTCATGCTACAACATCCTTCTCGGACGCCCTTGGATCCATGAGAATGGTGTTGTCCCTTCAACTCTACATCAATGCATCAAGTTTGTTGGCGACGACGGCATGATACATCGAGTCTTTGCGGACAGAAAACCCTTCAAAGGTAAAGAAATCCACTTCGCAGACTCACAAATGTATGAAGGTGAAAAAGAAGAAGAGGAGAAGCATACAGCATCCTTTGCCGAAAATCTCCAGAAAGATAAAGGCAAAGCTCCTCAACAATCACCGGAAGAAAACAAACCATCCGGTAAATCTGAAGAGAGCACTCAAACTCCCTTCATCATCTCCCTCAAATCTTCAAAGCCTTTGGTCATCACAACTAAAGTGAAGAAGGCAAAACAAAAGCCTGGGGGCAAATTTGTTGTCTCTTTCGTGTCTATCATGCAAGACACGGACTCGGATTCAGAGCCAGAAGACGACACATCGTCAAGCCAAGCTGACACTCAGCAAGTTCAGCCTGCTCTTACTCCAATGGAGACAACTTCTGACATAGAAGATCCTACGTCAGCTTCCTTCGTTGTTCCAGCAACTTCAGCAAAGGAAAAACCGATCTTCTTCCATAGATCGGATGCTTCTTCATCAAACTCCATGCTTGAACCTTTCCAAAATAAAGGTACGCCTCAACTATCCTTATACAGTTCTGTGGCACAAGCTATTATGAAGAAAATGGGCTATGACGCTCAAAACCCAGTCGGTTTGGGAGAAGGACGCGGTATTCTCACGCCATTGGGGCCCGTCTTGACCAAAAGCCAGCTGGAAGATTGGAGACTCTACGGCTATGTAGAAAAGTCTTCACACGGGTTAGGATATGATCCTGACACTCCCTTGAGACAGTTGACACAAAGGCTTAAAAGTCAATATACTGACCAAGCCTCAACATCTCAAGTCCATGAAGACATCGATCTCCCTGGATATCTCTTTGATGAGTCACCTGACAAAGATCCAGGAAGCTCATCCAATTGGCACGATTTCTCCGAAAATGAAGAGGAGTTGTCCGATGGCACAGACGTGTGGACTTCTGACCCAGAAGAACCCTCATCTCCAAAAGAAGTAGCCTACTTCGACTCGGTTTCAACAGGCGATTGGGATCATCTCATAGCAAGCCTTGGGAAAATTACCGATCAAGAAGACCCGTGGAAAGGAACAAAACCTTGGTCTGGAAATGCCCTTGAAACCCCAGAAGGTTTCGTTGAGCTGGAAGCCTCCGAAAATATTGTGGAGGACCCACCTTCGAACCTTCCAACAGAAGATCCTGTTCAAAAGATAGACTTGGGAACACCAGATAACCCACGTCCTGTATTCATAAGCAAGAATATAAAGGATGATGAGTTACCCGAGTATATCGCTTTTCTTCGTGAGTTCGTTGATTGCTTTGCATGGTCTTACGCTGAAATGCCAGGCTTAGACCCCAAAATAGCAGTTCACAAACTCAATCTTCAAGAAGACATCAAGCCTGTCAAGCAAGGCCAAAGAAGATTCCGTCCAGATGTGATGGATAAAATTGAACAAGAAGTTCAAAAACTCAAAAGCGTCGGCTTCATCCGTGAGGAACAACATCCTGAATGGTTGGCCAACATTGTCCCCGTGACAAAGAAAAATGGGCAGATCAGGGTCTGTATTGACTATAGAGACCTGAATGGCGCATGCCCAAAAGATGAATTTCCGCTCCCCATACCAGAGGTAATGATTGATAATACCTGTGGATTCGAGCGAATGACATTCATGGATGGTTTCTCTGGCTACAATCAGATAAAGATGCATCCTGAGGATGAAAAACATACATCCTTTCGAACCCCATTTGGCGTGTATTGCTACACTGTCATGCCATTTGGTCTGAAGAATGCTGGTGCCACATATCAGAGGGCTATGATGAAAATATTCCAAGATATGCAGCACAAGACGGTTGAATGTTACGTTGATGACCTCGCTGTCAAAAGCAAAAGAAAAGAAGATCATCTCGAAAACCTTCGAGAAGTCTTCCTCCGGCTTCGCAAACACAAACTGCGAATGAATCCATTGAAATGCTTCTTCGGCGTCTCGTCGGGTAAGTTCCTCGGATTCTTAGTTCGGAAAGCTGGAATAGAGCTTGACCCCATAAAAGTCAAAGCCATTCTAGAAATGCCCTCTCCAAGAACCTTGAGAGAACTCAAAGGGCTTCAAGGGAGATTAGCCTACATCAGACGGTTCATCTCCAATCTTTCGGGGAAATGTCGTCCATTCTCCCGATTGATGAAAAAAGGTGTAAACTTTGTTTGGGATGCTGACTGTGAAGCTGCTTTCCAAGACATCAAGTCATACCTGACAAAACCTCCAGTGTTAGCTGCTCCTACCACTGGAAAACCATTCATCTTGTACACAAGAGCCCTTGATCACTCTTTGGGAGCTCTGCTTGCGCAAGAAAACGATCAATGAAAAGAAGCTGCTCTATATTACCTCAGCCGCATGCTAGTAGGTGCAGAGCATCGCTACTCTCCAGTCGAAAAAGAATGTCTTGCAGTGATGTTCGCCGTACAAAAGCTGCGTCACTACTTGCTTTCCAACACAGTCTACCTGGTCTCGAGGGTCAACCTCTTGAAGGTCCTTGTCACAAAGGCAGGTTCTCTCAATGCTTGACTGGCAAAATGGTCCATCCTTCTGTCACAATTTGATATTAGGTATGTACCACAAAAAGCAATCAAAGGGCAAGCTCTAGCGGACTTCCTCGCAGAACATCCATTGCCTAAAGATTCTCCACTCAGAGATGATCTCCCAGACGAACCAGTCTACAATGTGGAGACTTTCTCACAAAGTGCCTCCTGGGACATGTACTTTGACGGTGCAACCCGGACAAATGAAAAAAGACAGCTGATCTCGGGAGTTGGCATCCTCTTTGTTAGCCCCGACAAATACATGATTCCACACGCTTTCTCGCTACTGGAACCATGCACAAACAATGCAGCTGAATATCAAGCTCTGATCTTAGGATTGGAACTCGCCATCGAATCCGGTATCACCATGCTGGAAGTCTTTGGAGATTCTCAACTGATCGTCAACCAGATGAATCAGAAATTTGAAGTCAGGAAGCCAGATTTGCTGCCCTACTACAACAAAGCACAATCACTTCTGCAAAAGTTTGACATCTGTCACATCACCCACATTCGTAGAGGTGAAAACATACGTGCAGATGCCCTAGCCGGACTTGCCGCATCCATGGCAATCCAGGAAGGGGAAAACATGCAAGTCACAGTGTGCGAAAGAAGAATCCTTCCTCCTCTTAACACACACCAAGCAGTTGCTGAATGCCACCAAGTGGTCAGAAGTCGGATTTCAATCCTTCAAACTTCAATCGGCGACTGGAGGGATCCGTTCATTGATTACATTATGTTCGGAATCCTACCTGAAGATCCAAAAGAACGGGTAAGCATCCAAAGGCGAACCCCAAGCTTCCATTTGGATATTCCTTCAAAAATCCTTTACAGGAAATCCTTCAACGGAGTACTTCTACGCTGCTTGTCACAACAAGAGGCTGAAGATACACTCAAAGAAGTTCATGCTGGTCTTTGTGGAGCTCATCAGGCTGGACCTAAGCTCTATGATCAGATAAAAAGGTTAGGATATTACTGGCCTACCATGGTAGCTGACGCAATGCAATTTGCTAAGCGCTGCCAACAATGCCAAGTTCATGGAGATTACATTCACATGCCTCCAGAATGGCTGCATCCTACAGCGATCTCATGGCCTTTCGAAGCCTGGGGTATGGACATTATAGGTCCTATTTCTCCCCCTTCAAGCAAAGGTCATCGCTTCATCTTTGCCGCTACGGATTACTTCTCCAAGTGGTCAGAAGCATTTGCGTTTAACGAAATGAAGACCTCATCAGTCCTTCAGTTCCTACGCACCAACATCATTTGTCGTTTCGGCATACCCAAAAGATTCGTCCATGATAACGGACCACCGTTCCGGGATCATCGATTCTACAGGTTCTGCGACAAATACAAAATCCAAAGCTGTCCTTCGACTCCATACAATCCGGCAGCAAACGGGTTAGCAGAAGCTTTCAACAAGACACTCTGCAAAATCCTCAAAAAAATGGTCTCTAATCACAAAAGAGACTGGAGCGACAAAATGTCTGAAGCTTTGTGGGCCTATCGAACCACCGTTTGAGGACCAACCCATAGCACACCATTCTCCTTGGTCTATGGATGCGAAGCTGTCGTGCCCTTGGAAGTACAAATTCCTTCCTTGAGGGTATCCTTGCAAAATGACATGACTCAAGAAAGCAATGTCAAATTGCGGCTCCATGAGCTGGACAATCTCGATGAGAGACGGCTCGAAGCTCAACAAAGCATTGAACTTTACCAAGCACGTATGGCAGGATCTTTCGATAAAAAGGTCAGGCAACGCGCCTACAAAAAGAATGACTTGGTTCTTGCGGTAAAAAGACCAATGGTCTTCGCTCACAAATCCAAAGGCAAATTTGAGCCGAAATGGGAGGGACCCTACGTCATCGATAAAGTTTTCTCCAATGGCGCATACGCACTCCTAAACATGGAAGGTGACAGATGTATGCTGCCCATCAATGGCAAGTTTTTAAAGCGGTACTACCCTTGAAGACTTACCCAACTGGGTAAGAGCAATGCCTGTACGGCCAAAACCGGTTTCCAGGTACACGCTCGCTAAACCCACCTTTTTTTAGAATTTTCATATCAAATGTTGAAATTTCTAGAAATCTAAAACAATGCTTACTTTCATCGTTTCATTGTTCAAAAAAAAAATCCAAGTTTAGGAACGTTTCCCTAACTTGACCAAAATTTTCAACCTTTGAACCCAAAATTCATGGTTTGAAACAAAATCCGGATTCAGGGATTTCCACCCTAGTCCACCCTGCCTTTTACCGCCAAAATGGTTTTAGGTCAAAACTCATGACCCTCGTGTCTTTAAACAAAAAAAAATGGTTTTTCAAAAACCGCGAGGAAGCGACGCTTAGTCGATACTTGCACAAATCGGAAGCAAGCGAACCACGTTCGACACTTCCAAAATCGCAGGGAAGCGACATTTCGTCGATACTTGCAAAATCCAAAACTATGGAAACGCAACATTTCAGTTGATATCCACAACCCAAATTTCAAAGGTTCGAAAAAACCTAAAAACTATGGAGACGCAACATTTCAGTTGATATCCATAACCCAAAGGTTCGAGAAAACCACAAATTTCAAAAATCGTGGGGAAACGACATCAAGTCAGTACCCGCAAAACCAAGAATTTTGAAAAGCAAGGATGCGACATTCCATCGATACTTGCACCCAAATCCGCGAGGATGCGACATTCCATCGATACTCGCAACCGAATCCGCGAGGATGCGACATTCCATCGATACTCGCAACCGAATGAGCAAGGATGCGACATTCCATCGATACTTGCAAGAACATTCAGCAGGGAGGCGACTTTTAGTCGATACTTGCATTTTTTTGAAAACCAAACCGGCTATAAATGCCACAAACAGGCTATAAATGCCACAAACCGGCTATAAATGCCATCAAAACAGGCTATAAATGCCACAAACCGGCTATCAATGCCACCAAAACAAACCGGCTATCAATGCCACAAACAAAAAAACTTGGATTTCAAAAAAAAAAAAAACGGCTATCAATGCCACCAAAACAAAACAGGCTATCAATGCCACCAAAAACCGGCTATAGATGCCACAAAACAAACCGGCTATCAATGCCACCAAAATTGGCTATAGATGCCACACACAAAAAAAAAACTCGGCTATCAATGCCACAAGAAAAGCTGGCTCTCATGCCAAAATTGGCTTCCATGCCACAAACAAAAACCTGGCTTTCATGCCAAAACTATCACTTGACAAAAGATTTTCACAAAATGACAACCTTTTGATCAAATCCCATTTAGCAATTACTTTTATCACAAAAAGATTCAAGTGAGCGTAGGGGTAACAAAAAAAGAAGAGCATCCCATTTAGCAATTACTTTTATCACAAAAAGATTCAAGTGAGCGTAGGGATAACAAAAAAAAAAGAGTACCAAAAAATACATGTGGTACCAAAAAAAGAGAGAGAAAGTGTTCACAAGCACTACAAAAAATAAGTACCAAAAAAAATACAAGTGGTACAAAAAAAAAAAAAGAGAGAAGGATGGTTTCTGTAAAAAAAAAATATATATATACAGGAGCTCAATCAAAAATGGTCTCCAGCCAAGAGTTCAGCTCCCCAAGCAAACTTTTAGCCTCAGCCGTCAAGGATTCCAAGGCACGCTTCTTCAGGAACCTGCCATGAGATGCTGGAGTGGGCTGTACCCCTTCTCTCACACCAGGAAGCTTACCTCGAGCAGTTTGCCATTGTTCCTCCTCATCAGACTTCCTTTTGAGAACCCGTTCGGCATCTGCAACCTGGTGAATCAGGGCACTCTCCCTGTCGCGAGCCTCTATTATGGCAGTCCACTTGGCAGCGACTTGTGCCTGCAAATGCTCAAGACGTTTCCTGGCCTCATCGACCTCCCTGTCAAGGATGTTAAGGTCATGTGTCAGCCTGATGATGGCTATCTCTTCTAAGTTCCTCTTTCGGACTGCCTGCTTCTTGCTTTCTGTAGCCTCATCCAGGTCAGACTTAGCCTTATCAGCAGGGTCCAGGAACATCTCCTTGAAGAACTGGTCATCAGCCAAACTCACGGTCTCAAACCACTTGTCACCCAATGCAATGATCCTATCAACGATCGCCCTGGCACCTGTGACATCCAGACCAGCCTCTTCAGCATCACTGAGAATCTCCTGCACATGCTGGATCATGCCAAATCCGGCTTCCAAGTGCCCAGAAAAGAGAGTCTCAATCCAAGAGCTCAGAACTCGCATCACCACCTTCTTCGCAAAAAGAAGAGATGGCCCAGCTGAGGATTCGCCCAACTCCGTTGGTCGGCTACTCATATCATCATCTGTTGAAAGAGTAACAAAAGAACTCTTTCCAGCTGAATCTACTCCTGCTCGGGAAGGAATCTCAGCGCGAGGAATCTCCTCAATATTGTCAGAGCTGGTCCCAGGAATCTCTACCTCTGGATCAACCTCTGGCATCTCTTGCTCTGGAAGCGACGGATCCTCCTCTGTCACTTCAAAACCTGCAAAAGAAACACAAAAAGGTATGAATATGACTCTGTTTGAAAATCATTATCAGAGTTATAATTACAAAATACCTTCTTCGACGACTGGCGGAACACTTTCT
Organism: Litsea cubeba; assembly: GCA_012931725.1. Lineage (NCBI taxonomy): Eukaryota > Viridiplantae > Streptophyta > Magnoliopsida > Laurales > Lauraceae > Litsea > Litsea cubeba. The sequence continues at coordinate 143,761,473 of CM022945.1, forward strand.
TCCTCCATGAACTCATCGGAAGCATCATCAACATTTGCGTCCATCGATGGTTCAAAGTCATCAGAACCCTGTGGCAAGTCAGCTGACAAAAAAAAAAAATGCATTATCATGATGAGCAAAAATAAAAAAAAAAGAAAAAGAAACTTTCTCTAAAAAAAAAAAAAAGAGGGGAAAGAAAACAAAAAAGAAAAGAAAAGAAACTTTCTCTAAAAAAAAAAGGAGGGGAAAGAAAACAAAAAAAGAAAGAAAAGAAACTCTCTCAAAAAAAAGGGGAGGGAAAGAAAAAAAAAAGAAAAAAAAAATGAGGACTGGCCCACAGGCCGTGGCCCACAGGCCACGTGGCCGTACGGCCAGATCTGTACGGATCTGTCCGTACGGCCCACACAAAAAAAAAAACAAAAAACATGAAAAAAAAAAAGAAAAGAAAGCAAAAAAAAAAAAAAACCATGTGAAAAAAAAAGGGAGGCAAACACGTGGAAAAAAAAAAAGAAGAAAAGAAAAGAAAGAAACAAAAAAAAAAAGAAAGAACTTTTTTTTTCCTACAATGGAGTTTTCTTGAAAAAAAAAGGGAGAACTTACTTGAAGCCATTGATGGAGAAGAAGAAGAAAACTCTTGAAGATCTTGAAGAAGAAAAGCTCTTGGTCTTGAAGCCCTCTTGAAATTATTGCAAAAGAAAGTAATAAGAGCAAGAGATCCAACCTTCTCCTTGCTTTTATAGAGGAGAGCAAACCAAAGAAGGAAAGAAGAAAGAGGTAAGTGTTACTAATTAGTAACCTTACCAAAAGAAAGAGATTAGAAAGATTCTTTCCCAAAAGAAAGATATCTTGAAGGATTTTCTCCCAAAAAGAAATCTATGACGGATTCTTTCCCAAAAGAAAGATATCTTGAGATATTCTATCCCAAAAATAAAGGGATCATGAGAGATTCTCTCCAAGTAAAGATATTCTTAGATATTCTCTATCCAAATGAGATATTTTTGGATATTCTTTACAAAAATGACACCATATGAGATCTAAGCCATTTCAAAAGCTTAAGGTCCCATGGGTTAGCCCATATGAGCCAGGTTTGACCACCTAGGCACAAAAAAAAAAAAAAAAAAAAAAAAGAAATAAATTTTGGGCTTTTAGTCAAAGAGAAATCCCTCTTACCAAGAGCATACAAAAATGGTTCCATGCCTCTTTTGAGTTGATTGGACCATACAAAAGAAAATTCCAAGCCCCATGAGCTTCCAAAAATCAAACCATCCAGCCTCATCTACCAAATTGAGCCAAATTCTTGAAATTGACATTCCATCAAACCAAATCCTGGTCCCCTAACTTGCCACATACAGCCTGTTAGGTCACAAGACCAAAAACCAAAAACCAAAACCTGATCCCCTAACTTGCCACATACAGCCTGTTAGGTCACAAGATCAAAACCAAAATTGATCCCCCAACATTCCACATACAGCTTGTTGGGTCACACGATCAAAACCAAACCCGACCCCCTAACCTGCCACATATAGCCTGTTAGGTCACAAGGTCAAAACCCAAATCCACATCCCTGATGTCATCTTCAAAACTTTGCCTCGAGATGGTACGTGATCCCTTTCACTACCATAAAATTCCCCTGGAAGCTCAAAAGGCTACAAATACCAAAAAGAAAGACTGCTCAAAGACTCTTGGTCAAGTCACAGGCTCTCCTTCAAAAATCTCTTCGAGGCACATCGACTACAAAAGTTAAGCAACTCGCCGCTGTACCTCGAGGGGGCATTTGTTGACACCAAAAATGTCACTTTGCCTTTTCAAGATCCAAAGAGCTACATGAAGTCGCAACCTGCCATAAATAGGCAATGTTGCTTCCAAAAATCAAATCTTGTCAGAATCAAACAAAACCTGCAAGATTCTTCCAGACAGCCAAAAGAGGAGTACACAAGAAGTTTTGGGCCATTTCAAAATCATTTGGCCTAACTTCGCTTCTCCGACAGTCGAAAAGGAGCTCTCGGCGACAAAAGCTCTCCGGAACCATGGTTTCCAAGACAGAGCCTATGGATCATCTTAAAATGACTCCAATAGGTTCCCTGTCAAATTTCAAGTCAATCGGACATTGATTGACCGCACATCAAACCGCGACATCTTCATCGCGACAAAAAGCAAGTCTACAGGTGATAGGACCCCAAACGGCTTCGAAACTCAAACAAAAGCCTATGGTTGGTCTTATTTATTGCTCAGGAGGCTTCACACCAAATTTCAGGTCATTCCGACATCGTTTGGCCCAGTTTCAGCTTCTGACGGAAAATCGGCAGCTCTGCGCGACAAAGTCTTCGGCTTTCTCAGGAAATTGGAAACTTTGCAAAATAAAATGCAAGGATTCTCATCAGGTTTCCTACAAAGAAATCAGGCCAATAAATGGTCAAAATGTCAAGGAAAAGTACAGAAGAAAAAAGAATCGAAAAACAGCAAAAACGGACGCAAAACGGGACACGAAAGGGGGAAAACCCCCCCAGGGTCGCAGGCCCCTGCGACCCTGGCCCAAGGTCGCAGGCCCCTGCGACCCTGGGCCAGCGTCGCCGGCGACCTTGGAACCCGGGGTCGCCGGGAAAGCCCCGGAAACCCCGGTTTTCGCCGTTTTTTCGCGATTCGAAGGGCCCAGCCTCTGGTACTTTCCAAAATTCATGCTTTTGAGACACCAAGTCCTCTGACATCCGTCCAAAACACGGGTCAATCATCAAGAGTATCGAAAACAATATTGATCGCCACCCGATCAACCAAAAAAAAGTGTGCTTTCTACCCGACCGATCGAGAAATCGACAGGACAGATGGCACCGACCCGCTGTTGGCAACAAACACCTGAAATTACATGATCATCTGATGTCGATCTACATGAAGATCCATCGATGATCATCAACAGAAGAATCCCAAAAGACGTGGCACGGCCCGCGACTCTTCAGCTGCTCGGCGACCACTTAATGCGATTAATTGACTAGCTTTATTACAGTCATTAATCCATTTCTTTGGACGGCCCAATCAGAAGCAAGCATTCGGGAGTTACATGTCAAGAGATTCATGGCATTTAACCCATGAAACTCCTCCCATCATGGCGATTAAAGGCGATTAAATGCCCTCAATCTCCTCCGGCCAATCAGAAGCCAAGAAAAAGGAGTTACAAAATAAACAATTCAATTTTGTAACTCCTCCCATTATGCGGCTTAATGACAATAAAAGCCCATAAACCCACCTAAAAGGCTACCTAAAAGCCTATAAATAGGAGGGCTCTCCAAGAAGAAAAACACAGAGAACACAACGAACATCAACAGACAGCAGACAGAAATCCAGAGAAAGGAAAAAGAGAGAAAACTCTGCGGAAGTTCTACACCGGCCACCGCAACAAGGTGACAAAAGTCCCTTGGGGGGTACCCCCCCCAAGGTCCTTGCCTTCTCCTCCTGCCTCCAATGGCTTAGATATGGCTTTTCAGCCCGTCTACTCGGCTTTTTATTGGACATAGGACCTTCCTTTGGTCTTTGTCCTCTAAAAACCCGAGGTTATAGCCAAGCCAAGCGAATCAATAGCATCCTCTGTTCTCATCTGCATGGATGATGGCGAAGCCCACATATGGCTTGCGACCGTCAATCTAAACGAGTCCCCCACAATCTCCTGAGAAGTTAGATCCTCCTTTTCTTGCTTTTCATTGTAGTTTGTATTTTTTCAAAAGAGACAAAAATCACAATTCTTGTCTTTCATTGTTGATAAGGATTGTAAATCGGCTATAAATGCCAAAAAAGGCTATAAACGCCAAAAGTCGGCTATAAACGCCAAAATCGGCTATAAATGCCAAAAAAATCGCCTTTCACGACAAATCAAGAAAAATGTCTCTTTTCTTAAATATATGTGCAATGGAAAACTTGAAAGAAGTTGATTTCCTTTTTACTTGCGAAGGTTGATCTCCGGATCACCACTTGCAATTCCAAGTAAAAATAGAAAATCTGGCACACCCACAAAAAAAGAAATGTTGATGCACGCCCCCTTTTGCCCCCCGGTTACGAAAGGGTCGGAACCAAACGGACTCCCACGTCCGCCGACCTCGGTAGGAACCCGGGCATTCCGGGAGCGCGGTCCATCACACTCCGCTCGAAAGTAGAGTAACTTGTAGGAACCGACGGTTCACAAATAGGAATCCCGGTTAGAGAATTACGACCGAAAGATAGGATTTTCCGACACTTAGGCTCGAAAACGGCCCATCGGGGGCCCGGAACGGGAACTTGCCCTCGTAAAAGTCAAAAACCGGTATGAGCACTTTCCTCAAGGGTTGAGTAACTTGTAGGAAATGACGGTTCGCAAATAGGACTCCCGGTTAGAGAATTACGAGCGAAACACGGGATTTTCCAATACTTAGGCTCGAAAATGGCCCGTCTGGGGCCCGAAACGGGAAATGGCCATAGGAAAAATCGGAAACCGGCACGAGCACTTCACTCGAGGGTAGAGTGACTTGTAGGAAATGAGGGTTCGCAAAAATGACTCGCGGTTAGAGAATTATGACCGAAGCAAAGGATTTTCCAACACTTAAGCCCGATAATGGACCGTCGGGTGTCCGAAATGGGAAATGTACCCCGGAAAAATCAGAAACCGGCACGAGCACTTCCCTTGAGGGTAGACTAACTTGTTGAAAATGACGGTTCGCAAATAGGACACTCGGTTAGGGAATTACGGGCGAGACATAGGATTTTCCAACACTTACGCTCGAAAACGGACCGCCGGGGGTCCGGAACGGGAAACGGCCCTCGAAAAAATCAAAATTCGGTACGAGCACCTCCCTCGAGGGTATAGTAGCTTGTTGGAAATGACGGTTCGCAAATAGGAATCCTAGTTAGATAGTTTCGAGCGAAACATTGGATTTTCCAACACTTAGGCTCGAAAACGGCCCGTCAGGGGCACGGAATGGAAAACGACCGCGGGAAAAATCGAGACCGGCACGAGTACTTACCTCGAGGGTAGTGTAACTTGTATTAAATGACGGTTCGTAAATAGGACTCCGGGTTATAGAATTACGAGCGAAATATGGGATTTTCCAACACTTAAGCTCGAAAATGGCCAGCCGGGGTTCAGAATGGGAAACGGCCCCTGGAAAAATCGGAAACCGGCATGAGCACTTCCTTCGAGGGTACGGCAACTTGTAGGAAATGACGGTTCCCAAATAGGACTCCCGGTTAGAGAATTACTAGCGAAACATTCGATTTTCCAACACTTAGGCTCGAAAATGGCCCGTCGGGGGCCCGGAATGGGAAACGGCTGTGGGAAAAATCAAAGACCGGCACGAGCACTTCCCTCGAGGTAAGAGTAACTTGTAGGAAATGACGGTTCGCAAATAGGTTTCCCGATTAGAGAATTACAAGCTAAACATGGGATTTTCCAACACTTTGGTTCGAAAACAGACCGCCAGGGGTCCGGAACGGGAAACGGTCCCTGGAAGAATCGAAAACCGGCACGACCACTTCCCTTGAGGGTAGTGTGACTTGTAGGAATTGACGGTTCGTGAATAGGACTACCGGTTAGAAAATTATGACCGAAACATAGGATTTTCCAACACTTACGCTCGAAAACGGCGCGCCGGGGCCCCGAAACGGGAACCTACCCTCATAAAAATCAAAAATGAGTTTGAGCACTTCCCTCAAGGGTAGAGTAACTTGTAGGAAATAACAGTTCGCAAATAGGACTCCGGGTTAGAGAATTACGAGCTAAACATGGAATTTTCCTACACTTAGGCTCGAAAACGGACCGCCGGGGGTCCGGAATGGGAAACGGTCCCTGGAAGACTCGATAACCGGAACGACCACTTCCCTTCAGGGTAGAGTGACTTGTAGGAAATGACGGTTCATAAATAGGACTACTGGTTAGAGAATTACGGCCGAAACATAGGATTTTCCAACACTTTGGTTCGAAAACGGCCCGCCAGAGGCCCGAAACGGGAAACCGCCATGGGAAAAATAAAAAACCGGCACAAGCACTCTGCTCGAGGGTAGAGTAACTTGTAGGAACCGACGGTTCGTAAATAGGACTCCCGGTTAGAGAATTACGACGAAACATAGGATTTTCCAACACTTAGGCTCGAAAACGGCTCGTCGGGGGCCCGGAATGGGATCTTGCCCTCGTAAAAATCAAAAACCTGCATGAGCACTTCCCTCAAGGGTAGAGTAACTTGTAGGAAATCACGGTTTGCAAATAGGACTCCCGGTTAGAGAATTACGAGCGAAACACGGGATTTTCCAATACTTAGGCTCGAAAATGGCCCGTCAGGGGCCCGAAACGGGAAATGGCCGTGGGAAAAATCGGAAACCGCACGAGCACTTCCCTCGAGCGCAGAGTAACTTGTAGGAAATGACGGTTCGCAAATAGGACTCTCAGTTAGAGAATTATGACGGAAGCATAGGATTTTCCAACACTTAGGCCCGAAAATGGACCGTCGGGTGTGCGGAATGGGAAATGGACCCCGGAAAAATCAAAAACCGGCACGAGCACTTCCGTTGAGGGTAGAGTAACTTGTTGGAAATGATGGTTCGCATATAGGACACCCAGTTAGGGAATTACGGGCGAATTATAGGATTTTCCAATAATTACGCTCGAAAACAGAACGCCGGGGGTCCGGAACGGGAAACGGCCCTCGAAAAAATTGAAAACCGGTACGAGCACCTCCCTCGAGGGTATAGTAGCTTTGAGGAAATGATGGTTCGCAAATAGGACTCCTAGTTAGATAGTTTTGAGCAAAACATTGGATTTTCCAACACTTAGGCTGGAAAACGACCGCGGGAAAAATCGAGACCGGCACGAGTACTTACCTCGAGGGTAGTGTAACTTGTATTAAATGACGGTTCGTAAATAGGACTCCGGGTTATAGAACTACGAGCGAAACATGGGATTTTCCAACACTTAGGCTCGAAAACGGCCAGCCGGGGTACGGATGGGAAACGGCCCCCAAAAAAATCGAGAACCGGCATGAGCACTTCCCTTGAGGGTAGAGTGACTTGTAGGAACTGACGGTTCCCAAATAGGACTCTCGGTTAGAGAATTATGACCGAAGCATAGGATTTTCCAACACTTAGGCTCGAAAACAGCCCGCCAGAGGCCCGAAACGGGAAACGGCCTTGGGAAAAATTAAAAACCCGCACTAGCACTCCGCTCGAGGGTAGAATAACTTGTAGGAACCGACGGTTCGTAAATAGGACTCCCGGTTAGCGAATCACGACCGAAACATAGGATTTTCCAACACTTAGGCTGGAAAATGGCCCGTCGGGGGCCCGGAACGGGAACTTGCCCTCGTAAAAATAAAAAACCGGCATTAGCAGTTCCCTCAAGGGTAGAGTAACTTGTAGGAAATGACGGTTCGCAAATAGGACTCCCGGTTAGAGTATTACGAGCGAAACACAGGATTTTCCAATAGTTAGGCTCGAAAATGGCCCGTCAGCGGCTCGAAACGGGAAATGGCTGTGGGAAAAATCGAAAACCGGCACGAGCACTTCCCTCGAGGGTAGAGAAACTTGTAGGAAATAACGGTTCGCAAATAGGACTCTCGGTTAGAGAATTATGACCGAAGCAAAGTATTTTATAACACTTAGGCCCGATAATGGCCCGTCGGGTGTCCGGAATGGGAAATGGACCCCGGAAAAATCAGAAACCGGCACGAGCACTTCCCTTGAGGGTATAGTAACTTGTTGGAAATGATGGTTCACAAATAGGACACTCTGTTAGGGAATTACGGGCAAAACATAGGATTTTCCAACACTTACGCTCGAAAACGGACCGCCGGGGGTCCGGAACGGGAAATGGCCCTCGAAAAAATCAAAAACCGGTACGAGCACCTCCCTCGAGGGTATAGTAGCTTGTTGGAAATGACGGTTCGCAAATAAGACTCCTAGTTAGATAGTTTCGAGCGAAACATTGGATTTTCTAACACTTAGGCTCGAAAACGGCCCGTCAGGGGCACGGAATAGAAAACGGCTGTGGGAAAAATCGAGACCAGCATGAGTACTTACCTCGAGGGTAGAGTAACTTGTATTAAAAGACGGTTCGTAAATAGGACTCCGGGTTGTAGAATTACGAGCGAAACATGGAATTTTTCCAACACTTAGGCTCGAAAACGGCCAGCCGGGGTACGGAAAGGGAAACGGTCCCCGGAAGAATCGCTAAACGGCACGACCATTTCCCTTGAGGGTAGAGCGACTTGTAGGAACTGACAGTTCGTAAATAGGACTCCCGGTTAGAGATTTACGACCGAAACATAGGATTTTCCAACACTTAGGCTAAAAAACAGCCCGCCAAAGGCCCGAAACGGGAAACCACCATAGGAAACATAAAAAACCGGCACTAGCACTCCGCTCGAGGGTGGAGTAACTTGTAGGAACCGACGGTTCGCAAATAGGACTCTCGGTTAGAGAATTACGACCGAAACATAGGATTTTCCAACAGTTAGGCTCAAAAACGGCCCGTCGGTGGCCCAGAACGGGAACTTGCCCTCGTAAAAATCAAAAACCTGTATGAGCACTTCCCTCAAGGGTAGAGTAACTTGTAGGAAATGACGGTTCTCAAATAGGACTCCCGGTTAGAGAATTAAGAGCGAAACACAGGATTTTCCAATACTTAGGCTCGAAAATGGCCCATCAGGTGCTCGAAATGGGAAATGGCCATGGGAAAAATCGGAAACTGGCATGAGCACTTCCCTCGAGGGTATAGAAACTTGTAGGAAATGACGGTTCGCAAATAGGACTCTCAGTTAGAGAATTATGACCGAAGCATAGGATTTTATAACACTTAGGCCCGATAATGACCCGTCGGGTGTCCGGAATGGGAAATGTACCCCGGAAAAATCAGAAACCGGCACGAGCACTTCCCTTGAGGGTAGAGTCACTTGTTGGAAATGACGGTTCGCAAATAGGACACTCGGTTAGGGAATTACGGGCGAGACATAGGATTTTCCAACACTTACGCTCGAAAACGGACCGCCGGGGGTTCGGAACGGGAAACGGCCCTCGAAAAAATCAAAATTCGGTACGAGCACCTCCCTCGAGGGTATAGTAGCTTGTTGGAAATGACGGTTCACAAATAGGACTCCTAGTTAGATAGTTTCGAGCGAAACATTGGATTTTCCAACACTTAGGCTCGAAAACGGCCCGTCAGGGGCACGGAATGGAAAACGACCGCGGGAAAAGTCGAGACCGGCACGAGTACTTATCTCGAGGGTAGAGTGACTTGTATTAAATGATGGTTCGTAAATAGGACTCCGGGTTATAGAATCACGAGCGAAACATGGGATTTTCAACACTTAGGCTCGAAAACGGCTAGCCGGGGTACGAACGGGAAACGGCCCCTGGAAAAATCGGAAACCAGCATGAGCACATCCTTGGAGGGTACGGTAACTTGTAGGAAATGACGGATCAAAAATTGGACTCCTGGTTAGAGAATTACTAGCGAAACATTGGATTTTCCAACATTAGGCTCGAAAATGGCCCGTCGGGGGCCCGGAATGGGAAACGGCAGTGGGAAAAATCGGAAACCGTCATGAGCACTTCCCTCGAGGTTAGAGTAACTTGTAGGAAATGACGGTTCGTAAATAGGATTTTCCAACACTTAGGCTCGAAAACGGCCCGCCAGAGGCCCGAAACAGGAAACCGCCATGGGAAAAATAAAAAACCGGCACTAGCACTCCGCTCGAGGGTAGTGTAACTTGTAGGAACCGACGGTTCGCAAATAGGACTCCCGGTTAGAGAATTACAACTGAAAAATAGGATTTTCCAACACTTAGGCTCGAAAACGGCCCATCGGGGGCAAGGAACGGGAACTTGCCCTCGTAAAAATCGAAAACCAGTATGAGCACTTCCCTCAAGGGTAGAGTAACTTGTAGGAAATGACGGTTCGCAAATAGGACTCTCGGTTAGAGAATCACGAGCGAAACACGGGATTTTCCAATACTTAGGCTCGAAAATGGCCCCGTTAGGGGCCCAAAACGGGAAATGGCCATGGGAAAAATCGAAAACCGGCACGAGCACTTCCCTCGAGGGTAGAGTAACTTGTAGGAAATGACGGTTCCCAAATAGGACTCTCGGTTAGAGAATTATGACCGAAGCATAGGACTTTCCAACACTTAGGCCCGAAAATGGACCGTCGGGTGTCCGGATTGGGAAATGGACCCCGGAAAAATCAGAAACCGGCACGAGCACTTCCCTTGTGGGTAGAGTAACTTGTTGGAAATGACGGTTAGCAAATAGGACACCCAGTTAAGGAATTACGGGCGAAACATAGGATTTTCCAACACTTATGCTCAAAAACGGACTGACGGGGGTCCGGAACGGGAAACGACCCTCGAAAAAATTGAAAACCGGTACGGGCAGCTCCCACATAGGTATAGTAGCTTGTTGGAAATGACGGTTCGTAAATAGGACTCCTAGTTAGATAGTTTCGAGGGAAACATTGGATTTTCCAACACTTAGGCTCGAAAACGGCCCGTCGGGGGCACGGAATGGAAAACGGCCACGGGAAAAATCGAGACCGGCACGAGTACTTACCTCAAGGGTAGAGTAACTTGTATTAAATGACGATTCGTAAATAGGACTCCGGGTTATAGAATTACGAGCGAAACATGGGATTTTGCAACACTTAGGCTCCAAAACGGCCAGCCGGGGTACGGAAATGGAAACGGCCCCCGGAAAAATCGGAAACCGGCATGAGCACTTCCTTCAAGGGTACGGTAACTTGTAGGAGATGACGGTTCACAAATAGGACTCCGAGTTAGAGAATTACTAGTGAAACATTGGATTTTCCAATACTTAGGCTCGAAAATGGCCCGTCGGGGGTCCGGAAAGAGAAATGGCAGTGGGAAAAATTGGAATCCATCACGAGCACTTCCCTCGAGGTAAGAGTAACTTGTAGGAAATGACGGTTCGCAAATACGTTTCCCGATTAGAAAATTACGAGCTAAACATGGGATTTTCCAACACTTAGGCTCGAAAACGGACCGCCGGGGGTCCAGAATGGGAAATGTTCCCCGGAAGTATCGATAATCGGCACGACCACTTCCCTTAAGGGTAGAGTGACTTGTAGGATCTAACGGTTCGTAAATAGGACTACCGGTTAGAGAATTACGACCGAAACATAGGATTTTCCAACACTTAGGCTCGAAAACGGCCCGCTAGAGGCCCAAAACGGGAAACCGCCATGGGAAAAAAAAACCGGCACTAGCACTCCGCTCGAGGGTAGAGTAACTTGTAGGAACCGACGGTTCACAAATAGGAATCCCGATTAGAGAATTACGACCGAAAGATAGGATTTTCCAACACTTAGGCTCGAAAACGGCCCATCGGGGGCCCGGAACGGGAACTTGCCCTCGTAAAAATCAAAAACCGGTATGAGCACTTTCCTCAAGGGTTGAGTAACTTGTAGGAAATGACGGTTCGCAAATAGGACTCCCGGTTAGAGAATTACGAGCGAAACATGGGATTTTCCAATACTTAGGCTCGAAAATGGCCCGTCTGGGGCCCGAAACGGGAAATGGCCATAGGAAAAATCGGAAACCGGCACGAGCACTTCCCTCGAGGGTAGAGTAACTTGTAGGAAATGTGGGTTCGCAAAAATGACTCGCGGTTTGAGAATTATGACTGAAGCATAGGATTTTCCAACACTTAAGCCCGATAATGGACCGTCGGGTGTCCGGAATGGGAAATGTACCCCGGAAAAATCAGAAACCGGCACGAGCACTTCCCTTGAGGGTAGAGTCACTTGTTGGAAATGACGGTTCGCTAATAGGACACTCGGTTAGGGAATTACGGGCGAGGCATAGGATTTTCCAACACTTACGCTCGAAAACGGACCGCCGGGGGTCCGGAACGGGAAACGGCCCTCGAAAAAATCAAAATTCGGTACGAGCACCTCCCTCGAGGGTATAGTAGCTTGTTGGAAATGACGGTTCGCAAATAGGACTCCTAGTTAGATAGTTTCGAGCGAAACATTGGATTTTCCAACACTTAGGCTCGAAAACGGCCCGTCAGGGGCACGGAATGGAAAACGACCGCGGGAAAAATCGAGACCGGCACGAGTACTTATCTCGAGGGTAGAGTGACTTGTATTAAATGATGGTTCGTAAATAGGACTCCGGGTTATAGAATCACGAGAGAAACATGGGATTTTCAACACTTAGGCTCTAAAACAGCTAGCCGGGGTACGGAACGGGAAGCGGCCCCCGGAAAAATCGAAAACCGGCATGAGCACATCCTTGGAGGGTACGGTAACTTGTAGGAAATGACGGATCAAAAATTGGACTCCTGGTTAGAGAATTACTAGCGAAACATTGGATTTTCCAACATTAGGCTCGAAAATGGCCCGTCGGGGGCCCGGAATGGGAAACGGCAGTGGGAAAAATCGGAAACCGTCATGAGCACTTCCCTCGAGGTTAGAGTAACTTGTAGGAAATGACGGTTCGTAAATAGGATTTTCCAACACTTAGGCTCGAAAACGGCCCGCCAGAGGCCCGAAACAGGAAACCGCCATGGGAAAAATAAAAAACCGGCACTAGCACTCCGCTCGAGGGTAGTGTAACTTGTAGGAACCGACGGTTCGCAAATAGGACTCCCGGTTAGAGAATTACAACCGAAAAATAGGATTTTCCAACACTTAGGCTCGAAAACGGCCCATCGGGGGCAAGGAAAGGGAACTTGCCCTCGTAAAAATCGAAAACCAGTATGAGCACTTCCCTCAAGGGTAGAGTAACTTGTAGGAAATGACGGTTCGCAAATAGGACTCTCGGTTAGAGAATCACGAGCGAAACACGGGATTTTCCAATACTTAGGCTCGAAAATGGCCCCGTTAGGGGCCCGAAACGGGAAATGGCCATGGGAAAAATCGAAAACCGGCACGAGCACTTCCCTCGAGGGTAGAGTATTATGACCGTTCCCAAATAGGACTCTCGGTTAGAGAATTATGACCGAAGCATAGGACTTTCCAACACTTAGGCCCGAAAATGGACCGTCGGGTGTCCGGATTGGGAAATGGACCCCGGAAATATCAGAAACCGGCACGAGCACTTCCCTTGTGGGTAGAGTAACTTGTTGGAAATGACGGTTAGCAAATAGGACACCCAGTTAGGGAATTACGGGCGAAACATAGGATTTTCCAACACTTATGCTCAAAAACGGACCGACGGGGGTCCGGAACGGGAAACGACCCTCGAAAAAATTGAAAACCGGTACGGGCAGCTCCCACATAGGTATAGTAGCTTGTTGGAAATGACGGTTCGTAAATAGGACTCCTAGTTAGATAGTTTCGAGGGAAACATTGGATTTTCCAACACTTAGGCTCGAAAACGGCCCGTCGGGGGCACGGAATGGAAAACGGCCGCGGGAAAAATCGAGACCGGCACGAGTACTTACCTCGAGGGTAGAGTAACTTGTATTAAATGACGGTTCGTAAATAGGACTCTGGGTTATAGAATTACGAGCGAAACATGGGATTTTGCAACACTTAGGCTCCAAAACGGCCAGCCGGGGTACGAAAATGGAAACGGCCCTCGGAAAAATCGGAAACCGGCATGAGCACTTCCTTCAAGGGTACGGTAACTTGTAGGAAATGACGGTTCACAAATAGGACTCCCAGTTAGAGAATTACTAGCGAAACATTGGATTTTCCAATACTTAGGCTCGAAAATGGCCCGTCGGGGGTCCGGAAAGAGAAATGGCAGTGGGAAAAATTGGAATCCATCACGAGCACTTCCCTCGAGGTAAGAGTAACTTGTAGGAAATGACGGTTCGCAAATAGGTTTCCCGATTAGAGAATTACGAGCTAAACATGGGATTTTCCAACACTTAGGCTCGAAAACGGACCGCGGGGGGTCCAGAATGGGAAATGTTCCCCGGAAGTATCGATAATCGGCACGACCACTTCCCTTGAGGGTAGAGTGACTTGTAGGATCTGACGGTTCATAAATAGGACTACCGGTTAGAGAATTACGACCAAAACATAGGATTTTCCAACACTTAGGCTCGAAAACGGCCCATCGGGGGCCCGGAACGGGAACTTGCCCTCGTAAAAATCAAAAACCGGTATGAGCACTTTCCTCAAGGGTTGAGTAACTTGTAGGAAATGACGGTTCGCAAATAGGACTCCCGGTTAGAGAATTACGAGCGAAACACGGGATTTTCCAATACTTAGGCTCGAAAATGGCCCGTCTGGGGCCCGAAACGGGAAATGGCCATAGGAAAAATCAGAAACCGGCACGAGCACTTCCCTCGAGGGTAGAGTAACTTGTAGGAAATGTGGGTTCGCAAAAATGACTCGCGGTTAGAGAATTATGACCGAAGCATAGGATTTTCCAACACTTAAGCCCGATAATGGACCGTCGGGTGTCCGGAATGGGTAATGTACCCCGAAAAAATCAGAAACCGGCACGAGCACTTCCCTTGAGGGTAGAGTCACTTGTTGGAAATGACGGTTCGCAAATAGGACACTTGGTTAGGGAATTACGGGCGAGACATAGGATTTTCCAACACTTACGCTCGAAAACGGACCGCCGGGGGTCCGGAACGGGAAACGGCCCTCGAAAAAATCAAAATTCGGTACGAGCACCTCCCTCGAGGGTATAGTAGCTTGTTGGAAATGACGGTTCGCAAATAGGACTCCTAGTTAGATAGTTTCGAGCGAAACATTGGATTTTCCAACACTTAGGCTCGAAAACGGCCCTTCAGGGGCACGGAATGGAAAACGACCGCGGGAAAAATCGAGACCGGCACGAGTACTTATCTCGAGGGTAGAGTGACTTGTATTAAATGATGGTTCGTAAATAGGACTCCGGGTTATAGAATCACGAGCGAAACATGGGATTTTCAACACTGGCTCGAAAACGGCTAGCCGGGGTACGGAACGGGAAACGACCCTCGGAAAAATCGAAAACCGGCATGAGCACATCCTTGGAGGGTATGGTAACTTGTAGGAAATGACGGATCAAAAATTGGACTCCTGGTTAGAGAATTACTAGCGAAACATTGGATTTTCCAACATTAGGCTCGAAAATGGCCCGTCGGGGGCCCGGAATGGGAAACGGCAGTGGGAAAAATCGGAAACCGTCATGAGCACTTCCCTCGAGGTTAGAGTAACTTGTAGGAAATGACGGTTCGTAAATAGGATTTTCCAACACTTAGGCTCGAAAACGGCCCGCCAGAGGCCCGAAACAGGAAACCGCCATGGGAAAAATAAAAAACCGGCACTACCACTCCGCTCGAGGGTAGTGTAAGTTGTAGGAACCGACGGTTCGCAAATAGGACTCCCGGTTAGAGAATTACAACCGAAAAATAGGATTTTCCAACACTTAGGCTCGAAAACGGCCCATCGGGGGCAAGGAATGGGAACTTGCCCTCGTAAAAATCGAAAACCAGTATGAGCACTTCCCTCAAGGGTAGTGTTGACACCAAAAATGTCACTTTACCTCTTCAAGATCCAAAAAGCTACATGAAGCCGCAACCTGCCATAAATAGGCAATGCTGCTTCCAAAAATCAAATCTTGTCAGAATCAAACAAAAACTGCAAGATTCTTCCAGACAGCCAAAAGAGGAGTACACAAGAAGTTTCGGGCCATTTCAAAATTATTTGGCCTAACTTCGCTTCTCCGACAGCCGAAAAGGAGCTCTCGGCGGCAAAAGCATCGGAGACACCAAATCTTCGATCAGGGCCGATGGATGGTCTCAAAATACTTCCAAAAGGCTCCACGTCAAGTTCCGAGTCAAACCGACAATGTTTGACCCTACATCAACCCTCGAACAGCTAAATCAAGCCTCTCGGCGGCGAGAACCACCGAGGCCATTACTCATCAGATAGAGCACATGGACGGCTTCAAAATGCTTATAAAGGGCTACACGTCAAATTTCAGGTCATTTCCACAACATTTGACCATAGTTTGACGCTCGGAAGCCAAATCAGGCCTCTCGGTGGCAAAGCTCTCTGGGACCATGGTTTCCAAGACAGAGCCTATGGATCATCTTAAAATGATTCCAATAGGTTCCCTGTCAAATTTCAAGTCAATCGGACATCGGTTGACCGCACATCAAACCGCGACATCTTCATCGCGACAAAAAGCAAGTCTACTAGTGATAGGACCCCAAACGGCTTCAAAACTCAAACAAAAGCCTATGGATGGTCTTATTTATTGGTCAGGAGGCTTCACACCAAATTTCAGGTCATTCCGACATCGTTTGACCCAGTTTCAGCTTCTGACGGAAAATTGGCAGCTCTGCGCGACAAAGTCTTCGGCTTTCTCAGGAAATTGGAAACTTTGCAAAATAAAATGCAAGGATTCTCATCAGGTTTCCTACAAGGAAATTAGGCCAATAAATGGTCAAAATGTCAAGGAAAAGTACAGGAGAAAAAAGAATCGAAAAACAGCAAAAACGGACACAAAACGGGACACGAAAGGGGGAAAACCCCCCCAGGGTCGCAGACCCCTTCGACCCTGGGCCAGGGTCGCCGGCGACCTTGGAACCCGGGGTGGCCGGGAAGGCCCCGGAAACCCCGGTTTTCGCCGTTTTTTCGCGATTCGAAGAGCCCAGCCTCTGGTACTTTCTAAAATTCATGCTTTTGAGACACCAAGTCCTCTGACATCCGTCCAAAACACGGGTCAATCATCAAGAGTATCGAAAACAGTATTGATCGCCACCCGGTCAACCAAAAAAATTGTGCTTTCTACCCGACCGATCGAGAAATCGACAGGACAGATGGCACCGACCCGCTGTTGGCAACAAACACCTGAAATTACATGATCATCTGATGTCGATCTACATGAAGATCCATCGATGATCATCGACAGAAGAATCCCAAAAGACGTGGCACGGCCCGCGACTCTTCAGCTGCTCGGCGACCACTTAATGCGATTAATTGACTAGCTTTATTACAGTCATTAATCCATTTCTTTGGACGGCCCAATCAGAAGCAAGCATTCGGGAGTTACAAGTCAAGAGATTCATGGCATTTAACCCATGAAACTCCTCCCATCATGGCGATTAAAGGCGATTAAATGCCCTCAATCTCCTCCGGCCAATCAGAAGCCAAGAAAAAGGAGTTACAAAATAAACAATTCAATTTTGTAACTCCTCCCATTATGCGGCTTAATGACAATAAAAGCCCATAAACCCTCCTAAAAGGCTACCTAAAAGCCTATAAATAGGAGAGCTCTCCAAGAAGAAAAGAACATCAGAAACATCACAGAAAAAAGCACAAACACACAGACAGAAATCCAGAGAAAGGAAAAAGAGAGAAAACTCTGCGGAAGTTCTACACCAGCCACCTCAACAAGGTGACAAAAGTCCCTTGGGGGGTACCCCCCCCCCCCCCCAAGGTCCTTGCCTTCTCCTCCTGCCTCCAATGGCTTAGATATGGCTTTTCAGCCCGTCTACTCGGCTTTTTATTGGACATAGGACCTCCTTTTGGTCTTTGTCCTCTAAAAACCCGAGGTTATAGCCAAGCCAAGCGAATCAATAGCATCCTCTGTTCTCATTGCATGGATGATGGCGAAGCCCACATATGGCTTGCGACCGTCAATCTAAACGGGTCCCCCACAATCTCCTGAGAAGTTAGATCCTCCTTTTCTTGCTTTTCATTGTAGTTTGTATTTTTTTAAAAGAGACAAAAAATCACAACTCTTGTCTTTCATTATTGATAAGGATTGTAAATCGGCTATAAACGCCAAAATCGGCTATAAACGCCAAAAATCGGCTATAAACGCCAAAATCGGCTATAAATGCCAAAAAAATCGCCTTTCACGGCAAATCAAGAAAATGTCTCTTTTCTTAAATATATGTGCAATGGAAAACTTGAAAGAAGTTGATTTCCTTTTTACTTGCGAAGGTTGATCTCCGGATCACCACTTGCAATTCCAAGTAAAAATAGAAAATCTGGCACACCCACACAAAAAAAGAAATGTTGATGCACGCCCCCCTTGCCCCCTGGTTACGAAAGGGTCGGAACCAAACGGACTCCCATGTCCGCCGACCTCGGTAGGAACCCGAGCATTCGGAGCGCGGTCCATCAAGCTGGCACACCCGGTGGGACCCGTTTATTTGAGAACACGATGCTAGAAATGAAATATTTGCATATCATATATTTTGCTCTATGCTTATATTTCTTTTCTCGATTCCTTGGCTACTTTATAATTGGTGGCCTATGTTGAATTCCGCATCTAAAAAAAATGAGATGAGATTTATTGTTTGGAAATTTCTAATTCTTTGAATTTATTTCCACTCTTTCTCTTTTCAAAAAAAAAAATTTTTAAACAAAAAAACAAAAAAAATCAGATTTTTCATTTTGGATTCAAAATTGAGAAACTTTGATCCTCTCCCTTCTGGGCATTGGCGCTCACGGAAATCGTTGAGACCGTGTTCGGATCGGGGGTTGGGCCATTGTTTCTCTTCGATGAGTTCATTAAAAATCTAAAAATATATATATATATAAAAGTATAAAAAAAAAATTTTAGATTTCTCAATTTGGATTCAAAATTGAGAAACCTTGATCCGTTCCTATCGTTCATCGCGCTTGCAGAAATGTTGAGCCTGTTCGACTAAGGTTTTGGGCCATTGTTTCTCTTCGATGAGTTCATAAAAAAAAATAAAAAAAAATATATAAAAAAAAAGACATAGACCACTAAGGTTAAACCAACTGTGTTCTTTGATCATGGTTGATTCAAAGAAAAGCCTTGTCCAGAGTGTGGAGACAGCTTGACTGTTCTAGGCAAGGGTCCTCCAAACGGGTTCATTAAGTAATCCTACCCTTACCTGGGGGCAATTCTATCAATCAAGATTTCATAAGACCGGGTTAGGAGGCCTATGTGTACTCTCTCGTCTTTTAAATAAATAAAAAAAATAAATTTTTTTAAAAAAATAAAAAATTTAAAATAAAAAATAAAAAATAAAAATTTTTTCAAAAAAAAAATCTTAAAATAATAAAAAAATAAAAAAAATAATAGAAAATAAGAAAAAATAAAAAAAAAGATTTAAAAAAAAAAAAAAATCTTCAAAAAAAGAAAAAACTTCCGTCATTTTGGGTTTAGATTGGAGAAATCTTGGTCTTCTCCTTTCTGAGCACTGGCGCTCACGGAAATCGTTGAGACCGTGTTCAGATTGGAATGCCTTTTGCTCTCTTTGATGAACCCGATATTGACTTTTCAAAAAAAAAAACTCGTCATCTTTAGATTCAGATCCGAGAAATTATGGTTCATTTCTTTCTGAGCACTGGCGCTCGCGGAAATCGCTGAGCCCGTGTTCAGATCGGAATACCATCTGCTCTCTTTGATGAATCCAATCTTGACCTTTCAAAACAGAGAATCTCATCTCATTGATGCGGTCTCAAAACATTTGTGTCTAGCGGTACTAGTACGCCCTTTCAGGGTCTACTGTATTGCGACCGGCACATCTGTAACTCCAACTTTATATTCTTCTTACCTCGAGCAAGCTCTGCTTCTCGATAAGTCGAATTTAAGTTCACAATTGCTTCTAGCAGTCACTGGGATGCCCATTCCGGGCTTACCATACCTGCGATCAGAACAATTGTACCTTCTATGGCATTTTGCCTTCCTCATATTGCTTGGGTCATCTACCTCGAGCAATTTGAAAAGACGAAACCATAGAACTTCCCATTTATGATCATTATATTCTTGTGATTACTAATGGATGTGGTCTTGTTTCAGAAATTTTCGAAAACTAACAATGGCAGCTTCACTAACCATTACTTTCGACGAAAACAAGCACCAACTCATGCTTCAACAGAAGCAAACCACGCGCACCTACAAGCGCCCCATCAGCTGCCGAAGTGTCAACTCCCTCGGCAACTCTCTGAACTCCGGGTCGACCTCGACTCCCCGGACTATCGTCTTTGGGATGCTGGGACCATTCCCACTTCCTGAGGAACAAACTGCTCCCTCCAAGAAGCAGAAACTCGCCTCTCAACGTGTCACTACCATGACACCAAAGGCGAGCACCAGAAGGCCTGAAGCCCGTGGCAGCCCCACGAAGCCTCGACCTGCAAACAACCAGGTCTACTCCAAGACTTGGTCCCCAAGACCTTCACCAAAACAGAGAAGGTCCCAGACATCCACTAAGCCAGCATTCTTGGCCCCACTCAAGGAGAACCAGTTCTATCCTCTTGCCTACATGAAAGAGGAGAGACCCATCTCCGACTTGACTTCCAAGTCATCCCAGCATGAGCCGGCTTGTTCCTACAAGCCCAAAATCAAGTCATGCATCACAAGGCCTCCACAAGCACCTGCTAAGGCCTACAAACCTGCAGTTCGACCCTTCATCTCTACAGGGGCCGAACTTCAAAAATTCAAAGCTTCGCTGCAACAGGCGAAGGACAGGGTTCGCATCCTGTCCTAACCCAGCTACAAAGAAGACAGGCTCGGCTGCTATGCCCGAGGGAGCACATCCTTCATCGTCAAAGCCCAGTCAGAGCTGACCGAAGCTCAAATTGCTCGTCGTATACGCCGCCGCGCGTCGTATAGACAAAAGAGACTAGAGAAGCAAAGGACCGAGCCTCCTACACTTCAAGTCTCTCCCAAATGGGTCGAAAAAGAAAAACCCAACCAAGTTGCTGCCGTCCATATGGTTGGAAAAACCAGAAGGCGCCAAAAATCAGCAACAAAAATCCATGTCCGACGTCCGATGACCCGCAGCGTCTCCAGGACAAGAAGACATTCAGAAGAATCCCCTGCTCCTTCAAGCAAAGGACAGCAGAGTGATCCTTCCTCAAGCTCCTCTTCAAAAAGAATGAGCCCCAGCTCAGTCACCAGGACAGTTTCTTCGTTTGAATCACGAAGGATGAATGTCTTGGCTACAAATTCTGAGCCACCACCCCGCAATCCACCTCCAGAAGATGCGATCACCCGCATCCAGCAGTTGGAACAGGGCCAGCAGAGGATTGAAACTCTGATGGAAAACCTTCTCCTCGCCTTCCAAAATCAGGCGAACAATGAACCTCCTCCGAATCATCAAGACGACGAGGTAAATAGAGAAGAAAATGAGTCACGCGCCCTTACCAAAAAGGACGTAGACGGTATCCTCGCCAAAGCAAAGAAGAGGATATACTCAAGGAGCATGGGATCAAGCCACCATATCCCTTATGGATGGACTCGGTCCCGTTCCCCACCAAATTCAAGCATCCTACTCTCCAAACATATACGGGGAAAGGATCAGCTAGACAGCACGTCATCCACTTTAAGATCCTGACGGGAGCTATCGCGGATCAAGATGCACTCAAGATCCGCCTCTTTGCAAGTACCCTAAAAGGTACGGCCTTCGATTGGTACTCCACTCTGCCGGAGGACTCAATCCAAAACTGGGCCATGTTAGAGACACGCTTCCTGACTCACTTCAAAGGTGAGGATCACCCCGCTACTATGGCTCAGCTGTGCAGGCTAAAACAGGGGGAGAATGAATCAACATATGACTTCATTCACAAGTGGAAAGCAATGGCATACAAATGCTCTGATGTATTGCCACAAGCGTCGCTAGTCGACATCTGCCGAAACAACATGAGAGCCAGAATCCGCTCCATGATCATCGGCAACAAATCAAAAAACCTGGGAGAACTCCTAGAAGCTTCCATGGAAGCTGAAACGGTGATTAAAGACCTCAACAGTCAGAAATCATCAAGAAAAGAGCCAACCGCAATTACGACCTCAAAACCAAAGAAGAAAGAGGTCCTCAATGTGCAGACCAAGTCAGCTCCTCAGCCACCAAAGAAAGCTGAAAACAAAGTTGTTGGTAAGAAACCTGAACTCTCTGATGCCTTCAAAGAACGAGTAGAGAAGAAATACCCGTTTGATGAAGATGTTGATGAAATCTTCGGGGATCTTGTGGCGAATGGCAAGCTCACCTTGCCTGAACCAAAAAGACCGGGTGATGTTGGCAAAACCAACGATCCTCGGTACTGTCCATACCACCAGATGATCTCGCATCCTCTCAATCAATGCTTCGTTGTGAGAGAGAAAATAAATGAGATGTGGAAAAATGGAGTCATCACCTTTGACAAAAACTATGGGTCTGCCTCCGTCAACATGGTGACATGTGGACAAACATCAAAATCACCGAAGAAGATCACTACTTCCTTCAAGGTGATAAACTCAATCCAAGCATCCGAGGAACTGGTTCCTTACCCGACACCAGACGGACAACCGATATGGGTACATGCCGATCTCCTGGAAGATGAAAATTGGGAGGTCGTGAAAACAAAGCCTACAGCTCAACAGCGAAAGCAGGCTAGGAAACTTCTCCTCAAGCTCAAACGGCAAGAGAAAACCCAGCCAAAACTAGAGGTCAAAGAAAAGGCAGAGGCTTCCTCTACCGCTTCAGTGGAGGTAACAGAATCATCCCTTCCAGAGACTTCAAAGGGGGTAAGGAAATTCACTCTTAGTGATTTCATGCCACCTCAATTCAAAGAAGCCATGCAGGAGGCATCATACTCTTGCAATTCGGTAGTTGGATTCTCCATTGATGGATACGAGTCCAGTGACACCGATAATGGATTCGAATCCAACTACACAGATGAGTGGGAAGAGTCCCTTGAAACAGGAGAATATCTCTCCGATGAGGAATGGGTTCCTGAGTCTCATCTTATGCCAGTAATCTGGTATAACCCCCTACAGCCACAAGGATCCTGGTCTGATGATGAAGAAGACCAAGAAGCTGTACAAGAAAATGCTGCTGACCCAGCACCTCTCATTACTCCAGTGGAAATCAACAATGTTGAGCCACAAAGAGATGATGAAGAAGAAGATCCGGCTCCCATGCCTGATCTTGAAGAATATGCAAGGATCTTGCAGCGACTCGCTCTAGAACAAGAGCAAGAACGCGTCAGCGAGCCTCCTCGCAATCCAGAGCCTGAAGTCCCTGAAGACCACCAGGTACATCCTCCCTTAACTCCTGAAAATGGAGAAAATTGCTGGATAGACGATCCTCTCACATCCGAGGATGAGTCTGACTCCGATCAGGCAACGTCTCCCGTCAGAGCTTCCTGTAATGTGATAATTCGGGATTATAGCTCTTCCGAAGCATCGTTTGATGAGAGCACTTACACTCCGGCGACGCCTAGCAATATATCTTCTGGAGCCACCTCGTCTCACGTGACTTTCACTGAGATGACACCTTCTCAGGTTTCTTCTCCTGAGACTGTGACTTCAAAGTTCACACCCTTCCTGACTGAAGAATTCCCAGCCATTGATGCTTGGGACGATGAATTAGTCAACGAAGAAGAAAGATTGCTGGATGCTGTTCAGGACTTGTTCCCAGAAAATGCTCCATGCAACACAATCACTGAGGATGGTAACTCTGCTGCTGATGCATCCTCAGCAAATGAAAAACGACAGCCTCTTGATCCTGAAGACAATCTTCCAAACGAAGACCCTTCTCAAGAAGCTCTCGAAGTTGGTAGAGGCACCCGCTCTGGCCGGGACTACCACAAAAATTAAAACCAATCTTCCTTTACATATGTAAATCCTTCGGGAAAAGATGTTGTAAGCGCCCCTAGTGGCAACAATGATGAACATGCAGGCCCTAAGGAGGCTTTTAAGTATGACTTGATTGAACATTTCAAGCACATACCTGCACGTCTACACATCCTAGATTTGTTGCGAATGTCTCCGCACACTCGTGATAATCTCATTTCGGAATTACAAAAGCTGAATGAGGATGTCGACAAACATGCCCCGCAAGTCCTCCAAATTGAAATGGATTACCGGGTCAAAAACTCAGAAGCCTCCTCAAAGGGAGAAAAGAAGAAAACTGAGGGATCATGCATTGAATGCCTCTCGGTTAAAAAAGCAGCCAGTGCAACCATCGCCTTCACAAAGGATGACCTCCTACTTGGCGAAACCAGGCATAACCGACCCCTGTACTTCACAGGGTATATCAAGGAAATGCCTATGCATAGAGTTCAGATCGACCCAGGTTCTGCACTCAACCTCATCTCCACATCGGCTCTTGAAGAGTTGGGCATCCCACCCAGCAAACTGAGCCACACATCTGTATCTATCTTTGGATACGATGGGAGTACTCAAAGGCCTATCGGCAAAATCAGGTTCAAGTTGCAGATTGGTGATCTTATCTCTGAAGTCACAGTGTATGCAATAAAGACCCCTTCATGCTACAACATCCTTCTCGGACGCCCTTGGATCCATGAGAATGGTGTTGTCCCTTCAACTCTACATCAATGCATCAAGTTTGTTGGCGACGACGGCATGATACATCGAGCCTTTGCGGACAGAAAACCCTTCAAAGGTAAAGAAGTCCACTTCGCAGACTCACAGATGTATGAAGGTGAAAAAGAAGAAGAGGAGAAGCACACAACATCCTTTACCGAAAATCTCCAGAAAGATAAAGGCAAAGCTCCTCAACAATCACCGGAAGAAAATAAACCATCCGGTAAATCTGAAGAGAGCATGCAAACTCCCTTCATCATCTCCCTCAAATCTTCAAAGCCTTTGGTCATCACAACTAAAGTGAAGAAGGCAAAACAAAAGCCTGGGGGCAAATTTGTTATCTCTTTCGTGTCTATCATGCAAGACACGGACTCGGATTCAGAGCCAGAAGACGACACATCGTCAAGCCAAGCTGACACGCAGCAAGTTCAGCCTGCTCTTACTCCAATGGAGACAACTTCTGACATAGAATATCCTACGTCAGCTTCCTTCGTTGTTCCAGCAACTTCAACAAAGGAAAAGCCGATCTTCTTCCATAGATCGGATGCTTCTTCATCAAACTCCATGCTTGAACCTTTCCAAAATAAAGGTACGCCTCAACTATCCTTACACAGTTCTGTGGCACAAGCTATTATGAAGAAAATGGGCTATGACGCTCAAAACCCAGTCGGTTTGGGAGAAGGACGCGGTATTCTCACGCTATTGGGGCCCGTCTTGACCAAAAGCCAGCTGGAAGATTGGAGACTCTACGGCTATGTAGAAAAGTCTTCACACGGGTTAGGGTATGATCCTGACACTCCCTTGAGACAGTTGACACAAAGGCTTAAAAGTCAATATACTGACCAAGCCTCAACATCTCAAATCCATGAAGACATCGATCTCCCTGGATATCTCTTTGATGAGTCACCTGACAAAGATCCAGGAATCTCATCCAATTGGCACGATTTCTCCGAAAATGAAGAGGAGTTGTCCGATGGCACAGACGTGTGGACTTCTGACCCAGAAGAACCCTCATCTCCAAAAGAAGTAGCCTACTTCGACTCGATTTCAACAGGCGATTGGGGTCATCTCATAGCAAGCCTTGGGAAAATTACCGATCAAGAAGACCCGTGGAAATGAACAAAACCTTGGTCTGGAAATGCCCTTGAAACCCCAGAAGGTTTCGTTGAGCTGGAAGCCTCCGAAAATATTGTGGAGGAACCACCTTCGAACCTTCCAACAGAAGATCCTGTTCAAAAGATAGACTTGGGAACACCAGATAACCCACGTCCTGTATTCATAAGCAAGAATATAAAGGATGATGAGTTACCCGAGTATATCGCCTTTCTTCGTGAGTTCGTTGATTGCTTTGCATGGTCTTACGCTGAAATGCCAGGCTTAGACCCCAAAATAGCAGTTCACAAACTCAATCTTCAAGAAGACATCAAGCCTGCCAAGCAAGGCCAAAGAAGATTCCGTCCAGATGTGATGGATAAAATTGAACAAGAAGTTCAAAAACTCAAAAGCGTCGGCTTCATCCGTGAGGAACAACATCCTGAATGGTTGGCCAACATTGTCCCCGTGACAAAGAAAAATGGGCAGATCAGGGTCTGTATTGACTATAGAGACCTGAATGGCGCATGCCCAAAAGATGAATTTCCGCTCCCCATACCAGAGGTAATGATTGATAATACCTGTGGATTCGAGCGAATGACATTCATGGATGGTTTCTCTGGCTACAATCAGATAAAGATGCATCCTGAGGATGAAAATCATACATCCTTTCGAACCCCATTTGGCGTGTATTGCTACACTGTCATGCCATTTGGTCTGAAGAATGCTGGTGCCACATATCAGAGGGCTATGATGAAAATATTCCAAGATATGCAGCACAAGACGGTTGAATGTTACGTTGATGACCTCGCCGTCAAAAGCAAAAGAAAAGAAGATCATCTCGAAAACCTTCGAGAAGTCTTCCTCCGGCTTCGCAAACACAAACTGCGAATGAATCCATTGAAATGCTTCTTCGGCGTCTCGTCGGGTAAGTTCCTCGGATTCTTAGTTCGGAAAGCTGGAATAGAGCTTGACCCCATAAAAGTCAAAGCCATTCTAGAAATGCCCTCTCCAAGAACCTTGAGAGAACTCAAAGGGCTTCAAGGGAGATTAGCCTACATCAGACGGTTCATCTCCAATCTTTCGGGGAAATGCCGTCCATTCTCCCGGTTGATGAAAAAGGGTGTAAACTTTGTCTGGGATGCTGACTGTGAAGCTGCTTTCCAAGACATCAAGTCATACCTGACAAAACCCCCAGTGTTAGCTGCTCCTACCACTGGAAAACCATTCATCTTGTACACAAGAGCCCTTGATCACTCTTTGGGAGCTCTGCTTGCGCAAGAAAATGATCAAAGAAAAGAAGCTGCTCTATATTACCTCAGCCGCATGCTAGTAGGTGCAGAGCATCGCTACTCTCCAGTCGAAAAAGAATGTCTTGCAGCGATGTTCGCCGTACAAAAGCTGCGTCACTACTTGCTTTCCAACACGGTCTACCTGGTCTCGAGGGTCAACCTCTTGAAGGTCCTTGTCACAAAGGCAGGTTCTCTCAATGCTCGACTGGCAAAGTGGTCCATCCTTCTGTCACAATTTTATATCAGGTATGTACCACAAAAAGCAATCAAAGGGCAAGCTCTAGCGGACTTCCTCGCAGAGCATCCATTGCCTAAAGATTCTCCACTCAGAGATGATCTCCCAGACGAACCAGTCTACAATGTGGAGACTTTCTCACAAAGTGCCTCCTGGGATATGTACTTTGACGGTGCAACCAGGACAAATGAAAAAAGACAGCTGATCTCGGGAGTTGGCATCCTCTTTGTTAGGCCCGACAAATACATGATTCCACACGCTTTCTCGCTACTGGAACCATGCACAAACAATGCAGCTGAATATCAAGCTCTGATCTTAGGATTGGAACTCGCCATCGAATCCGGTATCACCATGCTGGAAGTCTTTGGAGACTCTCAACTGATCGTCAACCAGATGAATCAGAAATTTGAAGTCAGGAAGCCAGATTTGTTGCCCTACTACAACAAGGCACAATCACTTCTGCAAAAGTTTGACATCTGTCACATCACCCACATTCGTAGAGGTGGAAACAAACGTGCAGATGCCCTAGCCGGACTTGCCGCATCCATGGCAATCCAGGAAGGGGAAAACATGCAAATCACAGTGTGCGAAAGAAGAATCCTTCCTCCTCTTAACACACACCAAGCAGTTGCTGAATGCCACCAAGTGGTCGGAAGTCGGATTTCAATCCTTCAAACTTCAATTGGCGACTGGAGGGACCCGTTCATTGATTACATTATGTTCGGAATCCTACCTGAAGATCCAAAAGAACGGGTAAGCATCCAAAGGCGAACCCCAAGCTTCCATTTGGATATTCCTTCAAAAATCCTTTACAGGAAATCCTTCAACGGAGTACTTCTACGCTGCTTGTCACAACAAGAGGCTAAAGAAACACTCAAAGAAGTTCATGCTGGTCTTTGTGGAGCTCATCAGGCTGGACCTAAGCTCTATGATCAGATAAAAAGGTTAGGATATTACTGGCCTACCATGGTAGCTGACGCAATGCAATTTGCTAAGCGCTGCCAACAATGCCAAGTTCATGGAGATTACATTCACATGCCTCCAGAATGGCTGCATCCTACAGCGATCTCATGGCCTTTCGAAGCCTGGGGTATGGACATCATAGGTCCTATTTCTCCCCCTTCAAGCAAAGGTCATCGCTTCATCTTCGCCGCTACGGATTACTTCTCCAAGTGGTCAGAAGCATTTGCGTTTAACAAAATGAAGACCTCATCAGTCCTTCAGTTCCTACGCACCAACATCATTTGTCGTTTCGGCATACCCAAAAGATTCGTCCATGATAACGGACCACAGTTCCGGGATCATCGATTCTACAGGTTCTGCGACAAATACAAAATCCAAAGCTGTCCTTCGACTCCATACAATCCGGCAGCAAACGGGTTAGCAGAAGCTTTCAACAAGACACTCTGCAAAATCCTCAAAAAAATGGTCTCTAGTCACAAAAGAGACTGGAGCGACAAAATGTCCGAAGCTTTGTGGGCCTATCGAACTACCGTTCGAGGACCAACCCATAGCACACCATTCTCCTTGGTCTATGGATGCGAAGCTATCGTGCCCTTGGAAGTACAAATTCCTTCCTTGAGGGTATCCTTGCAAAATGACATGACTCAAGAAAGCAATGTCAAATTGCGACTCCATGAGCTGGACAATCTCGATGAGAAACGGCTCGAAGCTCAACAAAGCATTGAACTTTACCAAGCACGTATGGCAGGATCTTTCGATAAAAAGGTCAGGCAACGCGCCTATAAAAAGAGTGACTTGGTTCTTGCGGTAAAAAGACCAATGGTCTTCGCTCACAAGTCCAAAGGCAAATTTGAGCCAAAATGGGAGGGACCCTACGTCATCGACAAGGTTTTCTCCAACGGCGCATACGCACTCCTAAACATGGAAGGTGACAGATGTATGCTGCCTATCAACGGCAAGTTCTTAAAGCGGTACTACCCTTGAAGACTTACCCAACTGGGTAAGAGCAATGCCTGCACGGCCAAAGCCGGTTTCCAGGTACACGCTCGCTAAACCCACCATCTATTTTAGAATTTTCATATCAAATGTTGAAATTTCTAGAAATCTAAAACAATGCTTACTTTCATCGTTTCATTGTTCAAAAAAAAAATAATATATCCAAGTTTAGGAACCTTTCCCTAACTTGACCAAAATTTTCAACCCTTGAACCCAAAATTCATGGTTTGAAACAAAATCCGGATTCAGGGATTTCCACCCTAGTCCACCCTGCCTTTTACCGCCAAAATGGTTTTAGGTCAAAACTTATGACCCTCGTGTCTTTAAACAAAAAAAAAATGGTTTTTCAAAAAAACCGCGAGGAAGCGACGCTTAGTCGATACTCGCACAAATCGGAAGCAAGCGAACCACGTTCACACTTCCAAAATCGCAAGGAAGCGAGATTTCGTCGGTACTTGCAAAAATCCAAAACTGTGGAGATGCAACATTTCAGTTGATATCCACAACCCAAATTTCAAAGGTTCGAAAAAACCTAAAAAAAAAAAAAACTGTGGAGATGCAACATTTCAGTTGATATCCATAACCCAAAGGTTCGAGAAAACCACAAATTTCAAAAATCGTGGGGAAACGACATCAAGTCAGTACCCGCAAAACCAAAATTTTTGAAAAGCAAGGATGCGACATTCCATCGATACTTGCACCCAAATCCGCGAGGATGCAACATTCCATCGATACTCGCAACCGAATGAGCAAGGATGCGACATTCCATCGATACTTGCAAGAACATTCAGCAGGGAGGCGACTTTTAGTCGATACTTGCATTTTTTGAAAACCAAACCGGCTATAAATGCCACAAACCGGCTATCAATGCCACCAAAACAAAACCGGCTATCAATGCCACAAACAAAAAACTTGGATTTCAAAAAAAAAAAAAAAAAAAAAAAACGGCTATCTATGCCACCAAAACAAAACAGGCTATCAATGCCACCAAAAACCGGCTATAGATGCCACAAAACAAACCGGCTATCAATGCCACCAAAACAAATTCGGCTATCAATGCCACCAAAACTGGCTATAGATGCCACCAAAAAAAAAAAAAACTCGGCTATCAATGCTACAAGAAAAGCTGGCTCTCATGCCAAAATTGGCTTCCATGCCACAAACAAAAACCTGGCTTTCATGCCAAAACAATTACTTGACAAAAGATTTTCACAAAATGACAACCTTTTGATCAAATCCCATTTAGCAATTACTTTTATCACAAAAAGATTCAAGTGAGCGTAGGGATAACAAAAAAAAAAAAAGAACATCCCATTTAGCAATTACTTTTATCACAAAAAGATTCAAGTGAGCGTAGGGATAACAAAAAAAAAGAGCATCCCATTTAGCAATTACTTTTATCACAAAAAGATTCAAGTGAGCGTAGGGATAACAAAAAAAAAAGTACCAAAAAATACATGTGGTACCAAAAAAAAGAAAAGTGCTCACAAGCACTACAAAAAAAAAGTACCAAAAAAATACAAGTGGTACCAAAAAAAAAAAAGAAAGAAGGATAGTTTCTGTTATAAAAAATATACAGGAGCTCAATCAAAAATGGTCTCCAGCCAAGAGTTCAGCTCCTTAAGTAAGCTTTTGGCCTCATCCGTCAAGGATTCCAAGGCACGCTTCTTCAGGAACCTGCCATGAGATGCTGGGGTGGGCTGTAACCCTTCTTCTGCACTGGGAAGCTTCCCTCGAGCGGTTTTCCATTGTTTGTCCTCATCAGACTTCCTTTTGAGAACTCGAATGGCATCCGCAACTCGGTGAATCAGAGCAGTCTCCCTTTCACGAGCCTCTGTTATTTCAGTCCACTTGGCAGCAACTCGTGCCTGCAGATGCTCAAGACGTTTCCTGGCCTCATCGACCTCCCTATCAAGGATGTTAAGGTCATGTGTCAGCCTAATGATGGTTATTTCTTCTAAGTTCCTCTCTCGGACTGCCTGCTTCTTGCTTTCTGTAGCCTCATCCAGGTCAGATTGAGCCTTATCCGCAGGGTCCAAGAACATCTCCTTGAAGAACTGATCGTCAGGAAAACCCATGGTCTCAAACCACTTGTCACCCAGCTCAATGATCCTATTAACGATCGCCCTGGCATATGTGACATCCAGACCAGCCTCTTCAGCATCACCGAGAATCTCATGCACATGCTGGATCATGCTAAATCCGGCTTCCAAGTGCCCAGAAAAGAGAGTCTCAATCCAAGAGCTCAGAGCTCGCACCACCACCTTCTTCGCAAAAAGAAGAGATGGCCCAGCTGAAGATTCGCCCAACTCCGTTGGTCGGTTGCTCATGTCATCATCTGTTGAAAGAGTAACAAAAGAACTCTTTCCAGTTGAAGCTGCTCCTGCTCGGGAAGGAATCTCAGCGCGAGGAATCTCCTCAACATTGTCAGAACTGGTCCCAGGAGTCTCTACCTCTGGATTAACCTCTGGCATCCCTTGCTCTGGAAGCGACGGACCTTCCTCTGTCACTTCAAAACCTGCCAAAGAAACACAAAAAGGTATGAATATAATCCTGTTTGAAAATCATTATCAGGGTTATTACTACAAAATACCTTCTCCGACGACTGGCGGAACACTCTCTTCCTCCATGAACTCATCGAAAGCATCATCAACATTTGCGTCCATCGATGGTTCAAAGTCATCAGAACCCTGTGGCAAGTCAGCTGACAAAAAAAAAATGTTAGCAAACCGAGTCACAAACTCAAAAAAAAAGGAGCAAAAGAAGTCGTACCAATTGGAGATTCTGGATTTACTCCAGAGTCCCTCGGTTCTTCTTTAGGTGCCTCAACAGGATCCATCACCACCTCATCGGTTGGGACCTCAGGCATCACCAAGTCTTCTTCTGCTAAAAAAAAAAAGAAGAAAAGCAGAAAACAAGAAGCAAATCAAAACAAAAAAAAAATCCCATGAAAAGAAATGGAAAGAGAAAAAGGAAGAATCATACCTTCACCGACGGTCTCTTCTTCTCGACTTCTCTTCTCTGGAGGCTCGTCAGCATCCATTGGCACATCCTCATTGATAGTAAGAGGAACTTCCAAGTTAGGAGAGTCCTCATGCTGCCCCTTGCTGTGATGATGACTCCTCCCCCTCTTACTCCGGCGGGTTCGCTTCTTAGAAGAACCTACCCCACTGTCAGAGTCAGGTTTCCCACTTGACTCCTCACTCTGCTCTTGCCAGTAGACTCCACGGAAGCTTGCCTCTGTGCCGCTTGCATCCAAGCACCAAGTTCGGCTTCCTCCTGTTCTAGCTGCTCCAAAGCCTCATCAGGTATTTCTCGAACAGCTTCAGAACCAATGACGCCCTGGTCACCGAGAAAGCCTATCTTGTGCTTCTCTCCAGAAAGGAAGGCCCAAACTTCCTCTCGCCGGATGCCATCCGACTTTCCAAGGCCCTTTCCAGATGCCAGCTTTACATCAAGCTCCTTCTTGGAAAGCCCCCGATATGCCGAAAAGCTCTCCGCGAACCACTTCGCAAAGCCGGCAGTCCGGGAAGTTAGCAAAACAGGATAAGAAATCATGGCTGTAGTGTCTTCAGCACTATAGAAAGCCCATGCATTTCTCCCGTCCTGTAAGCCTCCAAAGCGCTTCACCATGCTTGAAGGCGCTCCAACAACGCCTTGAGAAAAGCCCAGCTGCAAAGCAAAGCGAGAGGGTACATACGGCTGGACGTCGACGAAAAGATGTCTACGGTACACCATCGTGCTGACACGTATGCTGAAAAGCCACTCTCTCTCTGCATTTGTCAAGGAATAATGCCTTCCCGACCCCGCCCTGGTAGAGTCTCGGGAGGCACCAAAATCAAAAGCCTTCTTCTGCAACTCCGGAGAAAGCTTCACTGAAGACTGCCCCATCTCGACGTCCCTGAACCGTCGGATCCTCATGCGGGCAAACAAAAGTGATTCGGACACGGCTTTGCCCTTAGCCAGTCGAATCATCAGAGGATCATCATCCTGTGCAGCACCCAGCCGATGGAAGCCAGGACAGTGGTATACATACCACGAATAAAAGATATGGGCTGAAAATACCCTATTCATGGGAAGCCCAAGCCGAACCAAAAAAGCAGCAGCCTGCAGTTCGATACACAGGTAGGAGTAAAGAGCTGGCACCAAAGCAAGCTGCTCTCCAAATGCCATCTGACAAGCCGAAAAAATACAATGCGGCCTGATGTGCGTTCCATCTCCTCCAGCAAAAATAGCCTCACCAAGCCAATAAGTGAGGTAAACAGAGAGATCTCTCCGCAGTGCAATGTCAGGACATATGGCGTTTGTACTTGCACAGAAATCTCTCAACTCTTCTTGCATGGCCAAGATCTTCTTTGAACTTGGATCCTGAGCTCCGGCTTCTTGAGTCACGCTATTAGAAGACTCCCTGCTATCAAAAAAGTTGGGGAATGAAGAGCTAAAACTCTTCCAACTGCTGGATCTAACTTTCAAACCCCCCTTCTCCTTCAAAAAATCATAGAAGGCGACGAGCTGAAAGTATAGAAGCCTGAACTCCTCAGACTGCCCCTCAAGGACGCTGTCAATCGGCATAAACTCCTCATAAAGCTTGCCGAGGATAGGCAATCCGGTAATAGCGCTCAGCTCCTTCAAAGAAAAACCAATCTCACCATTCGTCACAATGAAGGTATTGGTTTGGGGGAGGAATGACTCCAGCATAGCCATGAAGGCCTCGTCGGAAAAGATCACGGTCTCCCTAAAGGCGCGGACCGCATCAAAAATCCCGGCTTCCTTCAAGACGGCGCCACCAATCAGCAGGACACGATCAGTCCACGACTTCCACTCGGAGTCAGCATTGAAGCGGCCACGAAGTCGGAAAGGCTTGATCCAATTGCTGCCGTCACCACTGAAAATACCAAGGCCCACCGGTCTCACATCGACCGACGGATAATCAGAGCCCTGGTAGCCGCTGGATGGCATCAACAGGTCCATGTCAACAGGCGACCTCTCCGTGTATCCAGGAGAACCGCCAACAAAAACCCCGATCTTGATTACATTTGTCCTTCTCACCCAACTTGGAGGATCTTCCCTCTTAGGGCACGTGGGGGCAAGGCTCAGAATCGAGACGGTGCGATCAAACGTCGACCGGGTAGCAACAGTCTTCTTCTCACCATCTGCTGTGAAAGAGAACTGAAAACATCTCCTCTGGTATGTCATGTCATCAGGGACGGCATCACCAAAGAAGAAGGTAGGCTTGGGCAAAACGCTCTGATCTTCCATCACCCATGGACGACTGCTTACCATGATCTTATAGAATTCCTCTCCCTTGAGAGCGATCAGTCGCTGCCTCATCTCATCTCTGTTGAGGGAGTCGCACTCTTCCAGATTTCTCTCAACATATTGGACCTTCTCAAAAGCTTGCTGAACGGCCGGATTAGAAGATCTAGAAGATCGACGAGGTACGCTTGTAGCAGGCTCTTTACCCTTTTTCGCTCTGGAGGAACCACCTGAAAAGGATGGAAAAGAAAAAAAGATCAAACATCAAAATGACAGAATCTCGCTAAAAAAAATCTGGCGAAATTTTGACATGATGACGGGGCAATTCCGAAGAAAAGGAACTATCCCGAAAGAAATAAGAAAGCTTGAAGATGGGCTCAACATCGCTGCGAGCTCCGAAACTCCAAACTTTCGAAACCTCAAAGTCTCCGCAAAATCAGGAAGGGCTCAACATCACTGCGAGCTCCAAATTCCCAAATTTGCGAAAACTTTCAGGTTTGCTATCACATCATGCTACAAATTTAATTTACAATTGAATGCATGCATGAACATCTAGGTTTGCCAAAAAAGAGGGGCATTATCATGATGAGCAAAAAAAAAAAAAAAAAAGAAACTTTCTCAAAAAAAAAAAGGGGGAAAGAAAAAAAAAGAAAAGAAAAGAAATTTTCTCAAAAAAAAAAAGGGAGGGAAAGAAAACAAAAAAAAAGGCCGTGGCCCACAGGCCACGTGGCCATACGGCCAGATCCGTACGGCCCACAAAAAAAAAAAAAAACAAAAAACAAAAACATGAAAAAAAAAGAAAGAAGAAAAAGAAACGTGTGAAAAAAAAAGGGGAAAACACGTGAAAAAAAAAAGAAAAGAAAAAGAAAGGAACAAAAAAAAAAAAAAAAGAAGAACTTTTTTTTTCCCTACAATGGAGTTTTCTTGAAAAAGGGAACTTGAAGCCATTGATGGAGAAGAAGAAGAAAAGTCTTGAAGATCTTGAAAAAGAAAAGCTCTTGGTCTTGAAGCCCTCTTGAGATTATTGCAAAAGAAAGTAATAAGAGCAAGAGATCCAACCCTCTCCTTGCTTTTATAGAGGAGAGCAAACCAAAGAAGGAAAGAAGAAAGAGGTAAGTGTTACTAATTAGTAACCTTACCAAAAGAAAGAGATTAGAAAGATTCTTTCCCAAAAGAAAGATATCTTGAAGGATTTTCTCCCAAAAAGAAATCTATGACGGATTCTTTCCCAAAAGAAAGATATCTTGAGATATTCTATCCCAAAATAAAGGGATCATGAGAGATTCTCTCCAAGTAAAGATATTCTTAGATATTCTCTATCCAAATGAGATATTTTTGGATATTCTTTACAAAAATGACACCATATGAGATCTAAGCCATTTCAGAAGCTTAAGGTCCCATGGGTTAGCCCATATGAGCCAGGTTTGATCGCCTAGGCACACAAAAAAATAAAAATAAAAAAAATTTTGGGCTTTTAGTCAAAGAGAAATCCCTCTTACCAAGAGCATAAAAAAATGGTTCCATGCCTCTTTTGAGTTGATTGGACCATACAAAAGAAAATTCCAAGCCCCATGAGCTTCCAAAAATCAAACCATCCAGCCTCATCTACCAGATTGAGCTAAAATCTTGAAATTGACATTCCACAAAAATCAAAACAAATCCTGGTCCCCTAACTTGCCACATACAGCCTGTTAGGTCACAAGACCAAAACCAAAAACCAAAACCTGATCCCCTAACTTGCCACATACAGCCTGTTAGGTCACAAGATCAAAACCAAAATTGATCCCCCAACATTCCACATACAGCTTGTTGGGTCACACGATCAAAACCAAACCCGACCCCCTAACCTGCCACATATAGCCTGTTAGGTCACAAGGTCAAAACCCAAATCCACATCCCTGATGTCATCTTCAAAACTTTGCCTCGAGATGGTACGTAATCCCTTTCACTACCATAAAATTCCCCTGGAAGCTCAAAAGGCTACAAATACCAAAAAGAAAGACTGCTCAAAGACTCTTGGTCAAGTCACAGGCTCTCCTTCAAAAATCTCTTCGAGGCACATCGACTACAAAAGTTAAGCAACTCGTCGCTGTACCTCGAGGGGGCATTTGTTGACACCAAAAATGTCACTTTACCTCTTCAAGATCCAAAAAGCTACATGAAGTCGCAACCTGCCATAAATAGGCAATGATGCTTCCAAAAATCAAATCTTGTCAGAATCAAACAAAAACTGCAAGATTCTTCCAGACAGCCAAAAGAGGAGTACACAAGAAGTTTCGGGACATTTCAAAATCATTTGGCCTAACTTCGCTTCTCCGACAGCCGAAAAGGAGCTCTCGGCGGCAAAAGCATCGGAGACACCAAATCTTCAATCAGGGCCGATGGATGGTCTCAAAATACTTCCAAAAGGCTCCACGTCAAGTTCTGAGTCAAACCGACAACGTTTGACCCTACATCAACCCTCGAACAGCTAAATCAAGCCTCTCGGCGGCGAGAACCACCGAGGCCATTACTCATCAGATAGAGCACATGGACAGCTTCAAAATGCTTATAAAGGGCTACACATCAAATTTCAGGTCATTTCCACAACATTTGACCATAGTTTGACGCTCGGAAGCCAAATCAGGCCTCTCGGCGGCAAAGCTCTCTGGGACCATGGTTTCCAAGACAGAGCATATGGATCATCTTAAAATGACTCCAATAGGTTCCCTGTCAAATTTCAAGTCAATCGGACATCGGTTGACCGCACATCAAACCGCGACATCTTCATCGCGATAAAAAGAAAGTCTACTGGTGATAGGACCCCAAACGGCTTCAAAACTCAAACAAAAGCCTATGGTTGGTCTTATTTATTGCTCAGGAGGCTTCACACCAAATTTCAGGTCATTCCGACATCGTTTGACCCAGTTTCAGCTTTTGACGGAAAATCGGCAGCTCTGCGCGATAAAGTCTTCGGCTTTCTCAGGAAATTGGAAACTTTGCAAAATAAAATGCAAGGATTCTCATCAGGTTTCCTACAAAGAAATTAGGCCAATAAATGGTCAAAATGTCAAGGAAAAGTACAGGAGAAAAAAGAATCGAAAAACAGCAAAAACGGACACAAAACGGGACACGAAAGGGGGAAAACCCCCCAGGGTCGCCGGCGACCTTGGAACCCGGGGTCGCCGGGAAGGCCCCGGAAACCCCAGTTTTCGCCGTTTTTTCGCGATTCGAAGAGCCCAGCCTCTGGTACTTTCCAAAATTCATGCTTTTGAGACACCAAGTCCTCTGACATCCGTCCAAAACACGGGTCAATCATCAAGAGTATCGAAAACAATATTGATCACCACCCGGTCAACCAAAAAAAGTGTGCTTTCTACCCGACCGATCGAGAAATCGACAGGACAGATGGCACCGACCCGCTGTTGGCAACAAACACCTGAAATTACATGATCATCTGATGTCGATCTACATGAAGATCCATCGATGATCATCGACAGAAGAATCCCAAAAGACGTGGCACGGCCCGCGACTCTTCAGCTGCTCGGCGACCACTTAATGTGATTAATTGACTAGCTTTATTACAGTCATTAATCCATTTCTTTGGATGGCCCAATCAGAAGCAAGCATTCGGGAGTTACAAGTCAAGAGATTCATGGCATTTAACCCATGAAACTCCTCCCATCATGGCGATTAAAGGCGATTAAATGCCCTCAATCTCCTCCGGCCAATCAGAAGCCAAGAAAAAGGAGTTACAAAATAAATAATTCAATTTTGTAACTCCTCCCATTATGCGGCTTAATGACAATAAAAGCCCATAAACCCTCCTAAAAGGCTACCTAAAAGCCTATAAATAGGAGAGCTCTCCAAGAAGAAAAGAACATCAGAAACATCAGAGAAAAAAGCACAAACACACAGACAGAAATCCAGAGAAAGGAAAAAGAGAGAAAACTCTGCGGAAGTTCTACACCGGCCACCGCAACAAGGTGACAAAAGTCCCTTGGGGGGTACCCCCCCCCCCCCAAGGTCCTTGCCTTCTCCTCCTACCTCCAATGGCTTAGATATGGCTTTTCAGCCCGTCTACTCGGCTTTTTATTGGACATAGGACCTCCTTTTGGTCTTTGTCCTCTAAAAACCCGAGGTTATAGCCAAGCCAAGCGAATCAATAGCATCCTCTATTCTCATCTGCATGGATGATGGCGAAGCCCACATATGGCTTGCGACCGTCAATCTAAACGGGTCCCCCACAATCTCCTGAGAAGTTAGATCCTCCTTTTCTTGCTTTTCATTGTAGTTTGTATTTTTTTAAAAGAGACAAAAAATCACAACTCTTGTCTTTCATTATTGATAAGGATTGTAAATCGGCTATAAACGCCAAAATCGGCTATAAACGCCAAAAATCGGCTATAAACGCCAAAATCGGCTATAAATGCCAAAAAAATCGCCTTTCACGGCAAATCAAGAAAATGTCTCTTTTCTTAAATATATGTGCAATGGAAAACTTGAAAGAAGTTGATTTCCTTTTTACTTGCGAAGGTTGATCTCCAGATCACCTCTTGCAATTCCAAGTAAAAATAGAAAATCTGGCACACCCACACAAAAAAAGAAATGTTGATGCACGCCCCCCTTGCCCCCTGGTTACGAAAGGGTCGGAACCAAACGGACTCCCATGTCCGCCGACCTCGGTAGGAACCCGAGCATTCGGAGCGCGGTCCATCAGGTAGAGTAACTTGTAGGAAATGACGGTTCGCAAATGGGACTCTCGGTTAGAGAATCACGAGCGAAACACGGGATTTTCCAATACTTAGGCTCGAAAATGGCCCCGTTAGGGGCCCGAAACGGGAAATGGCCATGGGAAAAATCGAAAACCGGCACGAGCACTTCCCTCGAGGGTAGAGTAACTTGTAGGAAATGACGGTTCCCAAATAGGACTCTCGGTTAGAGAATTATGACCGAAGCATAGGACTTTCCAACACTTAGGCCCGAAAATGGACCGTCGGGTGTCCGGATTGGGAAATGGACCCCGGAAAAATCAGAAACCGGCACGAGCACTTCCCTTGTGGGTAGAGTAACTTGTTGGAAATGACGGTTAGCAAATAGGACACCCAGTTAGGGAATTACGGGCGAAACATAGGATTTTCCAACACTTATGCTCAAAAACGGACCGACGGGGGTCCGGAACGGGAAACGACCCTCGAAAAAATTGAAAACCGGTACGGGCAGCTCCCACATGGGTATAGTAGCTTGTTGGAAATGATGGTTCGTAAATAGGACTCCTAGTTAGATAGTTTCGAGGGAAACAATGGATTTTCCAACACTTAGGCTCGAAAATGGCCCGTCGGGGGCACGGAATGGAAAACGGCCGCGGGAAAAATCGAGACCGGCACGAGTACTTACCTCGAGGGTAGAGTAACTTGTATTAAATGACGGTTCGTAAATAGGACTCCGGGTTATAGAATTACGAGCGAAACATGGGATTTTGCAACACTTAGGCTCCAAAACGGCCAGCCGGGGTACGGAAATGGAAACGGCCCCCGGAAAAATCGGAAACCGGCATGAGCACTTCCTTCAAGGGTACGGTAACTTGTAGGAAATGACGGTTCACAAATAGGACTCCGAGTTAGAGAATTACTAGCGAAAAATTGGATTTTCCAACACTTAGGCTCGAAAATGGCCCGTCGGGGGTCCGGAAAGAGAAATGGCAGTGGGAAAAATCGGAATCCATCACGAGCACTTCCCTCGAGGTAAGAGTAACTTGTAGGAAATGACGGTTCACAAATAGGTTTCCCGATTAGAGAATTACGAGCTAAACATGGGATTTTCCAACACTTAGGCTCGAAAACGGACCGCCGGGGGTCCAGAATGGGAAACGTTCCCCGGAAGTATCGATAATCGGCACGACCACTTCCCTTGAGGGTAGAGCGACTTGTAGGATCTGACGGTTCGTAAATAGGACTACCGGTTAGAGAATTACGACCGAAACATAGGATTTTCCAACACTTAGGCTCGAAAACGGCCCGCGAGAGGCCCAAAACGGGAAACCGCCATGGGAAAAAAAAAACCGGCACTAGCACTCCGCTCGAGGGTAGAGTAACTTGTAGGAACCGACGGTTCACAAATAGGAATCCCTGTTAGAGAATTACGACCTAAAGATAGGATTTTCCGACACTTAGGCTCGAAAACGGCCCATCGGGGGCCCGGAACGGGAACTTGCCCTCGTAAAAGTCAAAAAACGGTATGAGCACTTTCCTCAAGGGTTGAGTAACTTGTAGGAAATGACGGTTCGCAAATAGGACTCCCGGTTAGAGAATTACGAGCGAAACACGGGATTTTCCAATACTTAGGCTCGAAAATGGCCCGTCTGGGGCCCGAAACGGGAAATGGCCATAGGAAAAATTGGAAACCGGCACGAGCACTTCCTTCGAGGGTAGAGTAACTTGTAGGAAATGAGGGTTCGCAAAAATGACTCGCGGTTAGAGAATTATGACCGAAGCATAGGATTTTCCAACACTTAATCCCGATAATGGACCGTCGGGTGTCCGGAATGGGAAATGTACCCCGGAAAAATCATAAACCGGCACGAGCACTTCCCTTGAGGGTAGAGTAACTTGTTGAAAATGACGGTTCGCAAATAGGACACTCGGTTAGGGAATTACGGGCGAGACATAGGATTTTCCAACACTTACGCTCGAAAACGGACCGCCGGGGGTCCGGAACGGGAAACGGCCCTCGAGAAAATCAAAATTCGGTACGAGCACCTCCCTCGAGGGTATAGTAGCTTGTTGGAAATGACGGTTCGCAAATAGGAATCCTAGTTAGATAGTTTCGAGCGAAACATTGGATTTTCCAACACTTAGGCTCGAAAATGGCCCGTCAGGGGCACGGAATGGAAAACGACCGCGGGAAAAATCGAGACCGGCACGAGTACTTACCTCGAGGGTAGTGTAACTTGTATTAAATGACGGTTCGTAAATAGGACTCCGGGTTATAGAATTACGAGCGAAACATGGGATTTTCCAACACTTAAGCTCGAAAATGGCCAGCCGGGGTTCAGAATGGGAAACGGCCCCTGGAAAAATCGGAAACCGGCATGAGCACTTCCTTCGAGGGTACGGCAACTTGTAGGAAATGACGGTTCCCAAATAGGACTCCCGGTTAGAGAATTACTAGCGAAACATTCGATTTTCCAACACTTAGGCTCGAAAATGGCCCGTCGGGGGCCCGGAATGGGAAACGGCTGTGGGAAAAATCAAAAACCGGCACGAGCACTTCCCTCGAGGTAAGAGTAACTTGTAGGAAATGACGGTTCGCAAATAGGTTTCCCGATTAGAGAATTACAAGCTAAACATGGGATTTTCCAACACTTTAGTTCGAAAACAGACCGCCAGGGGTCCGGGACGGGAAACGGTCCCTGGAAGAATCGAAAACCGGCACGACCACTTCCCTTGAGGGTAGTGTGACTTGTAGGAATTGACGGTTCGTAAATAGGACTACCGGTTAGAGAATTACGACCGAAACATAGGATTTTCCAACGCTTACGCTCGAAAACGGCGCGCCGGGGCCCCGAAACGGGAACCTACCCTCATAAAAATCAAAAACGAGTTTGAGCACTTCCCTCAAGGGTAGAGTAACTTGTAGGAAATGACAGTTCGCAAATAGGACTCCGGGTTAGAGAATTACGAGCTAAACATGGAATTTTCCTACACTTAGGCTCGAAAACGGACCGCCGGGGGTCCGGAATGGGAAACGGTGCCTGGAAGACTCGATAACCGGAACGACCACTTCCCTTGAGGGTAGAGTGACTTGTAGGAAATGACGGTTCGTAAATAGGACTACTGGTTAGAGAATTACGGCCGAAACATAGGATTTTCCAACACTTTGGTTCGAAAACGGCCCGCCAGAGGCCCGAAACGGGAAACCGCCATGGGAAAAATAAAAAACCGGCACTAGCACTCCGCTCGAGGGTAGAGTAACTTCTAGGAACCAACGGTTCGTAAATAGGACTCCCGGTTAGAGAATTACGACGAAACATAGGATTTTCCAACACTTAGGCTCGAAAACGGCCCGTCGGGGGCCCGGAATGGGATCTTGCCCTCGTAAAATTCAAAAACCTGCATGAGCACTTCCCTCAAGGGTAGAGTAACTTGTAGGAAATCACGGTTTGCAAATAGGACTCCCGGTTAGAGAATTACGAGCGAAACACGGGATTTTCCAATACTTAGGCTCGAAAATGGCCCGTCAGGGGCCCGAAACGGGAAATGGCCGTGGGAAAAATCGGAAACCGCACGAGCACTTCCCTCGAGCGCAGAGTAACTTGTAGGAAATGACGGTTCGCAAATAGGACTCTCAGTTAGAGAATTATGACTGAAGCATAGGATTTTCCAACACTTAGGCCCGAAAATGGACCGTCGGGTGTGCGTAATGGGAAATGGACCCCTGAAAAATCAGAAACCGGCACGAGCACTTCCGTTGAGGGTAGAGTAACTTGTTGGAAATGATGGTTCGCATATAGGACACCCAGTTAGGGAATTACGGGCGAAATATAGGATTTTCCAATAATTACGCTCGAAAACGGAACGCCGGGGGTCCGGAACGGGAAACGGCCCTCGAAAAAATTAAAAACCGGTACGAGCACCTCCCTCGAGGGTATAGTAGCTTTGAGGAAATGACGGTTCGCAAATAGGACTCCTAGTTAGATAGTTTTGAGCAAAACATTAGATTTTCCAACACTTAGGCTCGAAAACCTCGCGTCAGGGGCACAGAATGGAAAACGACCGCGGGAAAAATCGAGAACGGCACGAGTACTTACCTCGAGGGTAGTGTAACTTGTATTAAATGACGGTTCGTAAATAGGACTCCGGGTTATAGAATTACGAGCGAAACATGGGATTTTCCAACACTTAGGCTCGAAACGGCCAGCCGGGGTACGGAATGGGAAACGGCCCCCGAAAAAATCGAGAACCGGCATGAGCACTTCCTTCGAGGGTACGGTAACTTGTAGGAAATGACGGTTCGCAAATAGGACTCCCGATTAGAGAATTACTAGCGAAACATTGGATTTTCCAACACTTAGGCTCGAAAATGGCCCGTCGGGGGCCCGGAAAGGGAAACGGCAGTGGGAAAAATCGGAAACCGTCACGAGCACTTCCCTCGAGGTAAGAGTAACTTGTAGGAAATGACGGTTCGTAAATAGGTTTCCCGATTAGAGAATTACGAGCTAAAAATGGGATTTTCCAACACTTAGGCTCGAAAACGGACCGCCGGGGGTCCGGAACGGGAAACGGTCCCCGGAAGAATCGATAACCGGCACGACCACTTCCCTTGAGGGTAGAGTGACTTGTAGGAACTGACGGTTCGTAAATAGGACTACTGGTTAGAGAATTACGACCGAAACATAGGATTTTCCAACACTTAGGCTCGTAAACAGCCCGCTAGAGGCC
This sequence comes from Litsea cubeba, assembly GCA_012931725.1. NCBI lineage: Eukaryota > Viridiplantae > Streptophyta > Magnoliopsida > Laurales > Lauraceae > Litsea > Litsea cubeba. The sequence continues at coordinate 143,804,911 of CM022945.1, forward strand.
CGAAATGGGAAACGGCCTTGGGAAAAATAAAAAACCCGCACTAGCACTCCGCTCGAGGGTAGAGTAACTTATATGAACCGACGGTTCGCAAATAGGACTCCCGGTTAGAGAATTACGATCGAAACATAGGATTGTCAAGCACTTAGGCTCGAAAACGGCGCCTCGGGGGCCTGGAATGGAACTTGCCCTCGTAAAAAACAAAAATCGGTATGAGCACTTCCCTCAAGGGTAGAGTAACTTGTAGGAAATGACGGTTCGCAAATAGGACTCCCGATTAGAGAATTACGAGCGAAACACGGGATTTTCCAATACATAGGCTCGAAAATGGCCCGTCAGGGCCCGAAACGGGAAATGGCCGTGGGAAATATTGGAAACCGGCACGAGCACTTCCCTCGAGGGTAGAGTAACTTGTAGGAAATGACGGTTCGCAAATAGGACTATCGGTTAGAGAATTACGACCGAAGCATAGGATTTTCCAATACTTAGGCCCGAAAATGGCCCGTCGGGTGTCCGGAATGGGAAAGGGACCCCGAAAAAATAAGAAACCGGCACGAGCACTTCCCTTGAGGGTAGAGTAACTTGTTGGAAATGACGGTTCGCAAATAGGACACCCAGTTATGGAATTGTGGGCGAAATATAGGATTTTCCAACAATTACGCTCGAAAACGGAATTCTGGGGGTCCGGAACGGGAAATGGCCCTCGAAAAATTCAAAAACCGGTACGAGCACCTCCCTCGAGGGTATAGTAGCTTGTTGGAAATGACGGTTCGCAAATAGGACTCCTAGTTAGATAGTTTCGAGCGAAACATTTGATTTTCCAACACTTAAGCTCGAAAACGGACCGTCAGGGGCACGGAATGGAAAACGACCACGGGAAAAATCGAGAACGGCACGAGTACTTAACTCGAGGGTAGAGTAACTTGTATTAAATGACGGTTCGTAAATAGGACTCCGGGTTATAGAATTACGAGCGAAACATGGGATTTTCCAGCACTTAGGCTCGAAAATGGCCAGCCGGGGTATGGAATGGGAAACGGTCCCCAGAAGAATCGATAACCAGCACGACCACTTCCCTTGAGGGTAGAGTGACTTGTAGGAACTGACGGTTCGTAAATAGGACTCCCGGTTAGAGAATTACGACCGAAACATAGGATTTTCCAACACTTAGGCTCGAAAATGGCCCGCCAGAGGCCCAAAATAGGAAACCGCCATGGGAAAAATAAAAAACCGGCGCTAGCACTCCGCTCGAGGGTAGAGTAACTTGTAGGAACCGACAGTTCGCAAATAGGACTCCCGGTTAGAGAATTACGACTGAAACATAGGATTTTCCAACACTTAGGCTCGAAAACGGGCCGTCGGGGGCCCGGAACGGGAACTTGCCCTCGTAAAAAACAAAAACCAGTATGAGCACTTCCCTCAAGGGTATAGTAACTTGTAGGAAATAACGGTTCGCAAATAGGACTCCCGGTTAGAGAATTACGAGCGAAACACGGGATTTTCCAATACTTAGGCTCGAAAATGGCCAGTCAGGGGCCCGAAACGGGAAATGGCCGTGGGAAAAATCGGAAACCGGAAGGAGCACTTCCCTCGAGGGTAGAGTAACTTGTAGGAAATGACGGTTCACAAATAGGTCTCCCTGTTAGAGAATTATGACCGAAGCATAGGATTTTCCAACACTTAGGCCCGAAAATGTTCCGTCGGGTGTCCGGAATGGGAAATGGACCCCGAAAAAATCAGAAACCGGCACGAGCACTTCCCTTGAGGGTAGAGTAACTTGTTGGAAATGTCGGTTAGCAAATAGGACACCCGGTTAGGGAATTACGGGCGAAACATAGGATTTTCCAACACTTAAGCTCGAAAACGGACCTCTAAGATCCAGAACGGGAAACGGCCCTCGAAAAAATAAAAAACCGGTACGAGCACCTCCTTCGAGGGTATATTAGCTTGTTGGAAATGACGGTTCGCAAATAGGACTCCTAGTCAGATAGTTTCGAGGGAAACATTGAATTTTCCAACATTTAGGCTTGAAACCGACCCGTCAAGGGCACGGACTGGAAAACGGCCGCGGGAAAAATCGAGACCGGCACGAGTACTTACCTCGAGGGTAGAGTAACTTGTATTAAATGACGGTTCGTAAATAGGACTCCGGGTTATAGAATTACGAGCGAAACATGGGATTTTCCAACACTTAGGCTCGAAAACGGCCAGCCGGGGTACGGAATGGGAAACGGCCCAAGGAAAAATCGGAAACCGGCATGAGCACTTCCTTCGAGGGTACGGTAACTTGTAGGAAATGACGGTTCGCAAATAGGACTCCCGGTTAGAGAATTACTAGCGAAACATTGGATTTTCCAACACTTAGGCTCGAAAATGGCACGTCGGGGGCCCGGAATGAGAAACGGCCGTGGGAAAATTCGAAAACCGGCACGAGCACTTCCCTCTGGGTAAGAGTAACATGTAGGAAATGACGGTTCGCAAATAGGTTTCCCGATTAGAGAATTACGAGCTAAGCATGGGATTTTGCAAGACTTAGGCTCGAAAACGGACCACCGGGGGTCCGGAACAGGAAACGGTCCCTGGAAGAATCGATAACCAGCACGACCACTTCCCTTGAGGGTAGAGTGACTTGTAGGAATTGACGGTTCGTAAATAGGACTACCGGTTAGAGAATTACGACCGAAACATAGGATTTTCCAACACTTACGCTCGAAAACGGCGCGCCGGGGCCCCAAAAAGGGAACCAGCCTCGTAATAATCAAAAACCAATATGAGCACTTTCCTCAAGGGTAGAGTAACTTGTAGGAAATGACGGTTCGCAAGTAGGACTCCGGGTTAGAGAATTACGAGCTAAACATGGGATTTTCCTACACTTAGGCTCGAAAACGGACCGCCGGGGGTCCGGAATGGGAAACGGTCCCTGGAAGAATCGATAACCAGCATGACCACTTCCCTTGAGGCTAGAGTGACTTGTAGGAACTGACGGTTCGCAAATAGGACTACCGGTTAGAGAATTACGACCGAAACATAGGATTTTCCAACACTTAGGCTCGAAAACGGCCCGCCAGAGGCCCGAAACGGGAAACCGCCATGGGAAAAATAAAATACCGGCAATAGCACTCCGCTCGAGGTTAGAGTAACTTGTACGAACCGACGGTTCGGAAATAGGACTCCCGGTTAGAGAATTACGACCGAAACATAGGATTTTCCTACACTTAGGCTCGAAAACGGCCCGTCGGGGGCCCAGAACGGGAACTTGCCCGCGTAAAAATAAAAAACCTATATGAGCACTTCCCTCAAGGGTAGAGTAAATTGTAGGAAATGACGGTTCGCAAATAGGACTCCCGGTTAGAGAATTATGAGCAAAATAAGGGATTTTCCAATACTTAGGCTCAAAAATGGCCCGTCTGGGGCCCGAAACGAGAAATGCCCGTGGGAAAATTTGGAAATAGGTACGAGCACTTCCCTCGAGGGTAGAGTAACTTGTAGGAAATGACAGTTTGCAAATAGGACTCTCGGTTAGAGAATTATGACCGAAGCGTAGGATTTTCCAACACTTAGGCTCAAAAATGGCCCGTCGGGGGCCCGGAAAGGGAAACGGCAGTGGGAAAAGTCGGAAACCATCACGAGCACATCCCTCGAGGTAAGAGTAACTTGTAGGAAATGACGGTTCGCAAATAGGTTTTCCCGATTAGAGAACTACGAGCTAAACATCGGATTTTCCAACACTTAGGCTCGAAAACGGACCGTCGGGGGTCCGGAACGGGAAACGGTCCCCGGAAGAATTGATAACCGGCACGACCACTTCCCTTGAGGGTAGAGTGACTTGTAGGAACTGACGGTTCGTAAATAGGACTACCAGTTAGAGAATTACGATTGAAACATAGAATTATCCAACACTTAGGCTCATAAACGGCGCGCCGGGGCCCCAAAACGGGAACTTGGCCTCGTAAAAATCAGAAACCGGTATGAGCACTTCCCTCAAGGGTAGAGTAACTTATAGGAAATGACGGTTCGCAAATAGGACTCCGGGTTAGAGAATTACGAGCGAAACATGGGATTTCCCAACACTTAGGCTCGAAAACGGCCAGCCGGGGTACGGAATGGGTTCCCCCCAAAAAAAACAAAAACCGGCATGAGCACTTCCTTCGAGGGTACGACAACTTGTAGGAAATGACGGTTCGCAAATAGGACTCCCGGTTAGAGAATTACTAGCAAAACATTGGATTTTCCAACACTTAGGCTCGAAAATGGCCCGTCGGGGGCCCGGAATGGGAAACGGCCGTGTGAAAAATAGGAAACTTACACGAGCACTTCCCTCGAGGTAAGTGTAACTTGTAGGAAACGACGGTTCAGATATAGGTTTCCCGATGACAGAATTACGAGCTAAGCAAGGGATTTTCCAACACTTAGACTCGAAACGGTCCCCGGAAGAATCGATAACCAGCACGAGCAATTCCGTTGAGGGTAGAGTGACTTATAGGAACTGACGGTTCGTAAATAGGACTACCGGGTAGAGAATTACGACCGAAACATAGGATTTTCCAACACTTTGGCTCGAAAATGGCCCGCCAGAGGCCCGAAATGGAAAACGGCCATGGGAAAAATCAGAAACCTGCACTAGCACTCCGCTCGAGGGTAGAGCAACTTGTAGGAACTGACGGTTTGCAAATAGGACTCCCGATTAGAGAATTACTACCGAAATATAAGATTTTCCAACACTTGGGCCCGAAAATGGCCCGTCGGGTGTCCGGAATGGGAAACGGACCCCAGAAAAATCAAAAACCGGCACGAGCACTTCCCTTGTGGGTAGAGTAACTTATTGGAAATGACGGTTCGCAAATAGGACACTCGGTTAGGGAATTACAGGCAAAACATAGGATATTCCAACACTTACGCTCGAAAATGGACCGCCGGGGTCCGGAACTGGAAACGGCCCTCGAAAAAAACGACAACCGGTACGAGCACTTCCCTCGAGGGTATAGTAGCTTGTTGAAAATGACGGTTCACAAATAGGACTCCTAGTTAGATAGTTTCGAGCGAAACATTGGATTTTCCAACACTTAGGCTCGAAAACGGCCCGTCAGGGGCACGGAATGGAAAACGTCCGCGGGAAAAATCGAGACCGGCACGAGTACTTACCTCGAGGGTAGAGTAACTTGTATTAAATGACGGTTCGCAAATAGGACTCCGGGTAAGAGAATTACGTGCGAAACATGGGATTTTTCAACACTTAGGCTCAAAAACGGCCAGCCGGGGTTTGGAACGGGAAACGGCCCCCGAAAAAATCAGAAACCGGCTTGAGCACTTCCTTCGTGGGTATGGTAACTTGTAGGAAATGACGGTTCGCAAATAGGACTCCCGGTTAGAGAATTACTAGCAAAACATTGGATTTTCCAACACTTGGGCTCGAAAATGGCCCGTCGGGGGACCGGAATGAGAAACAGCCGTTGGAAAAATCAAAAACCGGCACGAGCACTTCCCTCTAGGTAAGTGTAACTTGAAGGAAATGACGGTTCTCAGATAGGTTTCCCGATTAGTGAATTACGGGCTAAACATGGGATTTTCCAACACTTAGGCTCGAAAACGGACCGCCGGGGGTCCGGAACGGGAAACGGTCCCCGGAAGAATCGATAACCGGCACGACCACTTCCCTTGAGGGTAGAGTGACTTGTAGGAACGGACGGTTCGTAAATAGGACTATCGGTTAGAGAATTACGACCGAAACATAGGATTTTCCAACACTTAGGCTCGAAAACGGCCGGTCGGGGGCCCGGAACGGGAACTTGCCCTCGTAAAAAACAAAAATCGGTATGAGCACTTCCCTCAAGGGTAGAGTAACTTGTAGGAAATGACGGTTCGCAAATAAGACTTCCGGTTAGAGAATTACAAGCGAAGCACATGATTTTCCAATACTTAGGCACAAAAATGGCCCGTCAGGGGCCCGAAACGGGAAATGGCCGTGGGAAAAATATGAAACCGGCACGAGCACTTCCCTCGAGGGTAGAGTGACTTGTAGGAAATGACGGTTCGGAAGTAGGACTTTCGGTTAGAGATTTATGACCGAAGCATAGGATTTTCCAACACTTAGGCCCGAAAATGGCCCGTCGGGTGTCCGGAATGTGAAATGGACCCCGGAAAAATAAGAAACTGGCACGAGCACTTCCCTTGAGGGTAGAGTAACTCAATGGAAATGAAGGTTCGCAAATAGGACACCCGGTTAGGGAATTACAGGCGAAACATAGGATTTTCCAACAATTACGCTCGAAAATGGAAAGCCGGGGGGTCCGGAATGGGAAATGGCCCTCGAAAAAATCCAAAAACCGGTACGAGCAACTCCCTCGAGGGTATAGTAGCTTGTTGGAAATGACGGTTCGCAAATAGGACTCCTAGTTACATAGTTTCGAGCGAAACATTTGATTTTCCAACACTTAGGCTCGAAAACGGGCCGTCAGGGGCACGGAATGGAAAACAACCGTGGGAAAAATCGAGACCAGCACGAGTACTTACCTCGAGGGTAGAGTAACTTGTATTAAATGACGGTTCGTAAATAGGACTCCGGGTTATAGAATTACAAGCGAAACATGGGACTTTCCAACACTTAGGCTCGAAAACGGCCAGCCGGGGTATGGAATGGGAAACGGTCCCCAGAAGAATCGATAACCAGCAAGACCACTTCCCTTGAGGGTAGAGAGACTTGTAGGAACTGACAGTTCGTAAATTGGACTCCCGGTTAGAGAATTACGACCGAAACATAGGATTTTCCAACACTTAGGCTCGAAAACAGCCCGCCAGAGGCGCGAAACGGGAAACAGCCATGGGAAAAATAAAAAAACCGGCACTAGCATTCCGCTCGAGGGTAGAGTAACTTGTAGGAACCGACCGTTCGAAAAGAGGACTCCCGGTTAGAGAATTACGACCGAAACATAGGATTTTCCAACACTTAAGCTCGAAAACAGCCCGTCGGGGGCCCGGAACGGGAACTTGCCCTCGTAAAAATCAAAAATCGGTATGAGCACTTCCCTCAAGGGTAGAGTAACTTGTAGGAAATGACGGTTCGAAAATAGGACTCCCGGTTAGAGAATTATGAGCGAAATAGGGAATTTTCCAATACTTAGGCTCCAAAATGGACCGTCAGGGGCCCGAAACGGGGAACGGCCGTGGGAAAAATCGGAAAGCGGAACGAGCACTTCCCTCGAGGGTAGAGTAACTTGTAGGAAATGGCGGTTCACAAATAGGACTCTCTGTTAGAGAATTATGACCGAAGCATAGGATTTTCCAACACTTAGGCCCGAAAATGGCCCGTCGGGTGTCCGGAATGGGATATGGACCCCGAAAAAATTAGAAACCAGCACGAGCACTTCCCTTGAGTGTAGAGTAACTTGTTGGAAATGACGGTTAGCAAATTGGACGCCCGGTTAGGGAATTACGGGCGAAACATAGGATTTTCCAACACTTACGCTAAAAAACTGACCGCTGGGGGTCCGGAACGGGAAACGGCCCTCGAGAAAATCGAAAACCGGTACGAGCACCTCCCTCGAGGGTATAGTAGCTTGTTGGAAATGACAGATCGCAAATAGGACTCCTAGTTAGATAGTTTCGAGGGAAACATTGGATTTTCAAACACTTAGGCAAGAAAACGGCCCGTCAGGGGCACGGAATGGAAAACGGCTCGGGAAAAATCGAGACCGGCACGAGTACTTACCTCGAGGGTAGAGTAACTTGTATTAAATGACGGTTCCTAAATAGGACTCCGGGTTATAGAATTACGAGCAAAACATGGGATTTTCCAACACTTAGGCTCGAAAATGGCCAGCCGGGGTACGGAATGGGAAACGGCCCAAGGAGAAATCGGAAACCGGCATGAGCACTTCCTTCGAGGGTACGGTAACTTGTAGGAAATGACGGTTCGCAAATAGGACTCCCGGTTAGAGAATTACTAGCGAAACATTGGATTTTCCAACACTTGGCTCGAAAATGGCACGTCGGGGGCCCGGAATGAGAAACGGCCGTGGGAAAAATCGGAAACCGGCACAAGCACTTCCCTCTAGGTAAGAGTAACTTGTAGGAAATGACGGTTCGCAAATAGGTTTCCCGATTAGTGAATTACGAGCTAACATGGGATTTTCCAAGACTTAGGCTCGAAAACGGACCGCCGGGGGTCCGGAACGGGAAACGGTCCCTGGAAGAATCGATAACCGGCACGACCACTTCCCTTGAGGGTAGAGTGACTTGTAGGAATTGACGGTTCATAAATAGGGCTACTGGTTAGAGAGTTACGACCGAAACATTGGATTTTCCAACACTTATGCTCGAAAACGGCGCGCCGGGGCCCCGAAACGGGAACCTGCCCTCGTAAAAATCAAGGGTAGAGCAGCTTGTAGGAAATGACGGTTCGCAAATAGGACTCCGGGTTAGAGAATTACGAGCTAAATATCGGATTTTCCTACACTTAGGCTCGAAAACGGACCGCCGGGGGTCCGGAATGGGAAACGGTCCCTGGAAGAATCGATAACCGGCACGACCACTTCCGTTGAGGGTAGAGTGACTTGTAGTAACTGACGGTTCGTAAATAGGACTACCGGTTAGAGAATTACGACCGAAACATAGGATTTTCCAACACTTAGGCTCGAAAACGGCCCGCTAGAGGCCTGAAACGAGAAACCGCCATGGGAAAAATAAAATACTGGCACTAGCACTCCGCTCAAGGTTAGAGTAACTTGTAGGAACCGACGGTTCGCAAATAGGACTCCCGGTTAGAGAATTACGACCGAAACATAGGATTTTCCAACACAGGCTCGAAAACGGCCCGTCGGGGGCCCAGAACGGGAACTTGCCCTCGTAAAAATAAAAAATCTATATGAGCACTTCCCTCAAGGGTAGAGTAACTTGTAGGAAATGACGGTTCGCAAATAGCACTCCCGGTCAGAGAATTACGAGCAAAACACGGAATTTTCCAATACTTAGGCTCGAAAATGGGCCGTCTGGGGCCCGAAACGGGAAATGGCCGTGGGAAAAATCGAAAACCGGCACGAGCACTTCCCTCGAGGGTAGAGTAACTTGTAGGAAATGACAGTTTGCAAATAGGACTCTCGGTTAGAGAATTATGACCGAAGCGTAGCATTTTCCAACACTTAGGCTCAAAAAAGGCCCGTCGGGGGCCCGGAAAGGGAAACGGCAGTGGGAAAAGTCGGAAACCATCACGAGCACATCCCTCGAGGTAAGAGTAACTTGTAGGAAATGACGGTTCGCAAATAGGTTTCGCGATTAGAGAATTACGAGCTAAACATGGGATTTTCCAACACTTAGGCTCGAAAAAGGACCGCCGGGGGTCCGGAACGGGAAACAGTCCCCGGAAGAATCGATAACCGGCACGACCACTTCCCTTGAGGGTAGAGTGACTTGTAGGAACTGACGGTTCGTAAATAGGACTACCGGTTAGAGAATAACGACCGAAACATAGAATTTTCCAACACTTAGGCTCGAAAACGGCGTGCCGGGGCCCCGAAACGGGAACTTGCCCTCGTAAAAATCAAAAACCGGTGTGAGCACTTCCCACAAGGGTAGAGTAACTTGTAGGAAATGACGGTTCGCAAATAGGACTCCGGGTTACAGAATTACGAGCGAAAGATGGGATTTCCCAACACTTAGGCTCGAAAACGGCCAGCCGGGGTACGGAACAGGAAATGACCCCCGAAAAAAACAAAAACTGGCATGAGCACTTCCATCGAGGGTACGGTAACTTGTACGAAATGACGGTTCGCAAATAGGACTCCCGGTTAGAGAATTACGAGCGAAACACGGGATTTTCCAATACTTAGGCTCGAAAATGGCCCGTCTGGGGCCCGAAACGGGAAATGGCCATAGGAAAAATTGGAAACCGGCACGAGCACTTCCTTCGAGGGTAGAGTAACTTGTAGGAAATGAGGGTTCGCGAAAATGACTCGCGGTTAGAGAATTATGACCGAAGCATAGGACTTTCCAACACTTAATCCCGATAATGGACCGTCGGGTGTCCGGAATGGGAAATGTACCCCGGAAAAATCATAAACCGGCACGAGCACTTCCCTTGAGGGTAGAGTAACTTGTTGAAAATGACGGTTCGCAAATAGGACACTCGGTTAGGGAATTACGGGCGAGACATAGGATTCTCCAACACTTACGCTCGAAAACGGACCGCCGGGGGTCCGGAACGGGAAACGGCCCTCGAAAAAATCAAAATTCGGTACGAGCACCTCCCTCGAGGGTATAGTAGCTTGTTGGAAATGACGGTTCGCAAATAGGAATCCTAGTTGGATAGTTTCGAGCGAAACATTGGATTTTCCAACACTTAGGCTCGAAAATGGCCCGTCAGGGGCACGGAATGGAAAACGACCGCGGGAAAAATCGAGACCGGCACGAGTACTTACCTCGAGGGTAGTGTAACTTGTATTAAATGACGGTTCGTAAATAGGACTCCGGGTTATAGAATTACGAGCGAAACATGAGTTTTTCCAACACTTAAGCTCGAAAATGGCCAGCCGGGGTTCAGAATGGGAAACGGCCCCTGGAAAAATCGGAAACCGGCATGAGCACTTCCTTCGAGGGTACGGCAACTTGTAGGAAATGACGGTTCCCAAATAGGACTCCCGGTTAGAGAATTACTAGCGAAACATTCGATTTTCCAACACTTAGGCTCGAAAATGGCCCGTCGGGGGCCCGGAATGGGAAACGGCTGTGGGAAAAATCAAAAACCGGCACGAGCACTTCCCTCGAGGTAAGAGTAACTTGTAGGAAATGACGGTTCGCAAATAGGTTTCCCGATTAGAGAATTACAAGCTAAACATGGGATTTTCCAACACTTTAGTTCGAAAACAGACCGCCAGGGGTCCGGGACGGGAAACGGTCCCTGGAAGAATCGAAAACCGGCACGACCACTTCCCTTGAGGGTAGTGTGACTTGTAGGAATTGACGGTTCGTAAATAGGACTACCGGTTAGAGAATTACGACCGAAACATAGGATTTTCCAACACTTACGCTCGAAAACGGCGCGCCGGGGCCCCGAAACGTGAACCTACCCTCATAAAAATCAAAAACGAGTTTGAGCACTTCCCTCAAGGGTAGAGTAACTTGTAGGAAATGACAGTTCGCAAATAGGACTCCGGGTTAGAGAATTACGAGCTAAACATGGAATTTTCCTACACTTAGGCTCGAAAACGGACCGCCGGGGGTCCGGAATGGGAAACGGTGCCTGGAAGACTCGATAACCGGAACGACCACTTCCCTTGAGGGTAGAGTGACTTGTAGGAAATGACGGTTCGTAAATAGGACTACTGGTTAGAGAATTACGGCCGAAACATAGGATTTTCCAACACTTTGGTTCGAAAACGGCCCGCCAGAGGCCCGAAACGGGAAACCGCCATGGGAAAAATAAAAAACCGGCACTAGCACTCCGCTCGAGGGTAGAGTAACTTGTAGGAACCAACGGTTCGTAAATAGGACTCCCGGTTAGAGAATTACGACGAAACATAGGATTTTCCAACACTTAGGCTCGAAAACGGCCCGTCGGGGGCCCGGAATGGGATCTTGCCCTCGTAAAATTCAAAAACCTGCATGAGCACTTCCCTCAAGGGTAGAGTAACTTGTAGGAAATCACGGTTTGCAAATAGGACTCCCGGTTAGAGAATTACGAGCAAAACACGGGATTTTCCAATACTTAGGCTCGAAAATGGCCCGTCAGGGGCCCGAAACGGGAAATGGCCGTGGGAAAAATCGGAAACCGCACGAGCACTTCCCTCGAGCGCAGAGTAACTTGTAGGAAATGACGGTTCGCAAATAGGACTCTCAGTTAGAGAATTATGACTGAGGCATAGGATTTTCCAACACTTAGGCCCGAAAATGGACCGTCGGGTGTGCGTAATGGGAAATGGACCCCTGAAAAATCAGAAACCGGCACGAGCACTTCCGTTGAGGGTAGAGTAACTTGTTGGAAATGATGGTTCGCATATAGGACACCCAGTTAGGGAATTACGGGCGAAATATAGGATTTTCCAATAATTACGCTCGGAAAACGGAACGCCGGGGGTCCGGAACGGGAAACGGCCCTCGAAAAAATTAAAAACCGGTACGAGCACCTCCCTCGAGGGTATAGTAGCTTTGAGGAAATGACGGTTCGCAAATAGGACTCCTAGTTAGATAGTTTTGAGCAAAACATTAGATTTTCCAACACTTAGGCTCGAAAACCTCGCGTCAGGGGCACAGAATGGAAAACGACCGCGGGAAAAATCGAGAACGGCACGAGTACTTACCTCGAGGGTAGTGTAACTTGTATTAAATGACGGTTCGTAAATAGGACTCCGGGTTATAGAATTACGAGCGAAACATGGGATTTTCCAACACTTAGGCTCGAAAACGGCCAGCCGGGGTACGGAATGGGAAACGGCCCCCGAAAAAATCGAGAACCGGCATGAGCACTTCCTTCGAGGGTACGGTAACTTGTAGGAAATGACGGTTCGCAAATAGGACTCCCGATTAGAGAATTACTAGCGAAACATTGGATTTTCCAACACTTAGGCTCGAAAATGGCCCGTCGGGGGCCCGGAAAGGGAAACGGCAGTGGGAAAAATCGGAAACCGTCACGAGCACTTCCCTCGAGGTAAGAGTAACTTGTAGGAAATGACGGTTCGTAAATAGGTTTCCCGATTAGAGAATTACGAGCTAAAAATGGGATTTTCCAACACTTAGGCTCGAAAACGGACCGCCAGGGGTCCGGAACGGGAAACGGTCCCCGGAAGAATCGATAACCGGCACGACCACTTCCCTTGAGGGTAGAGTGACTTGTAGGAACTGACGGTTCGTAAATAGGACTACTGGTTAGAGAATTACGACCGAAACATAGGATTTTCCAACACTTAGGCTCGTAAACAGCCCGCTAGAGGCCCGAAACGGGAAACGGCCTTGGGAAAAATAAAAACCCGCACTAGCACTCCGCTCGAGGGTAGAGTAACTTATATGAACCGACGGTTCGCAAATAGGACTCCCGGTTAGAGAATTACGATCGAAACATAGGATTGTCAAGCACTTAGGCTCGAAAACGGCGCCTCGGGGGCCTGGAATGGAACTTGCCCTCGTAAAAAACAAAAATCGGTATGAGCACTTCCCTCAAGGGTAGAGTAACTTGTAGGAAATGACGGTTCGCAAATAGGACTCCCGATTAGAGAATTACGAGCGAAACACGGGATTTTCCAATACATAGGCTCGAAAATGGCCCGTCAGGGCCCGAAACGGGAAATGGCCGTGGGAAATATTGGAAACCGGCACGAGCACTTCCCTCGAGGGTAGAGTAACTTGTAGGAAATGACGGTTCGCAAATAGGACTATCGGTTAGAGAATTACGACCGAAGCATAGGATTTTCCAATACTTAGGCCCGAAAATGGCCCGTCGGGTGTCCGGAATGGGAAAGGGACCCCGAAAAAATAAGAAACCGGCACGAGCACTTCCCTTGAGGGTAGAGTAACTTGTTGGAAATGACGGTTCGCAAATAGGACACCCAGTTATGGAATTGTGGGCGAAATATAGGATTTTCCAACAATTACGCTCGAAAACGGAATTCCGGGGGTCCGGAACGGGAAATGGCCCTCGAAAAATTCAAAAACCGGTACGAGCACCTCCCTCGAGGGTATAGTAGCTTGTTGGAAATGACGGTTCGCAAATAGGACTCCTAGTTAGATAGTTTCGAGCGAAAACATTTGATTTTCCAACACTTAGCTCGAAAACGGACCGTCAGGGGCACGGAATGGAAAACGACCACGGGAAAAATCGAGAACGGCACGAGTACTTAACTCGAGGGTAGAGTAACTTGTATTAAATGACGGTTCGTAAATAGGACTCCGGGTTATAGAATTACGAGCGAAACATGGGATTTTCCAGCACTTAGGCTCGAAAATGGCCAGCCGGGGTATGGAATGGGAAACGGTCCCCAGAAGAATCGATAACCGGCACGACCACTTCCCTTGAGGGTAGAGTGACTTGTAGGAACTGACGGTTCGTAAATAGGACTCCCGGTTAGAGAATTACGACCGAAACATAGGATTTTCCAACACTTAGGCTCGAAAATGGCCCGCCAGAGGCCCAAAACAGGAAACCGCCATGGGAAAAATAAAAAAACCGGCGCTAGCACTCCGCTCGAGGGTAGAGTAACTTGTAGGAACCGACAGTTCGCAAATAGGACTCCCGGTTAGAGAATTACGACTGAAACATAGGATTTTCCAACACTTAGGCTCGAAAACGGGCCGTCGGGGGCCCGGAACGGGAACTTGCCCTCGTAAAAAACAAAAACCGGTATGAGCACTTCCCTCAAGGGTATAGTAACTTGTAGGAAATAACGGTTCGCAAATAGGACTCCCGGTTAGAGAATTACGAGCGAAACACGGGATTTTCCAATACTTAGGCTCGAAAATGGCCCGTCAGGGGCCCGAAACGGGAAATGGCCGTGGGAAAAATCGGAAACCGGAAGGAGCACTTCCCTCGAGGGTAGAGTAACTTGTAGGAAATGACGGTTCACAAATAGGTCTCCCTGTTAGAGAATTATGACCGAAGCATAGGATTTTCCAACACTTAGGCCCGAAAATATTCCGTCGGGTGTCCGGAATGGGAAATGGACCCCGGAAAAATCAGAAACCGGCACGAGCACTTCCCTTGAGGGTAGAGTAACTTGTTGGAAATGTCGGTTAGCAAATAGGACACCCGGTTAGGGAATTACGGGCGAAACATAGGATTTTCCAACACTTAAGCTCGAAAACGGACCTCTAAGGTCCGGAACGGGAAACGGCCCTCGAAAAAATAAAAAACCGGTACGAGCACCTCCTTCGAGGGTATATTAGCTTGTTGGAAATGACGGTTCGCAAATAGGACTCCTAGTCAGATAGTTTCGAGGGAAACATTGAATTTTCCAACATTTAGGCTTGAAACCGACCCGTCAAGGGCACGGACTGGAAAATGGCCGCGGGAAAAATCGAGACCGGCACGAGTACTTACCTCGAGGGTAGAGTAACTTGTATTAAATGACGGTTCGTAAATAGGACTCCGGGTTATAGAATTACGAGCGAAACATGGGATTTCCAACACTTAGGCTCGAAAACGGCCAGCCGGGGTACGGAATGGGAAACGGCCCAAGGAAAAATCGGAAACCGGCATGAGCACTTCCTTCGAGGGTACGGTAACTTGTAGGAAATGACGGTTCGCAAATAGGACTCCCGGTTAGAGAATTACTAGCGAAACATTGGATTTTCCAACACTTAGGCTCGAAATGGCACGTCGGGGGCCCGGAATGAGAAACGGCCGTGGGAAAATTCGAAAAACCGGCACGAGCACTTCCCTCTGGGTAAGAGTAACATGTAGGAAATGACGGTTCGCAAATAGGTTTCCCGATTAGAGAATTACGAGCTAAGCATGGGATTTTGCAAGACTTAGGCTCGAAAACGGACCACCGGGGGTCCGGAACAGGAAACGGTCCCTGGAAGAATCGATAACCAGCACGACCACTTCCCTTGAGGGTAGAGTGACTTGTAGGAATTGACGGTTCGTAAATAGGACTACCGGTTAGAGAATTACGACCGAAACATAGGATTTTCCAACACTTACGCTCGAAAACGGCGCGCCGGGGCCCCAAAAAGGGAACCAGCCTCGTAATAATCAAAAACCAATATGAGCACTTTCCTCAAGGGTAGAGTAACTTGTAGGAAATGACGGTTCGCAAGTAGGACTCCGGGTTAGAGAATTACGAGCTAAACATGGGATTTTCCTACACTTAGGCTCGAAAACGGACCGCCGGGGGTCCGGAATGGGAAACGGTCCCTGGAAGAATCGATAACCAGCATGACCACTTCCCTTGAGGGTAGAGTGACTTGTAGGAACTGACGGTTCGCAAATAGGACTACCGGTTAGAGAATTACGACCGAAACATAGGATTTTCCAACACTTAGGCTCGAAAACGGCCCGCCAGAGGCCCGAAACGGGAAACCGCCATGGGAAAAATAAAATACCGGCAATAGCACTCCGCTCGAGGTTAGAGTAACTTGTAGTAACCGACGGTTCGGAAATAGGACTCCCGGTTAGAGAATTATGACCGAAACATAGGATTTTCCTACACTTAGGCTCGAAAACGGCCCGTCGGGGGCCCAGAACGGGAACTTGCCTGCGTAAAAATAAAAAACCTATATGAGCACTTCCCTCAAGGGTAGAGTAAATTGTAGGAAATGACGGTTCGCAAATAGGACTCCCGGTTAGAGAATTATGAGCAAAACAAGGGATTTTCCAATACTTAGGCTCGAAAATGGCCCGTCTGGGGCCCGAAACGAGAAATGCCCGTGGGAAAATTTGGAAATAGGTACGAGCACTTCCCTCGAGGGTAGAGTAACTTGTAGGAAATGACAGTTTGCAAATAGGACTCTCGGTTAGAGAATTATGACCGAAGCGTAGGATTTTCCAACACTTAGGCTCAAAAATGGCCCGTCGGGGGCCCGGAAAGGGAAACGGCAGTGGGGAAAAGTCGGAAACCATCACGAGCACATCCCTCGAGGTAAGAGTAACTTGTAGGAAATGACGGTTCGCAAATAGGTTTTCCCGATTAGAGAACTACGAGCTAAACATCGGATTTCCAACACTTAGGCTCGAAAACGGACCGCCGGGGGTCCGGAACGGGAAACGGTCCCCGGAAGAATCGATAACCGGCACGACCACTTCCCTTGAGGGTAGAGTGACTTGTAGGAACTGACGGTTCGTAAATAGGACTACCAGTTAGAGAATTACGATTGAAACATAGAATTATCCAACACTTAGGCTCAAAAACGGCGCGCCGGGGCCCCAAAACGGGAACTTGGCCTCGTAAAAATCAGAAACCGGTATGAGCACTTCCCTCAAGGGTAGAGTAACTTATAGGAAATGACGGTTCGCAAATAGGACTCCGGGTTAGAGAATTACGAGCGAAACATGGGATTTCCCAACACTTAGGCTCGAAAACGGCCAGCCGGGGTACGGAATGGGTTCCCCCCAAAAAAAACAAAAACCGGCATGAGCACTTCCTTCGAGGGTACGACAACTTGTAGGAAATGACGGTTCGCAAATAGGACTCCCGGTTAGAGAATTACTAGCGAAACATTGGATTTTCCAACACTTAGGCTCGAAAATGGCCCGTCGGGGGCCCGGAATGGGAAACGGCCGAGTGAAAAATAGGAAACTTACACGAGCACTTCCCTCGAGGTAAGTGTAACTTGTAAGAAACGACGGTTCAGATATAGGTTTCCCGATGACAGAATTACGAGCTAAGCAAGGGATTTTCCAACACTTAGACTCGAAACGGTCCCCGGAAGAATCGATAACCAGCACGAGCAATTCCGTTGAGGGTAGAGTGACTTATAGGAACTGACGGTTCGTAAATAGGACTACCGGGTAGAGAATTACGACCGAAACATAGGATGTTCCAACACTTTGGCTCGAAAATGGCCCGCCAGAGGCCCGAAATGGGAAACGGCCATGGGAAAAATCAGAAACCTGCACTAGCACTCCGCTCGAGGGTAGAGCAACTTGTAGGAACTGACGGTTTGCAAATAGGACTCCTGATTAGAGAATTACTACCGAAATATAAGATTTTCCAACACTTGGGCCCGAAAATGGCCCGTCGGGTGTCCGGAATGGGAAACGGACCCCAGAAAAATCAGAAACCGGCACGAGCACTTCCCTTGTGGGTAGAGTAACTTATTGGAAATGACGGTTCGCAAATAGGACACTCGGTTAGGGAATTACAGGCAAAACATAGGATATTCCAACACTTACGCTCGAAAATGGACCGCCGGGGGTCCGGAACTGGAAACGGCCCTCGAAAAAATCGACAACCGGTACGAGCACTTCCCTCGAGGGTATAGTAGCTTGTTTGAAAATGACGGTTCACAAAATAGGACTCCTAGTTAGATAGTTTCGAGCGAAACATTGGATTTTCCAACACTTAGGCTCGAAAACGGCCCGTCAGGGGCACGGAATGGAAAAACGTCCGCCGGGAAAAAATCGAGACCGGCACGAGTACTTACCTCGAGGGTAGAGTAACTTGTATAAAATGACGGTTCGCAAATAGGGACTCGGGTAAGAGAATTACGTGCGAAACATGGGATTTTTCAACACTTAGGGCTCAAAAACGAGCCCAGCCGGGGTTGGAAAGGGAAACGGCCCCCGAAAAAATCAGAAACCGGCTTGAGCACTTCCTTCGTGGGTATGGTAACTTGTAGGAAATGACGGTTCGCAATAGGACTCCCGGTTAGAGAATTACTAGCAAAACATTGGATTTTCCAACACTTGGGCTCGAAAATGGCCCGTCGGGGGACCGGAATGAGAAACAGCCGTTGGAAAAATCAAAAACCGGCACGAGCACTTCCCTCTAGGTAAGTGTAACTTGAAGGAAATGACGGTTCTCAGATAGGTTTCCCGATTAGTGAATTACGGGCTAAACATGGGATTTTCCAACACTTAGGCTCGAAAACGGACCGCCGGGGGTCCGGAACGGGAAACGGTCCCCGGAAGAATCGATAACCGGCACGACCACTTCCCTTGAGGGTAGAGTGACTTGTAGGAACGGACGGTTCGTAAATAGGACTATCGGTTAGAGAATTACGACCGAAACATAGGATTTTCCAACACTTAGGCTCGAAAACGGCCGGTCGGGGGCCCGGAACGGGAACTTGCCCTCGTAAAAAAACAATCGGTATGAGCACTTCCCTCAAGGGTAGAGTAACTTGTAGGAAATGACGGTTCGCAAATAAGACTTCCGGTTAGAGAATTACAAGCGAAGCACATGATTTTCCAATACTTAGGCACAAAAATGGCCCGTCAGGGGCCCGAAACGGGAAATGGCCGTGGGAAAAATATGAAACCGGCACGAGCACTTCCCTCGAGGGTAGAGTGTTGTAGAAATGACGGTTCGGAAGTAGGACTTTCGGTTAGAGATTTATGACCGAAGCATAGGATTTTCCAACACTTAGGCCCGAAAATGGCCCGTCGGGTGTCCGGAATGTGAAATGGACCCCGGAAAAATAAGAAACCGGCACGAGCACTTCCCTTGAGGGTAGAGTAACTCAATGGAAATGAAGGTTCGCAAATAGGACACCCGGTTAGGGAATTACAGGCGAAACATAGGATTTTCCAACAATTACGCTCGAAAATGGAAAGCCGGGGGGTCCGGAATGGGAAATGGCCCTCGAAAAATCCAAAAACCGGTACGAGCAACTCCCTCGAGGGTATAGTAGCTTGTTGGAAATGACGGTTCGCAAATAGGACTCCTAGTTACATAGTTTCGAGCGAAACATTTGATTTTCCAACACTTAGGCTCGAAAACGGGCCGTCAGGGGCACGGAATGGAAAACAACCGTGGGAAAAATCGAGACCAGCACGAGTACTTACCTCGAGGGTAGAGTAACTTGTATTAAATGACGGTTCGTAAATAGGACTCCGGGTTATAGAATTACAAGCGAAACATGGGACTTTCCAACACTTAGGCTCGAAAACGGCCAGCCGGGGTATGGAATGGGAAACGGTCCCCAGAAGAATCGATAACCAGCAAGACCACTTCCCTTGAGGGTAGAGAGACTTGTAGGAACTGACAGTTCGTAAATTGGACTCCCGGTTAGAGAATTACGACCGAAACATAGGATTTTCCAACACTTAGGCTCGAAAACAGCCCGCCAGAGGCGCGAAACGGGAAACAGCCATGGGAAAAATAAAAAAACCGGCACTAGCATTCCGCTCGAGGGTAGAGTAACTTGTAGGAACCGACCGTTCGAAAAGAGGACTCCCGGTTAGAGAATTACGACCGAAACATAGGATTTTCCAACACTTAAGCTCGAAAAAGCCCGTCGGGGGCCCGAAACGGGAACTTGCCCTCGTAAAAATCAAAAATCGGTATGAGCACTTCCCTCAAGGGTAGAGTAACTTGTAGGAAATGACGGTTCGAAAATAGGACTCCCGGTTAGAGAATTATGAGCGAAATAGGGAATTTTCCAATACTTAGGCTCCAAAATGGACCGTCAGGGGCCCGAAACGGGGAACGGCCGTGGGAAAAATCGGAAAGCGGAACGAGCACTTCCCTCGAGGGTAGAGTAACTTGTAGGAAATGGCGGTTCACAAATAGGACTCTCTGTTAGAGAATTATGACCGAAGCATAGGATTTTCCAACACTTAGGCCCGAAATGGCCCGTCGGGTGTCCGGAATGGGATATGGACCCCGAAAAAATTAGAAACCAGCACGAGCACTTCCCTTGAGTGTAGAGTAACTTGTTGGAAATGACGGTTAGCAAATTGGACGCCCGGTTAGGGAATTACGGGCGAAACATAGGATTTTCCAACACTTACGCTAAAAAACTGACCGCTGGGGGTCCGGAACGGGAAACGGCCCTCGAGAAAATCGAAAACCGGTACGAGCACCTCCCTCGAGGGTATAAGTAGCTTGTTGGAAATGACAGATCGCAAATAGGACTCCTAGTTAGATAGTTTCGAGGGAACATTGGATTTTCAAACACTTAGGCAAGAAAACGGCCCGTCAGGGGCACGGAATGGAAAAACGGCTCGGGAAAAATCGAGACCGGCACGAGTACTTACCTCGAGGGTAGAGTAACTTGTATTAAATGACGGTTCCTAAATAGGACTCCGGGTTATAGAATTACGAGCAAAACATGGGATTTTCCAACACTTAGGCTCGAAAATGGCCAGCCGGGGTACGGAATGGGAAACGGCCCAAGGAGAAATCGGAAACCGGCATGAGCACTTCCTTCGAGGGTACGGTAACTTGTAGGAAATGACGGTTCGCAAATAGGACTCCCGGTTAGAGAATTACTAGCGAAACATTGGATTTTCCAACACTTGGCTCGAAAATGGCACGTCGGGGGCCCGGAATGAGAAACGGCCGTGGGAAAAATCGGAAACCGGCACAAGCACTTCCCTCTAGGTAAGAGTAACTTGTAGGAAATGACGGTTCGCAAATAGGTTTCCCGATTAGTGAATTACGAGCTAACATGGGATTTTCCAAGACTTAGGCTCGAAAACGGACCGCCGGGGGTCCGGAACGGGAAACGGTCCCTGGAAGAATCGATAACCGGCACGACCACTTCCCTTGAGGGTAGAGTGACTTGTAGGAATTGACGGTTCATAAATAGGGCTACTGGTTAGAGAGTTACGACCGAAACATTGGATTTTCCAACACTTATGCTCGAAAACGGCGCGCCGGGGCCCCGAAACGGGAACCTGCCCTCGTAAAAATCAAGGGTAGAGCAGCTTGTAGGAAATGACGGTTCGCAAATAGGACCCGGTTAGAGAATTACAGCTAATATCGGATTTTCCTACACTTAGGCTCGAAACGGACCGCCGGGGTCCGGAATGGGAAACGTCCCTGGAAGAACGATAAACCACGACACTTCCGTTGAGGGTAAGTACTTGTAGTAACTGACGGTTCGTAAATAGGCTACCGTTAGAGAATTACGACCGAAACATAGGATTTTCCAACACTTAGGCTCGAAAACGCGCTAGAGGCCTGAAACGAGAAACCCGCCATGGGAAAAATAAAATACTGGCACTAGCACTCCGCGCAATTATAGTAACTTGTAGGAAACCGCTGGTTCGCAATAGGACTCCGGTTAGAATTAACGACCGAAACAATAGGTTTTCAACACAGGCTCGAAACAACGGCCCGTCGGGGCCCAGAACGGGAACTTGCCCTCGTAAAAATAAAAAATCTATAGAGCACTTCCCCAAGGGTAGAGTACTTGTAGGAAATGACGGTTCGCAAATACACTCCCGTCAGAGAATTACGAGCAAACACATTTTCCAATACTTAGGCTCGAAAATGGGCCGTCTGGGCCCGAAACGGGAAATGGCCGTGGGAAAAATCGAAACCGGCACGAGCACTTCCCTCGAGGTAGAGTAACTTGTAGGAAATGACAGTTGCAATAGGACTCTCGGTTAGAGAATTATGACCGAACGTAGCATTTTCCAACACTTAGGCTCAAAAAAGCCTCGGGGCCCGGAAAGGGAACGCAGTGGAAAGTCGGAACCATCACAGCACATCCCGAGGTAAGAGTAACTTGTAGGAAATGACGGTTCGCAAATAGGTTTCGCGATTAGAGAATTACGAGCTAAACATGGGATTTTCCAACACTTAGCTCGAAAAAGGACCCCGGGGTCCGGAACGGGAAACAGTCCCCGGAAGAAATCGATAAAACCGGCACGACACTTCCCTTGAGGGTAGAGTGACTTGTAGAACTGACGGTTCGTAAATAGGACTACCGTTAGAGAATAACGACCGAACTAGAATTTTCCAACACTTAGGCTCGAAAACGGCGTGCCGGGCCCCGAAACGGGAACTTGCCCTCGTAAAAATCAAAAACCGTGTGAGCACTTCCCACAAGGGTAGAGTAACTTGTAGGAAATGACGGTTCGCAAATAGGACTCCGGGTTACAGAATTACGAGCGAAAGATGGGATTTCCCAACACTTAGGCTCGAAAACGGCCAGCCGGGGTACGAACAGGAAAACCCCCGAAAAAAACAAAAACTGGCTGAGCCTTCCATCGAGGGTACGGTAACTTGTACGAAAGACGGTTCGCAAATAGGACTCCCGGTTAGAGAATTACGAGCGAAACACGGGATTTCCAATACTTAGGCTCGAAAATGGCCCGTCTGGGGCCCGAAACGGAAATGGCCATAGGAAAATTGGAAACCGGCACGAGCACTTCCTTCGAGGTAGAGTAACTGTAGGAAATGAGGGTTCGCGAAATGACTCGCGGTTAGAAATTATGACCGAAGCATAGGACTTTCCAACACTTAATCCCGATAATGGACCGTCGGGTGTCCGGAATGGGAATGTACCCCGGAAAAATCATAAACCGGCACGAGCACTTCCCTTAGGGTAGAGTAACTTGTTGAAAATGACGGTTCGCAAATAGGACACTCGGTTAGGGAATTACGGCGAGACATAGGATTCCAACACTTACGCTCGAAAACGGACCGCCGGGGGTCCGGAACGGGAAACGGCCCTCGAAAAAATCAAAATTCGGTACGAGCACCTCCCTCGAGGTATAGTAGCTTGTGGAAATGACGGTTCGCAAATAGGAATCCTAGTTGGATAGTTTCGAGCGAAACATTGGATTTTCCAACACTTAGGCTCGAAAATGGCCCGTCAGGGGCACGAATGGAAAACGACCGCGGGAAAAATCGAGACCGGCACGAGTACTTACCTCGAGGGTAGTGTAACTTGTATTAAATGACGGTTCGTAAATAGGACTCCGGGTTATAGAATTACGAGCGAAACATGGTTTTTCCAACACTTAAGCTCGAAAATGGCCAGCCGGGGTTCAGAATGGGAAACGGCCCCTGGAAAAATCGGAAACCGGCATGAGCACTTCCTTCGAGGGTACGGCAACTTGTAGGAAATGACGGTTCCCAAATAGGACTCCCGGTTAGAGAATTACTAGCGAAACATTCGATTTTCCAACACTTAGGCTCGAAAATGGCCCGTCGGGGCCCGGAATGGGAAACGGCTGTGGGAAAAATCAAAAACCGGCACGAGCACTTCCCTCGAGTAAGAGTAACTTGTAGGAAATGACGGTTCGCAAATAGGTTTCCCGATTAGAGAATTACAAGCTAAACATGGGATTTTCCAACACTTTAGTTCGAAAACAGACCGCCAGGGGTCCGGGACGGGAAACGGTCCCTGGAAATCGAAAACCGGCACGACCACTTCCCTTGAGGGTAGTGTGACTTGTAGGAATTGACGGTTCGTAAATAGGACTACCGGTTAGAGAATTACGACCGAAACATAGGATTTTCCAACACTTACGCTCGAAAACGGCGCGCCGGGGCCCCGAAACGGAACCTACCCTCATAAAAATCAAACGAGTTTGAGCACTTCCCTCAAGGGTAGAGTACTTGTAGGAATGACAGTTCGCAAATAGGACTCCGGGTTAGAGAATTACGAGCTAAACATGGAATTTTCCTACACTTAGGCTCGAAAACGGACCGCCGGGGTCGAATGGGAAACGGTGCCTGAAGACTCGATAACCGGAACGACCACTTCCCTTGAGGGTAGAGTGACTTGTAGGAAATGACGGTTCGTAAATAGGACTACTGGTTAGAGAATTACGGCCGAAACATAGGATTTTCCCACTTTGGTTCGAAACGGCCCGCCAGAGGGCCCGAAACGGGAAACCGCCATGGGAAAAATAAAAAACCGGCACTAGCACTCCGCTCGAGGGTAGAGTAACTTGTAGGAACCAACGTTCGTAAATAGGACTCCCGGTTAGAGAATTACGACGAAACATAGGATTTTCCAACACTTAGGCTCGAAAACGGCCCGTCGGGGGCCCGGAATGGGATCTTGCCCTCGTAAATTCAAAAACCTGCATGAGCACTTCCCTCAAGGGTAGAGTAACTTGTAGGAAATCACGGTTTGCAAATAGGACTCCCGGTTAGAGAATTACGAGCGAAACACGGGATTTTCCAATACTTAGGCTCGAAAATGGCCCGTCAGGGGCCCGAAACGGGAAATGGCCGTGGGAAAAATCGGAAACCGCAAGCACTTCCCTCGAGCGCAGAGTAACTTGTAGGAAATGACGGTTCGCAAATAGGACTCTCAGTTAGAGAATTATGACTGAGGCATAGGATTTTCCAACACTTAGGCCCGAAAATGGACCGTCGGGTGTGCGTAATGGGAAATGGACCCGAAAAATCAGAAACCGGCACGAGCACTTCCGTTGAGGGTAGAGTAACTTGTTGGAAATGATTTCGCATATAGGACACCCAGTTAGGGAATTACGGGCGAAATATAGGATTTTCCAATAATTACGCTCGAAAACGGAACGCCGGGGGTCCGGAACGGGAAACGGCCCTCGAAAAAATTAAAACCGGTACGAGCACCTCCCTCGAGGGTATAGTAGCTTTGAGGAAATGACGGTTCGCAAATAGGACTCCTAGTTAGATAGTTTTGAGCAAAACATTAGATTTTCCAACACTAGGCTCGAAAACCTCGCGTCAGGGGCACAGAATGGAAAACGACCGCGGGAAAAATCGAGAACGGCACGAGTACTTACCTCGAGGGTAGTGTAACTTGTATTAAATGACGGTTCGTAAATAGGACTCCGGGTTATAGAATTAAGCGAAACATGGGATTTTCCAACACTTAGGCTCGAAAACGGCCAGCGGGGTACGGAATGGGAAACGGCCCCGAAAAAATCGAGAACCGGCATGAGCACTTCCTTCTGAGGGTACGGTAACTTGTAGGAATGACGGTTCGCAAATAGGACTCCCGTAGAGAATTACTAGCGAAACATTGATAGTTCCAACACTTAGGCTCGAAAATGGCCCGTCGGGTGGCCCGAAAGGGAAACGGCAGTGGGAAAAATCAGGAAACCGTCACGAGCACTTCCCTCGAGGTAAGGAGTAACTTGTAGGAAATTGACGGTTTCGGTAAATAGGGTTTCCCGATAGAGAATTACGAGCTAAAAATGGGATTTTCCAACACTTAGGCTCCGAAAACGGACCGCCAGGGGTCCGTAACGGGAAACGGTCCCCGGAAGAATCGATAACCGGCAGCGACCACTTCCCTTGAGGGTAGAGTGACTTGTAGGAACTGACGGTTCGTAATAGGACTACTGGTTAGAGAATTACGACGAAACATAGGATTTTTCCAACACTTAGGCTCGTAAACAGCCCGCTAGAGGCCCGAAACGGGAAACGGCCTTGGGAAAAATAAAAAACCCGCACTAGCACTCCGCTCGAGGGTAGAGTAACTTATATGAACCGACGGTTCGCAAATAGGACTCCCGGTTAGAGAATTACGATCGAAACATAGGATTGTCAAGCACTTAGGCTCGAAAACGGCGCCTCGGGGGCCTGGAATGGAACTTGCCCTCGTAAAAAAACAAAAATCGGTATGAGCACTTCCCTCAAGGGTAGAGTAACTTGTAGGAAATGACGGTTCGCAAATAGGACTCCCGATTAGAGAATTACGAGCGAAACACGGGGATTTTCCAATACATAGGCTCGAAAATGGCCCGTCAGGCCCGAAACGGGAAATGGCCGTGGGAAATATTGGAAACCGGCACGAGCACTTCCCTCGAGGGTAGAGTAACTTGTAGGAAATGACGGTTCGCAAATAGGACTATCGGTTAGAGAATTACGACCGAAGCATAGGATTTTCCAATACTTTAGGCCCGAAAATGGCCCGTCGGTGTTCCGAATTGGGAAGGGACCCCGAAAACATAAGAAACCGGCACGAGCACTTCCCTTGAGGGTAGAGTAATTGTTGAAATGACGGTTCGCAAATAGGACACCCAGTTATGGAATTGTGGGCGAATATAGGATTTTCCAACATTACGCTCGAAAACGGAATTCCGGGGGTCCGGAACGGGAAAATGGCCCTCGAAAAATTCAAAAAAACCGGTACGAGCACCTCCCTCGAGGGTATAGTAGCTTGTTGGAAGGACGGTTCGCAAATAGGACTCCTAGTTAGATAGTTTCGAGCGAAAACATTTGATTTTCCAACACTTAAGCTCGAAAACGGACCGTCAGGGGCACGGAATGGAAAACGACCACGGGAAAAAATCGAGAACGGCACGAGTACTTAACTCGAGGGTAGAGTAACTTGTATTAAATGACGGTTCGTAAATAGGACTCCGGGTTATAGAATTACGAGCGAAACATGGGATTTTCCAGCACTTAGGCTCGAAAATGGCCAGCCGGGGTATGGAATGGGAAACGGTCCCCAGAAGAATCGATAACCGGCACGACCACTTCCCTTGAGGGTAGAGTGACTTGTAGGAACTGACGGTTCGTAAATAGGACTCCCGGTTAGAGAATTACGACCGAAACATAGGATTTTCCAACACTTAGGCTCGAAAATGGCCCGCCAGAGGCCCAAAACAGGAAACCGCCATGGGAAAAATAAAAAACCGGCGCTAGCACTCCGCTCGAGGGTAGAGTAACTTGTAGGAACCGACAGTTCGCAAATAGGACTCCCGGTTAGAGAATTACGACTGAAACATAGGATTTTCCAACACTTAGGCTCGAAAACGGGCCGTCGGGGGCCCGGAACGGGAACTTGCCCTCGTAAAAAACAAAAACCGGTATGAGCACTTCCCTCAAGGGTATAGTAACTTGTAGGAAATAACGGTTCGTAAATAGTACTCCCGGTTAGAGAATTACGAGCGAAACACGGGATTTCCAATACTTAGGCTCGAAAATGGCCCGTCAGGGGCCCGAAACGGGAAATGGCCGTGGGAAAAATCGGAAACCGGAAGGAGCACTTCCCTCGAGGGTAGAGTAACTTGTAGGAAATGACGGTTCACAAATAGGTCTCCCTGTTAGAGAATTATGACCGAAGCATAGGATTTTCCAAACACTTAGGCCCGAAAATATTCCGTCGGGTGTCCGGAATGGGAAATGGACCCCGGAAAAATCAGAAACCGGCACGAGCACTTCCCTTGAGGGTAGAGTAACTTGTTGGAAATGTCGGTTAGCAAATAGGACACCCGGTTAGGGAATTACGGGCGAAACATAGGATTTTCCAACACTTAAGCTCGAAAAACGGACCTCTAAGGTCCGGAACGGGAAACGGCCCTCGAAAAAATAAAAAACCGGTACGAGCACCTCCTTCGAGGGTATATTAGCTTGTTGGAAATGACGGTTCGCAAATAGGACTCCTAGTCAGATAGTTTCGAGGGAAACATTGAATTTTCCAACATTTAGGCTTGAAACCGACCCGTCAAGGGCACGGACTGGAAAATGGCCGTGGGAAAAATCGAGACCGGCACGAGTACTTACCTCGAGGGTAGAGTAACTTGTATTAAACTGACGGTTCGTAAATAGGACTCCGGGTTATAGAATTACGAGCGAAACATGGGATTTTCCAACACTTAGGCTCGAAAACGGCCAGCCGGGGTACGGAATGGGAAACGGCCCAAGGAAAAATCGGAAACCGGCATGAGCACTTCCTTCGAGGGTACGGTAACTTGTAGGAAATGACGGTTCGCAAATAGGACTCCCGGTTAGAGAATTACTAGCGAAACATTGGATTTTCCAACACTTAGGCTCGAAAATGGCACGTCGGGGGCCCGGAATGAGAAACGGCCGTGGGAAAATTCGAAAACCGGCACGAGCACTTCCCTCTGGGTAAGAGTAACATGTAGGAAATGACGGTTCGCAAATAGGTTTCCCGATTAGAGAATTACGAGCTAAGCATGGGATTTGCAAGACTTAGGCTCGAAAACGGACCACCGGGGGTCCGGAACAGGAAACGGTCCCTGGAAGAATCGATAACCAGCACGACCACTTCCCTTGAGGGTAGAGTGACTTGTAGGAATTGACGGTTCGTAAATAGGACTACCGGTTAGAGAATTACGACCGAAACATAGGATTTTCCAACACTTACGCTCGAAAACGGCGCGCCGGGGCCCCAAAAAGGGAACCAGCCTCGTAATAATCAAAAACCAATATGAGCACTTTCCTCAAGGGTAGAGTAACTTGTAGGAAATGACGGTTCGCAAGTAGGACTCCGGGTTAGAGAATTACGAGCTAAACATGGGATTTTCCTACACTTAGGCTCGAAAACGGACCGCCGGGGGTCCGGAATGGGAAACGGTCCCTGGAAGAATCGATAACCAGCATGACCACTTCCCTTGAGGGTAGAGTGACTTGTAGGAACTGACGGTTCGCAAATAGGACTACCGGTTAGAGAATTACGACCGAAACATAGGATTTTCCAACACTTAGGCTCGAAAACGGCCCGCCAGAGGCCCGAAACGGGAAACCGCCATGGGAAAAATAAAATACCGGCAATAGCACTCCGCTCGAGGTTAGAGTAACTTGTAGGAACCGACGGTTCGGAAATAGGACTCCCGGTTAGAGAATTTTGACCGAAACATAGGATTTTCCTACACTTAGGCTCGAAAACGGCCCGTCGGGGGCCCAGAACGGGAACTTGCCTGCGTAAAAATAAAAAACCTATATGAGCACTTCCCTCAAGGGTAGAGTAAATTGTAGGAAATGACGGTTCGCAAATAGGACTCCCGGTTAGAGAATTATGAGCAAAACAAGGGATTTTCCAATACTTAGGCTCGAAAATGGCCCGTCTGGGGCCCGAAACGAGAAATGCCCGTGGGAAAATTTGGAAATAGGTACGAGCACTTCCCTCGAGGGTAGAGTAACTTGTAGGAAATGACAGTTTGCAAATAGGACTCTCGGTTAGAGAATTATGACCGAAGCGTAGGATTTTCCAACACTTAGGCTCAAAAATGGCCCGTCGGGGGCCCGGAAAGGGAAACGGCAGTGGGAAAAGTCGGAAACCATCACGAGCACATCCCTCGAGGTAAGAGTAACTTGTAGGAAATGACGGTTCGCAAATAGGTTTTCCCGATTAGAGAACTACGAGCTAAACATCGGATTTTCCAACACTTAGGCTCGAAAACGGACCGCCGGGGGTCCGGAACGGGAAACGGTCCCCGGAAGAATCGATAACCGGCACGACCACTTCCCTTGAGGGTAGAGTGACTTGTAGGAACTGACGGTTCGTAAATAGGACTACCAGTTAGAGAATTACGATTGAAACATAGAATTATCCAACACTTAGGCTCAAAAACGGCGCGCCGGGGCCCCAAAACGGGAACTTGGCCTCGTAAAAATCAGAAACCGGTATGAGCACTTCCCTCAAGGGTAGAGTAACTTATAGGAAATGACGGTTCGCAAATAGGACTCCGGGTTAGAGAATTACGAGCGAAACATGGGATTTCCCAACACTTAGGCTCGAAAACGGCCAGCCGGGGTACGGAATGGGTTCCCCCCAAAAAAAACAAAAACCGGCATGAGCACTTCCTTCGAGGGTACGACAACTTGTAGGAAATGACGGTTCGCAAATAGGACTCCCGGTTAGAGAATTACTAGCGAAACATTGGATTTTCCAACACTTAGGCTCGAAAATGGCCCGTCGGGGGCCCGGAATGGGAAACGGCCGAGTGAAAAAATAGGAAACTTACACGAGCACTTCCCTCGAGGTAAGTGTAACTTGTAGGAAACGACGGTTCAGATATAGGTTTCCCGATGACAGAATTACGAGCTAAGCAAGGGATTTTCCAACACTTAGACTCGAAACGGTCCCCGGAAGAATCGATAACCAGCACGAGCAATTCCGTTGAGGGTAGAGTGACTTATAGGAACTGACGGTTCGTAAATAGGACTACCGGGTAGAGAATTACGACCGAAACATAGGATTTTCCAACACTTTGGCTCGAAAATGGCCCGCCAGAGGCCCGAAATGGGAAACGGCCATGGGAAAAATCAGAAACCTGCACTAGCACTCCGCTCGAGGGTAGAGCAACTTGTAGGAACTGACGGTTTGCAAATAGGACTCCTGATTAGAGAATTACTACCGAAATATAAGATTTTCCAACACTTGGGCCCGAAAATGGCCCGTCGGGTGTCCGGAATGGGAAACGGACCCCAGAAAAATCAGAAAACCGGCACGAGCACTTCCCTTGTGGGTAGAGTAACTTATTGGAAATGACGGTTCGCAAATAGGACACTCGGTTAGGGAATTACAGGCAAAACATAGGATATTCCAACACTTACGCTCGAAAATGGACCGCCGGGGGTCCGGAACTGGAAACGGCCCTCGAAAAAATCGACAACCGGTACGAGCACTTCCCTCGAGGGTATAGTAGCTTGTTGAAAATGACGGTTCACAAATAGGACTCCTAGTTAGATAGTTTCGAGCGAAACATTGGATTTTCCAACACTTAGGCTCGAAAACGGCCCGTCAGGGGCACGGAATGGAAAACGTCCGCGGGAAAAATCGAGACCGGCACGAGTACTTACCTCGAGGGTAGAGTAACTTGTATTAAATGACGGTTCGCAAATAGGACTCCGGGTAAGAGAATTACGTGCGAAACATGGGATTTTTCAACACTTAGGCTCAAAAACGGCCAGCCGGGGTTTGGAACGGGAAACGGCCCCCGAAAAAATCAGAAACCGGCTTGAGCACTTCCTTCGTGGGTATGGTAACTTGTAGGAAATGACGGTTCGCAAATAGGACTCCCGGTTAGAGAATTACTAGCAAAACATTGGATTTTCCAACACTTGGGCTCGAAAATGGCCCGTCGGGGGACCGGAATGAGAAACGGCCGTTGGAAAAATCAAAAACCGGCACGAGCACTTCCCTCTAGGTAAGTGTAACTTGAAGGAAATGACGGTTCTCAGATAGGTTTCCCGATTAGTGAATTACGGGCTAAACATGGGATTTTCCAACACTTAGGCTCGAAAACGGACCGCCGGGGGTCCGGAACGGGAAACGGTCCCCGGAAGAATCGATAACCGGCACGACCACTTCCCTTGAGGGTAGAGTGACTTGTAGGAACGGACGGTTCGTAAATAGGACTATCGGTTAGAGAATTACGACCGAAACATAGGATTTTCCAACACTTAGGCTCGAAAACGGCCGGTCGGGGGCCCGGAACGGGAACTTGCCCTCGTAAAAAACAAAAATCGGTATGAGCACTTCCCTCAAGGGTAGAGTAACTTGTAGGAAATGACGGTTCGCAAATAAGACTTCCGGTTAGAGAATTACAAGCGAAGCACAGGATTTTCCAATACTTAGGCACAAAAATGGCCCGTCAGGGGCCCGAAACGGGAAATGGCCGTGGGAAAAATATGAAACCGGCACGAGCACTTCCCTCGAGGGTAGAGTGACTTGTAGGAAATGACGGTTCGGAAGTAGGACTTTCGGTTAGAGATTTATGACCGAAGCATAGGATTTTCCAACACTTAGGCCCGAAAATGGCCCGTCGGGTGTCCGGAATGTGAAATGGACCCCGGAAAAATAAGAAACCGGCACGAGCACTTCCCTTGAGGGTAGAGTAACTCAATGGAAATGAAGGTTCGCAAATAGGACACCCGGTTAGGGAATTACAGGCGAAACATAGGATTTTCCAACAATTACGCTCGAAAATGGAAAGCCGGGGGGTCCGGAATGGGAAATGGCCCTCGAAAAAATCCAAAAACCGGTACGAGCAACTCCCTCGAGGGTATAGTAGCTTGTTGGAAATGACGGTTCGCAAATAGGACTCCTAGTTACATAGTTTCGAGCGAAACATTTGATTTTCCAACACTTAGGCTCGAAAACGGGCCGTCAGGGGCACGGAATGGAAAACAACTGTGGGAAAAATCGAGACCAGCACGAGTACTTACCTCGAGGGTAGAGTAACTTGTATTAAATGACGGTTCGTAAATAGGACTCCGGGTTATAGAATTACAAGCGAAACATGGGACTTTCCAACACTTAGGCTCGAAAACGGCCAGCCGGGGTATGGAATGGGAAACGGTCCCCAGAAGAATCGATAACCAGCAAGACCACTTCCCTTGAGGGTAGAGAGACTTGTAGGAACTGACAGTTCGTAAATTGGACTCCCGGTTAGAGAATTACGACCGAAACATAGGATTTTCCAACACTTAGGCTCGAAAACAGCCCGCCAGAGGCGCGAAACGGGAAACAGCCATGGGAAAAATAAAAAAACCGGCACTAGCATTCCGCTCGAGGGTAGAGTAACTTGTAGGAACCGACCGTTCGAAAAGAGGACTCCCGGTTAGAGAATTACGACCGAAACATAGGATTTTCCAACACTTAAGCTCGAAAACAGCCCGTCGGGGGCCCGGAATGGGAACTTGCCCTCGTAAAAATCAAAAATCGGTATGAGCACTTCCCTCAAGGGTAGAGTAACTTGTAGGAAATGACGGTTCGAAAATAGGACTCCCGGTTAGAGAATTATGAGCGAAACAGGGAATTTTCCAATACTTAGGCTCCAAAATGGACCGTCAGGGGCCCGAAACGGGGAACGGCCGTGGGAAAAATCGGAAAGCGGAACGAGCACTTCCCTCGAGGGTAGAGTAACTTGTAGGAAATGGCGGTTCACAAATAGGACTCTCTGTTAGAGAATTATGACCGAAGCATAGGATTTTCCAACACTTAGGCCCGAAAATGGCCCGTCGGGTGTCCGGAATGGGATATGGACCCCGGAAAAATTAGAAACCAGCACGAGCACTTCCCTTGAGTGTAGAGTAACTTGTTGGAAATGACGGTTAGCAAATTGGACGCCCGGTTAGGGAATTACGGGCGAAACATAGGATTTTCCAACACTTACGCTAAAAAACTGACCGCTGGGGGTCCGGAACGGGAAACGGCCCTCGAGAAAATCGAAAACCGGTACGAGCACCTCCCTCGAGGGTATAGTAGCTTGTTGGAAATGACAGATCGCAAATAGGACTCCTAGTTAGATAGTTTCGAGGGAAACATTGGATTTTCAAACACTTAGGCTCGAAAACGGCCCGTCAGGGGCACGGAATGGAAAACGGCTCGGGAAAAATCGAGACCGGCACGAGTACTTACCTCGAGGGTAGAGTAACTTGTATTAAATGACGGTTCCTAAATAGGACTCCGGGTTATAGAATTACGAGCAAAACATGGGATTTTCCAACACTTAGGCTCGAAAATGGCCAGCCGGGGTACGGAATGGGAAACGGCCCAAGGAGAAATCGGAAACCGGCATGAGCACTTCCTTCGAGGGTACGGTAACTTGTAGGAAATGACGGTTCGCAAATAGGACTCCCGGTTAGAGAATTACTAGCGAAACATTGGATTTTCCAACACTTAGGCTCGAAAATGGCACGTCGGGGGCCCGGAATGAGAAACGGCCGTGGGAAAAATCGGAAACCGGCACAAGCACTTCCCTCTAGGTAAGAGTAACTTGTAGGAAATGACGGTTCGCAAATAGGTTTCCCGATTAGTGAATTACGAGCTAACATGGGATTTTCCAAGACTTAGGCTCGAAAACGGACCGCCGGGGGTCCGGAACGGGAAACGGTCCCTGGAAGAATCGATAACCGGCACGACCACTTCCCTTGAGGGTAGAGTGACTTGTAGGAATTGACGGTTCATAAATAGGGCTACTGGTTAGAGAGTTACGACCGAAACATTGGATTTTCCAACACTTATGCTCGAAAACGGCGCGCCGGGGCCCCGAAACGGGAACCTGCCCTCGTAAAAATCAAGCGTAGAGCAGCTTGTAGGAAATGACGGTTCGCAAATAGGACTCCGGGTTAGAGAATTACGAGCTAAATATCGGATTTTCCTACACTTAGGCTCGAAAACGGACCGCCGGGGGTCCGGAATGGGAAACGGTCCCTGGAAGAATCGATAACCGGCACGACCACTTCCGTTGAGGGTAGAGTGACTTGTAGTAACTGACGGTTCGTAAATAGGACTACCGGTTAGAGAATTACGACCGAAACATAGGATTTTCCAACACTTAGGCTCGAAAACGGCCCGCTAGAGGCCTGAAACGAGAAACCGCCATGGGAAAAATAAAATACTGGCACTAGCACTCCGCTCAAGGTTAGAGTAACTTGTAGGAACCGACGGTTCGCAAATAGGACTCCCGGTTAGAGAATTACGACCGAAACATAGGATTTTCCAACACAGGCTCGAAAACGGCCCGTCGGGGGCCCAGAACGGGAACTTGCCCTCGTAAAAATAAAAAATCTATATGAGCACTTCCCTTAAGGGTAGAGTAACTTGTAGGAAATGACGGTTCGCAAATAGCACTCCCGGTCAGAGAATTACGAGCAAAACACGGAATTTTCCAATACTTAGGCTCGAAAATGGGCCGTCTGGGGCCCGAAATGGGAAATGGCCGTGGGAAAAATCGAAAAACCGGCACGAGCACTTCCCTCGAGGGTAGAGTAACTTGTAGGAAATGACAGTTTGCAAATAGGACTCTCGGTTAGAGAATTATGACCGAAGCGTAGCATTTTCCAACACTTAGGCTCAAAAAAGGCCCGTCGGGGGCCCGGAAAGGGAAACGGCAGTGGGAAAAGTCGGAAACCATCACGAGCACATCCCTCGAGGTAAGAGTAACTTGTAGGAAATGACGGTTCGCAAATAGGTTTCGCGATTAGAGAATTACGAGCTAAACATGGGATTTTCCAACACTTAGGCTCGAAAAAGGACCGCCGGGGGTCCGGAACGGGAAACAGTCCCCGGAAGAATCGATAACCGGCACGACCACTTCCCTTGAGGGTAGAGTGACTTGTAGGAACTGACGGTTCGTAAATAGGACTACCGGTTAGAGAATAACGACCGAAACATAGAATTTTCCAACACTTAGGCTCGAAAACGGCGTGCCGGGGCCCCGAAACGGGAACTTGCCCTCGTAAAAATCAAAAACCGGTGTGAGCACTTCCCACAAGGGTAGAGTAACTTGTAGGAAATGACGGTTCGCAAATAGGACTCCGGGTTACAGAATTACGAGCGAAAGATGGGATTTCCCAACACTTAGGCTCGAAAACGGCCAGCCGGGGTACGGAACAGGAAATGACCCCCGAAAAAAACAAAAACTGGCATGAGCACTTCCATCGAGGGTACGGTAACTTGTACGAAATGACGGTTCGCAAATAGGACTCCCGGTTAGAGAATTGCTAGCGAAACATTGGATTTTCCAACACTTAGGCTCGAAAATGGCCCGTCGGGGGCCCGGAATGGGAAAACGGCCATGAGTAAAATAGGAAACCTGCACGAGCACTTCCCTCGAGGTAAGTGTAGCTTGTAGGAAACGACGGTTCAGAAATAGGTTTCCCGATTACAGAATTACGAGCTAAACAAGGGATTTTCCAACACTTAGACTCGAAAACGGACCACCGGGGGTCCGGAACGGGAAACGGTCCCCGGAAGAATCGATAACCGGCACGAGCACTTCCGTTGAGGGTAGAGTGACTTATAGGAACTGACGGTTCGTAAATAAGACTACCGGTTAGAGAATTACGACCGAAATATAGGATTTTCCAACACTTAGGCTCGAAAACGGCCCGCCAGAGGCCCGAAATGGGAAACGGCCATGGGAAAAATCAGAAACCTGCACTAGCACTCCGATCGAGGGTAGAGTAACTTGTAGGAACCGACGGTTCGCAAATAGGACTCCCGATTAGAGAATTACTACCGAAATATAAGATTTTCCAACACTTAGGCTCGAAAATGGCCCGCCGTGGGCCCGGAACGGGAACCTGCCCTCGTAAAAATCAAAAACCCGTATGAGCACTTCCCTCCAGGGTAGAGTAACTTGAAGGAAATGATGGTTCGAAAATAGGACTCCCGGTTAGAGAATTACGAGCGAAACATGGGATTTTCCAACACTTAGGCTCGAAAATGGCCCGTTAGGGGCCCGAAACGAGAAATGGCCGTGGGAAAAATTGGAAACCGGCACGGGCACTTCCCTCGAGGGTAGAGTAACTTGTAGGAAATGGCGGTTCGCAAATAGGACTCTCGGTTAGAGAATTGTGACCGAAGCATAGGATTTTCCAACACTTCAGCCCGAAAATGGCCCGTCGGGTGTCCGAAATGGGAAATGGACCCCGGAAAAATCAGAAACCGGCACGAGCACTTCCCTTGTGGGTAGAGTAACTTATTGGAAATGACGGTTCGCAAATAGGACCCCCGGTTAGGGAATTACGGGCGAAATATAGGATTTTCCAACACTTACGCTCGAAAACTGACCGCCAGTGGTCCAGAACGGGAAACGGCCCTCGAAAAAATTGACAACCGATACGAGCACTTCCCTCTAGGGTATAGTAGCTTGTTGGAAATGACGGTTCGCAAATAGGACTCCTAGTTAGATAGTTTCGAGCGAAACATTGGATTTTCCAACACTTGGGCTCGAAAACAGCCTGTCAGGGGTGCGGAATTGAAAACGACCGCGGGAAAAATCGAGACCGGCACGAGTACTTACCTCGAGGGTAGGGCAACTTGTATTAAATGACGGTTCGCAAGTAAGACTCTGGGTTAGAGAATTACGAGCGAAACATGGGATTTTTTCAACACTTAGGCTCGAAAAACTGCCAGCCGGGGTACGGAACGGGAAACGGCCCCCAAAAAAATCAGAAACTGGCATGAGCACTTCCTTCGAGGGTTCGGTAACTTGTAGTAAATGACGGTTCGCAAATAGGACTCCCGGTTAGAGAATTACTACCGAAACATAGGATGTTCCAACACTTATGCTCGAAAATGGACCGCCGGGGGTCCGGAACTGGAAACGGCCCTCGAAAAAATTGACAACCGGTACGAGCACTTCCCTCGAGGGTATAGTAGCTTGTTGAAAATGACAGTTCGCAAATAGGACTCCTAGTTAGATAGTCTCGAGCGAAACATTCGATTTTCCAACACTTAGGCTCGAAAACGGCCTGTCAGGGGCACGGAATGGAAATCCTCCGCGGGAAAAATCGAGACCGGCACGAGTACTTACCTCGAGGGTAGAGTAACTTGTATTAAATGACGGTACGCAAATAGGACTCCGGGTTAGAGAATTACGTGCGAAACTTGGGATTTTTCAACACTTAGGCTCGAAAACGGCCAGCCGGGGTATGGAACGGGAAACGGCCCCCGAAAAAATCGAAAACCGGCATGAGCACTTCCTTCGTGGGTATGGTAACTTGTAGGAAATGACGGTTCGCAAATAGAACTCCCGGTTAGAGAATTACAAGCGAAACATTGGATTTTCCAACACTTAGGCTCGAAACTGGCCCGTCGGGGGCCCGGAATGGGAAACGTCCGTGGGAAAAATCGGAAACCGGCACGAGCACTTCCCTCGAGGTAAGAGTAACTTGAAGGAAATGACGGTTCACAAATAGGTTTCCCGATTAGAGAATTACGAGCTAAACATGGGATTTTCCAACACTTAGGCTCGAAAACGGACCGCCGGGGGCCGGAACGGGAAACGGTCCCCAGAAGAATCGATAACCGGCACGACCACTTCCCTTGAGGGTAGAGTGACTTGTAGGAACGGACGGTTCGTAAATAGGACTATCGGTTAGAGAATTACGACCGAAACATAGGATTTTCCAACACTTCGGCTCGAAAACGGCCCGCCAAAGGCCCAAAACAGGAAACGGACATGGGAAAAATAAAAAAAACTGGCATTAGCACTCCGCTCGAGGGTATAGCAACTTGTAGGAACCGACGGTTCGCAAATAGGACTCCCGGTTAGAGAATTACGACAGAAACATAGGATTTTCCAACACTTAGGCTCCAAAACGGCCCGTCGGGGGCCCGGAACGGGAACTTGCCCTCGTAAAAAACAAAAACCGGTATGAGCACTTCCCTCAAGGGTAGAGTAACTTGTAGCAAATGACGGTTCGCAAATAAGACTTCCGGTTAGAGAATTACAAGCGAAACACGGGATTTTCCAATACTTAGGCACGAAAATGGCTCGTCAGGGGCCCGAAACGGGAAATGGCCGTGGGAAAAATATGAAACCGGCACGAGCACTTCCCTCGAGGGTAGAGTGACCTGTAGGAAATGACGGTTCGGAAATAGGACTTTCGGTTAAAGAATTATGACAGAAGCATAGGATTTTCCAACACTTAGGCCCGAAAATGGCCGGTCGGGTGTCCGGAATGTGAAATGGACCCCGGAAAAATAAGAAACCGGCACGAGCACTTCCCTTGAGGGTAGAGTAACTCGTTGGAAATGACGGTTCGCAAATAGGACACCTGGTTAGGGAATTACGGGCGAAACATAGGATTTTCCAACAATTACGCTCGAAAACGGAAAGCCGGGGGTCCGGAACGAGAAATGGCCCTCGAAAAAATCCAAAAACCGGTACGAGCACCTCCCTCGAGGGTATAGTAGCTTGTTGGAAATGACGGTTCACAAATAGGACTCCTAGTTAGATAGTTTCGAGCGAAACATTTGATTTTCCAACACTTAGGCTCGAAAACGGACCGTCAGGGGCACGGAATGGAAAGCGACCGCGGGAAAAATCGAGACCGGCACGAGTACTTACCTCGAGGGTAGAGTAACTTGTATTAAATGATGGTTCGTAAATAGGACTCCGGGTTATAGAATTACAAGCGAAACATGGGACTTTCCAACACTTAGGCTCGAAAATGGCCAGCCGGGGTACGGAACGGGAAATGGTCCCTAGAAGAATCGATAACCGGCACGACCACTTCCCTTGAGGGTAGAGTGACTTGTAGGAACTGACATTTCGTAAATTGGACTCCCGGTTAGAGAATTACGACCGAAACATAGGATTTTCCAACACTTGGGCTCGAAAACGGCCCGCCAGAGGCCCAAAACGGGAAACCGCCATGGGAAAAATAAAAAACCGGCACTAGCACTCCACTCGAGGGTAGAGTAACTTGTAGGTACCGACGGTTTGCAAATAGGACTCCCAGTTAGAGAATTACGACCGAAACATAGGATTTTCCAACACTTAGGCTCGAAAACGGCCCGCCAGAGGCTCGAAACGGGAAACAGCCATGGGAAAAATAAAAAACTGGCACTAGCAATCCGCTCGAGGGTAGAGTAACTTGTAGGAACCGACTGTTCGAAAAGAGGACTCCCGGCTAGAGAATTACGACCGAAACATAGGATTTTCCTACACTTAAGCTCGAAAACGGCCCGTTGGGGGCCCGGAACGGGAACTTGCCCTCGTAAAAATCAAAAACCGGTATGAGCACTTCCCTCAAGGGTAGAGTAACTTGTAGGAAATGACGGTTCGCAAATAGGACTCCCGGTTAGAGAATTACGAGCGAAAAATGGGATTTTCCAATACTTAGGCTCGAAAATGGCCCGTCAAGGGCCCGAAACGGGAAATGGCCGTGGGAAAAATCGAAAACCGGAACGAGCACTTCCCTCGAGGGTAGAGTAACTTGTAGGAAATGACGGTTCACAAATAGGACTCTCTGTTAGAGAATTATGACCGAAGCATAGGATTTTCCAACACTTAGGCCCGAAAATGGCCCGTCGGGTGTCCGGAATGGGATATGGACCCCGGAAAAATCAGAAACCGGCACGAGCACTTCCCTTGAGGGTAGAGTAACTTGTTGAAAATGATGGTTAGCAAATAGGACACCCGGTTAGGGAATTACGGGCGAAACATAGGATTTTCCAACACTTACACTCGAAAACGGACCGCCGGGGGTCCGGAACGGGAAACGACCCACGAAAAAATTGAAAACCGGTACGAGCACCTCCCTCAAGGGTATAGTCGCTTGTTGGAAATGACGGTTCACAAATAGGACTCCTAGTTAGATAGTTTCGAGGGAAACATTGGATTTTCCAACACTTAGGCTCGAAAACGGCCCGTCAGGGGCATGGAATTGAAAACGGCCGCGGGAAAAATCGAGACCGGCACGAGTACTTACCTCGAGGGTAGAGTAACTTGTATTAAATGACGGTTCGTAAATAGGACTCCTGGTTATAGAATTACGAGCGAAACATGGGATTTTCCAACACTTAGGCTCGAAAACGGCCAGCAGGGGTACGGAATGGGAAACGGCCCCCGGAAAAATCAGAAACTGGCATGAGCACTTCCTTCGAGGGTACGGTAACTTGTAGGAAATGACGGTTCGCAAATAGGACTCCCGGTTAGACAATTACTAGCGAAACATTGGATTTCCAACACTTAGGCTCGAAAATGGCCCATCGGGGGCCCGAAATGAGAAATGACCGTGGGAAAAATTAAAAATCGGACGAGCACTTCCCTCTAGGTAAGAGTAACTTATAGGAAATGACTGTTCGCAAATAGGTTTCCCGATTAGAGAATTACGAGCTAAACATGGGATTTTCCAACACTTAGGCTCGAAAACGAACCGCCGGGGGTCTGGAACGGGAAACGGTCCCCGGAAGAATCGATAACCGGCACGGCCACTTCCCTTGAGGGTAGAGTGACTTGTAGGAATTGACGGTTCGTAAATGGGACAACCGGTTAGAGAATTACGACCGAAACATAGGATTTCCCAACACTTACGCTTGAAAACGGCACGCCGGGGCACCGAAACGGGAACCTTCCCTCGTAAAATTCAAAAACCGGTATTTTCACTTCCCTCAAGGGTAGAGTAACTTGTAGGAAATAACGGTTCGCAAATAGGACTCTCGGTTCCTAATTATGAGCGAAACAAGGGATTTTCCAACATTAGGCTCGAAAACGGACCACCGGGGGTCCGAAATGGGAAACGGTCCCTGGAAGAATCGATAACCGGTGCAACCACTTCCCTTGAGGGTAGAGTGACTTGTAGGAACAGACGGTTCATAAATAGGACTACCGGTTAGAGAATTACGACCGAAACATTGGATTTTCCAACACCTAGGCTCGAAAATGGCCAGCCAGAGGCCTGAAACGGGAAACCGCCATGGGAAAAAGAAAATACCGGCACTAGCACTCCGCTCGAGGGTGGAGTAACTTGTAGGAACCGACGGTTCGTAAATAGGACTCCCGGTTAGAGAATTAAGACCGAAACATAGGATTTTCCAACACTTAGGCTCGAAAACGGCCCGTCGGGGGCCCAGAACGGGAACTTGCCCTCGTAAAAATCAAAAACCTATATGAGCACTTCCCTCAAGGGTAGAGTAAGTTGTAGGAAATGACGGTTCGCAAATAGGACTCCCGGTTAGAGAATTACGAGCGAAACATGGGATTTTCCAACACTTAGGCTCAAAAATGGCCCGTCGAGGGCCCGAAAAGGGAAACGGCAGCGGGAAAAGTTGGAAACCATCATGACCACATCCCTCGAGGTAAGAGTGACTTGTTGGAAATGACGGTTCACAAATAGGTTTCCCGATTAGAGAATTACGAGACATGGGATTTTCCAACACTTAGGCTTAAAAACGGACCGCCGGGGGTCCGGAACGGGAAACGGTCCCGGGAAGAATCGATAACCGGCACGACCACTTCCCTTGAGGGTAGAGTGACTTGTAGGAACTGACGGTTCGTAAATAGGACTACCGGTTAGAGAATTACGACCGAAACATAGAATTTTCCAACACTTAGGCCCGAAAACGGTGCGCCGGGGCCACAAAACGGGAACTTGCCCTTGTAAAAATCAAAAACCGGTATGAGCACTTCCCTCAAGGGTAGAGTAACTTGTAGGAAATGACGGTTGGCAAATAGGACTCCGGGTTAGAGAATTACGAGCGAAACATGGGATTTCCCAACACTTAGGCTCGAAAACGGCCAGCCGGGGTACGAAACGGGAAACGGCCCCCGAAAAAAACAAAAAACGGCATGAGCACTTCCTTCGAGGGTACGGTGACTTATAGGAAATGACGGTTCGCAAATCGGACTCCCGGTTAGAGAATTACTAACGAAACATTGGATTTTCCAACACTTAGGCTCGAAAATGGCCGGTCGGGGGCCCGGAATGGGAAACGGCCGTGGGAAAAATCGAAAACCTGCATGAGCACTTCCCACGAGGTAAGTGTAACTTGTAGAAAATGACGGTTCAGAATTAGGTGTCCCGATTACAAAATTACGAGCTAAACAAGGGATTTTCCAACACTTAGACTCGAAAACAGACCACCGGGGGTCCGGAACAGGAAACGGTACCCGGAAGAATCGATAACCGGCACGAGCACTTCCGTTGAGGGTAGAGTGACTTATAGGAACTGACGGTTCGTAAATAGCACTACCGGTTAGAGAATTACGACCGAAACATAGGATTTTCCAACACTTAGGCTCGAAAACGGCCCGCCAGAGGCCCGAAATGGGAAACGGCCATGGGAAAAATAAAAAACCGGCACTAGCACTCTGCTCGAGGGTAGAGTAAGTTGTAGGAACCGACGGTTCGCAAATAGGACTCCTGGTTAGAGAATTACGACCGAAGCATAGGATTTTCCAACACTTACGCTCGAAAACGGCGCGCCGGGGCCCCGAAACGTGAACCTTCCCTCGCAAAAATCAAAATCCGGCATGAGCACTTCCCTCAAGGGTAGAGTAACTTGTAGGAAATGACGGTTTGCAAATAGGACTCCCGGTTAGAGAATTACGAGCGAAACAAGGGATTCTCCAACACTTAGGCTCGAAAATGGCTCGTCAGGGGCCCGAAACGGGAAATGGCCGTGGGAAAAATCGGAAACCGGCACGATTACTTCCCTCGATGGTAGAGTAACTTGTAGGAGATGACGGTTAGCAAATAGGACTCTCACTTAGAGAATTATGACCGAAGCATAGGATTTTCCAACACATAGGCCCGAAAATGGCCGGTCGGGTGTCCGGAATGGGAAACGGACCCTGGAAAACTCAGAAACCAGCACGAGCACTTCCCTTTTGGGTAGAGTAACTTGTTGGAAATGACGGTTCGCAAATAGGACACCCGATTAGGGAATTATAGGCGAAACATAGGATTTTCCAACACTTACGCTCGAAAACAGAGCGCCGGGAGTCCGGAACGGGAAACGGCCCTCGAAAAAATTGAAAACCGGTACGAGCACTTCCCTCGAGGGTATAGTAGCTTGTTGGAAATGACGGTTCGCAAATAGGACTCTTAGTTAGATAGTTTCGAGCGAACCATTGGATTTTCCAACACTTAGGCTTGAAAACGACCCGTCAGGGGCACGGAATAGAAAACGACCGCGGGAAAAATCGACACCGGCACGAGTACTTACCTCGAGGGTAGAGTAACTTGTATTAAATGACGGTTCGTAAATAGGACTCCGAGTTATAGAATCACGAGCGAAACATGGGATTTTCCAACACTTGGGCTCGAAAACTGCCAGCCGGGGTACGGAACGGGAAACGGCCAGCAAAAAAATTGAAAACCGGCATAAGCACTTCCTTCGAGGGTACGGTAATTTGAAGGAAATGACGGTTCGCCAATAGGACTCCCGGTTAGAGAATTACTAGCGAAACATTGGATTTTCCAACACTTAGGCTCGAAAATGGCCCGTCGGGGGCCCGTAATGGGAAACGGCTGTGGGAAAAATCGAAAACTGGCACGAGCACTTCCCTCGAGGTAAGAGTAACTTGTAGGAAATGACGGTTCGCAAATAGGTTTCCCGATTAGAGAATTACGAGCAAAACATGGGATTTTCCAACACTTAGGCTCGAAAACGGACCGCCGGGGGTCCAGAATGGGAAACGGTCCCCGGAAGAATCGATAACCGGCACGAGCACTTCCGTTGTGGGTAGAGTGACTTATAGGAACTGACGGTTCGTAAATAGCACTACCGGTTAGAGAATTACGACCGAAACATAGGATTTTCCAACATTTAGGCTCGAAAACGGCCCGCCACAGGCGCGAAATGGGAAACGGCCATGGGAAAAATCAGAAACCGGCACTAGCACTCCGCTCGAGGGTAGATTAACTTATAGGAACCGACGGTTCGCAAAAAGGACTCCCGGTTAGAGAATTACGACCGAAACATTTAGGCTCGAAAACGGCCCGCCGTGGGCCCGGAACGGGAACCTGCCCTCGTAAAAATCAAAAACTGGTATGAGCACTTCCCTCAAGGGTCGAGTAACTTGTAAGAAATGACGGTTCGCAAATAGGACTCCCGGTTAAAGAGTTACGAGCGAAACATGGGATTTTCCAACACTCAGGCTCGAAAATGGCCCGTTAGGGGTCCGAAACGGGAAATGGCCATTGGAAAAATTGGAAACCGGCACAAGCACTTCCCTTGAGGGTAGAGTAACTTGTAGGAAATGGCGGGTCGCAAATAGGACTCTCGGTTAGAGAATTGTGACCGAAGCATAGGATTTTCCAACACTTCATCCCGAAAATGGCCCGTCGGGTGTCCGAAATGGGAAATGGACCCCGGAAAAATCAGAAACCGGCACGAGCACTTCCCTTGTGGGTAGAGTAACTTATTGGAAATGACGGTTCGCAAATAGGAACCCCGGTTAGGGAATTACGGGCGAAATAAAGGATTTTCCAACACTTACGCTCGAAAACGGACCGCCGGTGGTCCAGAACGGGAAACGGCCCTCGAAAAAATTGACAACCGATACGAGCACTTCCCTCTAGGGTATAGTAGCTTGTTGGAAATGACGGTTCGCAAATAGGACTCCTAGTTAGATAGTTTCGAGCGAAA
Organism: Litsea cubeba; assembly: GCA_012931725.1. Taxonomy (NCBI): domain Eukaryota; kingdom Viridiplantae; phylum Streptophyta; class Magnoliopsida; order Laurales; family Lauraceae; genus Litsea; species Litsea cubeba. Next base: position 143,849,818 of record CM022945.1, read on the forward strand.
AATTGGATTTTCCAACACTTGGGCTCGAAAACAGCCTGTCAGGGGTGCGGAATTGAAAACGACCGCGGGAAAAATCGAGACCGGCACGAGTACTTACCTCGAGGGTAGGGCAACTTGTATTAAATGACGGTTCGCAAATAGGACTATGGGTTAGAGAATTACGAGCGAAACATGGGATTTTTTCAACACTTAGGCTCGAAAACTGCCAGCCGGGGTACGAAACGGGAAAAGGCCCCCAAAAAAATCAAAAACCGGCATGAGCACTTCCTTCGAGTGTTCGGTAACTTGTAGTAAATGACGGTTCGCAAATAGGACTCCCGGTTAGAGAATTACTAGCGAAACATAGGATGTTCCAACACTTACGCTCGAAAATGGACCGCCGGGGGTCCGGAACTGGAAACGGCCCTCGAAAAAATTGACAACCGGTACGAGCACTTCCCTCGAGGGTATAGTAGCTTGTTGAAAATGACAGTTTGCAAATAGGACTCCTAGTTAGATAGTTTCGAGCGAAACATTGGATTTTCCAACACTTAGGCTCGAAAACGGACCGTCAGGGGCACGGAATGGAAATCGTCCGCGGGAAAAATCGAGACCGGCACGAGTACTTACCTCGAGGGTACAGTAACTTGTATTAAATGACGGTTCGCAAATAGGACTCCGGGTTAGAGAATTACATGCGAAACTTGGGATTTTTCAACACTTAGGCTCGAAAACGGCCAGCCGGGGTATGGAACGGGAAACGGCCCCCGAAAAAATTGAAAACCAGCATGAGCACTTCCTTTGTGGGTATGGTAACTTGTAGGAAATGACGGTTCGCAAATAGGACTCCCGGTTAGAGAATTACTAGCGAAACATTGGATTTTCCAACACTTAGGCTCGAAAATGGCCTGTTGGGGGCCCGGAATGGGAAACGTCCGTGGGAAAAATCGGAAACCGGCACGAGCACTTCCCTCGAGGTAAGAGTAACTTGAAGGAAATGACGGTTCGCAAATAGGTTTCCCGATTAGAGAATTACGAGCTAAACATGGGATTTTCCAACACTTAGGCTCGAAAACGGACCGCCGGGGGTCCGGAACGGGAAACTGTCCTTGGAAGAATCGATAACCGGCACGACCACTTCCCTTGAGGGTAGAGTGACTTGTAGGAACAGACGGTTCGTAAATAGGACTATCGGTTAGAGAATTACGACCGAAACATAGGATTTTCCAACACTTCGGCTCGAAAACGGCCCGCCAAAGGCCCAAAACAGGAAACGGACTTGGGAAAAATAAAAAAACTGGCATTAGCACTCCGCTCGAGGGTATAGCAACTTGTAGGAACCGACGGTTCGCAAATAGGACTCCCGGTTAGAGAATTACGACAGAAACATAGGATTTTCCAACAGTTAGGCTCCAAAACGGCCCGCCAAAGGCCCAAAACGGGAAACGGACATGGGAAAAATAAAAAACTGGCACTAGCACTCCGCTCGAGGGTAGAGTAACTTGTAGGAACCGACGGTTCGCAAATAGGACTCCCGGTTAGAGAATTACGACAGAAACATAGGATTTTCCAACACTTAGGCTCCAAAACGGCCCGTCGGGGGCCCGGAACAGGAACTTGCCCTCGTAAAAAACAAAAACCGGTATGAGCACTTCCCTCAAGGGTAGAGTAACTTGTAGCAAATGACGGTTCGCAAATAAGACTTCCGGTTAGAGAATTACAAGCGAAACACGGGATTTTCCAATACTTAGGCACGAAAATGGCTCGTCAGGGGCCCGAAACGGGAAATGGCCGTGGGAAAAATATGAAACCGGCACGAGCACTTCCCTCGAGGGTAGAGTGACTTGTAGGAAATGACGGTTCGGAAATAGGACTTTCGGTTAAAGAATTATGACCGAAGCATAGGATTTTCCAACACTTAGGCCCGAAAATGGCCGGTCGGGTGTCCGGAATGTGAAATGGACCCCGGAAAAATAAGAAACCGGCACGAGCACTTCCCTTGAGGGTAGAGTAACTCGTTGGAAATGACGGTTCGCAAATAGGACACCCGGTTAGGGAATTACGGGCGAAACATAGGATTTTCCAACAATTACGCTCGAAAACGGAAAGCCGGGGGTCCGGAACGAGAAATGGCCCTCGAAAAAATCCAAAAACCGGTACGAGCACCTCCCTCGAGGGTATAGTAGCTTGTTGGAAATGACGGTTCGCAAATAGGACTCCTAGTTAGATAGTTTCGAGCGAAACATTTGATTTTCCAACACTTAGGCTCGAAAACGGACCGTCAGGGGCACGGAATGGAAAATGACCGCGGGAAAAATCGAGACCGGCACGAGTACTTACCTCGAGGGTAGAGTAACTTGTATTAAATGACGGTTCGTAAATAGGACTCCGGGTTATAGAATTACAAGCGAAACATAGGACTTTCCAACACTTAGGCTCGAAAACGGCCAGCCGGGGTACGGAACGGGAAATGGTCCCTAGAAGAATCGATAACCGGCACGACCACTTCCCTTGAGGGTAGAGTGACTTGTAGGAACTGACATTTCGTAAATTGGACTCCCGGTTAGAGAATTACGACCGAAACATAGGATTTTCCAACACTTGGGCTCGAAAACGGCCCGCCAGAGGCCCAAAATGGGAAACCGCCATGGGAAAAATAAAAAACCGGCACTAGCACTCCACTCGAGGGTAGAGTAACTTATAGGAACCAACGGTTCGCAAATAGGACTCCCGGTTAGAGAATTACGACCGAAACATAGGATTTTCCAACACTTAGGCTCGAAAACGGCCCGCCAGAGGCTCGAAACGGGAAACAGCCATGGGAAAAATAAAAAACTGGCACTAGCAATCCGCTCGAGGGTAGAGTAACTTGTAGGAACCGACTGTTCGAAAAGAGGACTCCCGGTTAGAGAATTACGATCGAAACATTGGATTTTCCAACACCTAAGCTCGAAAACGGCCCGTCAGGGGCCCGGAATGGGAACTTGCCCTCGTAAAAATCAAAAACCGGTATGAGCACTTCCCTCAAGGGTAGAGTAACTTGTAGGAAATGACGGTTCGCAAATAGGACTCCCGTTTAGAGAATTACGAGCGAAAAACGGGATTTTCCAATACTTAGGCTTGAAAATGGCCCGTCAAGGGCCCGAAACGGGAAATGGCCGTGGGAAAAATCGGAAACCGGAAGGAGCACTTCCCTCGAGGGTAGAGTAACTTGTAGGAAATGTCGGTTCACAAATAGGACTCTCTGTTAGAGAATTATGACCGAAGCATAGGATTTTCCAACACTTAGGCTCGAAAATGGCCCGTCGGGTGTCCGGAATAGGATATGGACCCCGGAAAAATTAGAAACCGGCACGAGCACTTCCCTTGAGGGTAGAGTAACTTGTTGGAAATGACGGTTAGCAAATAGGACACCCGGTTAGGGAATTACGGGCGAAACATAGGATTTTCCAACACTTACACTCGAAAACGGACCGCCGGGGGTCCAGAACGGGAAACGACCCACGAAAAAATTGAAAACCGGTACGAGCACCTCCCTCAAGGGTATAGTAGCTTGTTGGAAATGACGGTTCGCAAATAGGAAACCTAGTTAGATAGTTTTGAGGGAAACATTGGATTTTTCAACACTTAGGCTCGAAAACGGCCCGTCAGGGGCACGGAATGGAAAATGGCCGCGGGAAAAATCGAGACCGGCACGAGTACTTACCTCGAGGGTAGAGTAACTTGTATTAAATGATGGTTCGTAAATAGGACTCCGGGTTATAGAATTACGAGCGAAACATGGGATTTTCCAACACTTAGGCTCGAAAACGGCCAGCAAGGGTACGGAATGGGAAACGGCCCCCGGAAAAATCCGAAACCGGCATGAGCACTTCCTTCGAGGGTACGGTAACTTGTAGGAAATGACGGTTCGCAAATAGGACTCCCGGTTAGACAATTACTAGCGAAACATTGGATTTCCAACACTTAGGCTCGAAAATGGCCCGTCGGGGGCCCGAAATGAGAAATGGCCGTGGGAAAAATAAAAAACCGGCACGAGCACTTCCTTCTAGGTAAGAGTAACTTATAGGAAATGACGGTTCGCAAATAGGTTTCCCGATTAGAGAATTACGAGCTAAACATGGGATTTTCCAACACTTAGGCTCGAAAACGAACCGCCGGGGGTCTGGAACGGGAAACGGTCCCTGGAAGAATCGATAACCGGCACGGCCACTTCCCTTGAGGGTAGAGTGACTTGTAGGAATTGACGGTTCATAAATAGGAAAACCGGTTAGAGAATTACGACCGAAACATAGAATTTTCCAACACTTACGCTTGAAAACGGCACGCCGGGGCACCGAAACGGGAACGTTCCCTCGTAAAAATCAAAAACCGGCATTTGCACTTCCCTCAAGGGTAGAGTAACTTGTAGGAAATAACAGTTGGCAAATAGGACTCTCGGTTAGATAATTACGAGCGAAACAAGGGATTTTCCAACATTAGGCTCGAAAACGGACCGCCGGGGGTCCAGAATGGGAAACGGTCCCTGGAAGAATCGATAACTGGCGCGACCACTTCCCTTGAGGGTAGAGTGACTTGTAGGAACAGACGGTTCGTAAATAGGACTACCGGTTAGAGAATTACGACCGAAACATTGGATTTTCCAACACCTAGGCTCGAAAATGGCCCGCCAGAGGCCTGAAACGGGAAACCGCCATGGGAAAAAGAAAATACCGGCACTAGCACTCCGACGGTTCGTAAATAGGACTCCCGGTTAGAGAATTACGACTGAAACATAGGATTTTCCAACACTTAGGCTCGAAAACGGCCCGTCGGGGGCCCAGAACGGGAACTTGCCCTCGTAAAAATCAAAAACCTATATGAGCACTTCCCTCAAGGGTAGAGTAAGTTGTAGGAAATGACGGTTCGCAAATAGGACTCCCGGTTAGGGAATTACGAGCGAAACATGGGATTTTCCAATACTTAGGCTCGAAAATGGCCCGTCTGGGGCCGGAAACGGGAAATGGCCGTGGGAAAAATCGGAAACCGGCGTGAGCACTTCCCTCAAGGGTAGAGTAACTTATAGGAAATGACGGTTAGCAAATAGGACTCTCGGTTAGAGAATTATGACCGAAGCGTAGGATTTTCCAACACTTAGGCTCAAAAATGGCCCGTCGGGGGCCCGGAAAGGGAAACGGCAGCGGGAAAAGTCGGAAACCATCATGAGCACATCCCTCGAGGTAAGAGTAACTTGTTGGAAATGACGGTTCACAAATAGGTTTCCCGATTAGAGAATTACGAGCTAAACATGGGATTTTCCAACACTTAGGCTTGAAAACGGACCGCCGGGGGTCCGGAATGGGAAACGGTCCCCGGAAGAATCGATAACCGGCACGACCATTTCCCTTGAGGGTAGAGTGACTTGTTGGAACTGACGGTTCGTAAATAGGACTACCGGTTAGAGAATTACGACCGAAACATAGAATTTTCCAACACTTAGGCTCGAAAACGGTGCGCCGGGGCCCCAAAACGGGAACTTGCCCTCGTAAAAATCAAATACCGGTATGAGCACTTCCCTCAAGGGTAGAGTAACTTGTAGGAAATGACGGTTGGCAAATAGGACTCCGGGTTAGAGAATTACGAGCGAAACATGGGATTTCCCAACACTTAGGCTCGAAAACGGCCAGCCGGGGTACGGAATGGGAAACGGCCCCCGAAAAAATCAAAAACTGGCATGAGCACTTCCTTCGAGGGTACGGTGACTTGTAGGAAATGACGGTTCGCAAATAGGACTCCCGGTTAGAGAATTACTAACGAAACATTGGATTTTCCAACACTTAGGCTCGAAAATGGCCCGTCGGGGGCCCGGAATGGGAAACGGCCGTGGGAAAAATCGGAAACCTGCACGAGCACTTCCCTCGAGGTAAGTGTAACCTGTAGAAAACGACGGTTCAGAAATAGGTGTCCCGATTACAAAATTACGAGCTAAACAAGGGATTTTCCAACACTTAGACTCGAAAACAGACCACCGGGGTCCGGAACAGGAAACGGTACCCGGAATAATCGATAACCGGCACGAGCACTTCCGTTGAGGGTAGAGTGACTTATAGGAACTGACGGTTCGTAAATAGCACTACCGGTTATAGAATTACGACCGAAACATAGGATTTTCCAACACTTAGGCTCGAAAACGGCCCGCCAGAGGCCCGAAATGGGAAACGGCCATGGGAAAAATAAAAAACCGGCACTAGCACTCCGCTCGAGGGTAGAGTAAGTTGTAGGAACCGACGGTTCGCAAATAGGACTCCTGGTTAGAGAATTACGACCGAAGCAAAGGATTTTCCAACACTTAGGCTCGAAAACGGCGCGCCGGGGCCCCGAAACGGGAACCTTCCCTCGTAAAAATTAAAATCTGGTATGAGAACTTCCCTCAAGGGTAGAGTAACTTGTAGGAAATGACGGTTTGCAAATAGGAGTCCCGGTTAGAGAATTACGAGCGAAACAAGGGATTTTCCAACACTTAGGCTCGAAAATGGCCCGTCAGGGGCCCGAAACGGGAAATAGCCGTGGGAAAAATCGGAAACCGGCACGATTACTTCCCTCGAGGGTAGAGTAACTTGTAGGAGATGACGGTTCGCAAATAGGACTCTCAGTTAGAGAATTATGACCGAAGCATAGGATTTTCCAACACATAGGCCCGAAAATGGCCGGTCGGGTGTCCGGAATGGGAAACGGACCCTGGAAAAATCAGAAACCAGCACGGGCACTTCCCTGTTGGGTAGAGTAACTTGTTGGAAATGACGGTTCGCAAATAGGACACCCGGTTAGGGAATTACAGGCGAAACATATGATTTTCCAACACTTATGCTCGGAAACGTAGCGCCGGGAGTCCGGAAAGGGAAACGGCCCTCGAAAAAATTGAAAACCGGTACGAGCACTTCCCTCGAGGATATAGTAGCTTGTTGGAAATGACGGTTCGCAAATAGGACTCATAGTTAGATAGTTTCGAGTGAAAGATTGGATTTTCCAACACTTAGGCTTGAAAACGGCCCGTCAGGGGCACGGAATAGAAAACGACCGTGGGAAAAATCGACACCGGCACGGGTACTTACCTCGAGGGTAGAGTAACTTGTATTAAACGACGGTTCGTAAATAGGACTTCGAGTTATAGAATCACGAGCGAAACATGGGATTTTCCAACACTTGGGCTCGAAAACGGCCAGCCGGGGTACGGAACGGGAAACGGCCAGCAAAAAAATTGAAAACCGGCATGAGCACTTCCTTCGAGGGCACGGTAACTTGAAGGAAATGACGGTTCGCAAATAGAACTCCCGGTTAGAGAATTACTAGCGAAACATTGGATTTTCCAACACTTAGGCTCGAAAATGGCCCGTCGGGGCCCGTAATGGGAAACGGCGGTGGGAAAAATCGAAAACTGGCACGAGCACTTCCCTCGAGGTAAGAGTAACTTGTAGGAAATGACGGTTCGCAAATAGGTTTCCCGATTAGAGAATTACGAGCAAAACATGGGATTTTCCAACACTCAGGCTCGAAAACGGACCGCCGGGGGTCCGGAATGGGAAACGGTCCCTGGAAGAATCGATAACCGGCACGAGCACTTCCGTTGAGGGTAGAGTGACTTATAGGAACTGACGGTTCGCAAATAGCACTACCGGTTAGAGAATTACGACCGAAACATAGGATTTTCCAACATTTAGGCTCAAAAACGGCCCGCCACAGGCGCGAAATGGGAAACGGCCATGGGAAAAATCAGAAACCGGCACTAGCACTCCGCTCGAGGGTAGAGTAACTTATAGGAACCGACGGTTCGCAAAAAGGACTCCCGGTTAGAGAATTACGAACGAAACATTTAGGCTCGAAAACGGCCCGCCGTGGGCCCGGAACGGGAACCTGCCCTCGTAAAAATCAAAAACCCGTATGAGCACTTCCCTCCAGGGTAGAGTAACTTGAAGGAAATGATGGTTCGAAGATAGGACTCCCGGTTGGAGAATTACGAGCGAAACATGGGATTTTCCAACACTTAGGCTCGAAAATGGCCCGTTAGGGGCCCGAAACGGGAAATGGCCGTGGGAAAAATTGGAAACCGGCACGAGCACTTCCCTCGAGGGTAGAGTAACTTGTAGGAAATGGCAGTTCACAAATAGGACTCTCGGTTAGAGAATTGTGACCGAAACATAGGATTTTCCAACACTTCAGCCCGAAAATGGCCCGTCGGGTGTCCGAAATGGGAAATGGACCCCGGAAAAATCAGAAACCGGCACGAGCACTTCCCTTGTGGGTAGAGTAACTTATTGGAAATGACGTTTCGCAAATAGGACCCCCGGTTAGGGAATTAGGGGCGAAATATAGGATTTTCCAACACTTACGCTCGAAAACGGACCGCCGGTGGTCCAGAACGGGAAACGGCCCTCGAAAAAATTGACAACCGATATGAGCACTTCCCTCTAGGGTATAGTAGCTTGTTGGAAATGACGGTTCACAAATAGGACTCCTAGTGAGATAGTTTCGACCGAATCATTGGATTTTCCAACACTTGGGCTCGAAAACAGCCTGTCAGGGGTGCGGAATTGAAAACGACCGAGGGAAAAATCGAGACCGGCACGAGTACTTACCTCGAGGGTAGGGCAACTTGTATTAAATGACGGTTCGCAAATAGGACTTTGGCTTAGAGAATTACGAGCGAAACATGGAATTTTTTCAACACTTAGGCTCGAAAACTGCCAGCCGGGGCACGAAACGGGAAACGGCCCCCAAAAAAATCAAAAACCGGCATGAGCATTTCCTTCGACGGTTCGGTAACTTGTAGTAAATGACGGTTCGCAAATAGGACTCCCGGTTAGAGAATTACTAGCGAAACATAGGATGTTCCAACACTTACGCTCGAAAATGGACCGCCGGGGGTCCGGAACTGGAAACGGCCCTCGAAAAAATAGACAACCGGTATGAGCACTTCCCTCGAGGGTATAGTAGCTTATTGAAAATGACGGTTCGCAAATAGGACTCCTAGTTAGATAGTTTCGAGCGAAACATTGGATTTTCCAACACTTAGGCTCGAAAACGGCCCATCAGGGGCACGGAATGGAAAACGTCCGTGGGAAAAATCGAGACCGGCACGAGTACTTACCTCGAGGGTAGAGTAACTTGTAATAAATGACGGTTTGCAAATAGGACTCCGGGTTAGAGAATTACGTGCGAAACTTGGGATTTTTCAACACTTAGGCTCGAAAACGGCCAGCCGGGGTACGGAACGGGAAACGGCCCCCAAAAAAATCGAAAACCGGCATAAGCATTTTCTTCGAGGGTACGGTAACTTGTAGTAAATGATGATTCGCAAATAGGACTCCCAGTTAGAGAATTACTAGCAAAACGTTGGATTTTCCAACACTTAGGCTCGAAAATGGCCCATCGGGGGCCCGGAATGGGAAACGGGAATGGGAAAAAATAAAAAACCGGCACGAGCACTTCCCTCAAGGTAAGAGTAACTTGTAGGAAATGACGGTTCGCAAATAGGTTTCCCGATTAGAGAATTACGAGCTAAACATGGGATTTTCCAAAAATTAGACTCGAAAACGGACTGCAGGGGGTCCGAAACGGGAAACGGTCCCCGGATGAATCGACAACCGGCACGAGCACTTCCTTTGAGGGTAGAGTGACTTGTAGGAACTGACGGTTTGTAAATAGGACTACCGGTTAGAGAATTACGACCGAAACATAGGATTTTCCAACACTTAGGCTCAAAAACAGCCCGCCAGAGGCCCGAAATGGGAAAAGGCCATGGGAAAAATAAAAAACCGGCACTAGCACTCCGCTCGAGGGTAGAGTAACTTGTAGGAACCGACGGTTCGCAAATAGGACTCCCTGTTAGAGAATTACGACCGAAACATAGGATTTTCCAACACTTAGGCTCGAAAACGGCCCGCCGGGGGCCCGAAACGGGAACCTGCCCTCATAAAAATCAAAAACCGGTTTGAGCACTTCCCTCAAGGGTAGAGTAACTTATAGGAATTGACGGTTCAGAAATAGGACTCCTGGTTAGAGAATTACGAGCAAAACATGGGATTTTCCAACACTTAGGCTCGAAAATGGCCCGTCAGGGGCCCGAAACGGGAAACCGGCACGAGCACTTCCCTCGAGGGTACAATAACTTATAGGAAATGACGGTTCGCAAATAGGACTCTCGGTTAGAGAATTATGACTGAAGCAGAGGATTTTCCAACACTTAGGCCCGAAAATGGCCCGTCGGGTGTCCGGAATGGGAAACAGACCCCGAAAAAATCAGAAACCGGCACGAGCACTTTCCTTTGTGGGTGGTGTAACTTGTTGGAAATGACGGTTCGCAAATAGGACACCTGGTTAGGGAATTATGGGCGGAAAATAGGATTTTCCAACACTTACGCTTGAAAATAGACCGCCAGGGGTCCGGAACGGGAAACGGCCCTCGAAAAGATCGAAAACCGGTACGAGCACTTCCCTCGAGGGTATAGTAGCTTGTTGGAAATGACGGTTCGCAAATAGGACTCCTAGTTAGATAGTTTCGAGTGAAACATTGGATTTTCCAACACTTAGGCTCGAAAACAGCTCGTCAGGGGCACGGAATGGAAAACGGCCGCGGGAAAAATCGAGACCGGCATGTGTACTTACCTCGAGGGTAGAGTAACTTGTATTAAATGACGGTTCGCAAATAGGACTCGGGTTAGAGAATTACGAACGAAACATGGGATTTTCCAATACTTAGGCTCGAAAACGGACAGCCGGGGTACGGAACGGGAAACGGCCCCCGGAAAAATCGAAAACCGGCATGAGCATTTTCTTCGAGGATACGGTAAGTTGTAGTAAATGACGATTCGCAAATAGGACTCCCAATTAGAGAATTACTAGCGAAACATTGGATTTTCCAACACTTAGGCTCGAAAATGGCCCGTCGGGGGCCCGGAATGGGAAACGGGAATGGGAAAAAATCGAAAACCGGCACGAGCACTTCCCTCGAGGTAAGAGTAACTTGTAGGAAATGACGGTTCGCAAATAGGTTTCCCGATTAGAGAATTACGAGCTAAACAAGGGATTTTCCAAAAATTAGACTCGAAAACGGACCGCAGGGGGTTCGGAATGGGAAACGGTCCCCGGATGAATCGACAACCGGCACGAGCACTTCCTTTGAGGGTAGAGTGACTTGTAGGAACTGACGGTTCGTAAATAGGTCTACCGGTTAGAGAATTACGACCGAAACATAGGATTTTCCAACACTTAGGCTCGAAGCCCGTCAGAGGCCCGAAAAGGGAAAAGGCCATGGGAAAAATATAAAACCGGCACTAGCACTCCGCTCGAGGGTAGAGTAACTTGTAGGAACCGATGGTTCGCAAATAGGACTCCCGGTTTGAGAAAAACGACTTAAACATAGGATTTTCTAACACTTAGGCTCGAAAACAGCCCGTCGGGGGCCCGGAACGGGAACGTGCCCTCGGAAAAATCAAAAACCGGTATGAGCACTTCCCTCAAGGGTAGAGTAACTTATAGGAAATGATGGTTCGCAAATAGGACTCCCGGTTAGAGAATTACGAGCGAAACATGGGATTTTCAAACACTTAGGCTCGAAAATGGCACGTCTGGTGCCCGAAACGGGAAATGGCCATGGGAAAATTTGGAAACCGGCACGAGCACTTCCCTCGAGGGTAAAGTAACTTGCAGGAAATGACGGTGCGCAAATAGGGCTCTCGGTTAGAGAATTATGACCGAAGCATAGGATTTTCCAACACTTAGGCCTGAAAGTGGCCCGTCGGGTGTCCGGAATGGGAAACGGACCCCGAAAAAAACTGAAACCGGCACGAGCACTTTCCTTGAGGGTAGAGTAACTTGTTGGAAATGACGGTTCGCAAATAGGACACCGGTTAGGGAATTACGGGCGAAACATAGGATTTTCCAACACTTACGCTCGAAAATGGACCGCCGGGGATCCGGAACGGGAAACGGCTCTCGAAAAAATCGAAAACCGGTACGAGCACTTCCCTCGAGGATATAGTTGTTAGTTTTATGGTCTAAATACCAGCATATGATGTAATAAATTGATTCATTTCTTTATTAATCAATATATTCATGCTTTCCATTTCATGAGATGAATGATGTTTAATTATATACTTGCACATAACCAATACGAATGACATAATGGTTCATGAGATGAACCGGAGTCCATAAGTATACTAGATATAATACATGTGTATGGATGAGATCCACATACAGGTGACATGTATAATAAATCTTATACTTGAATATCTTCACAACCAGTGATGAGACTGGACATCTCATACTGACAAGGTTGCAGCATTTTGATCACTATGAGATAGTGTGATTTGTCTCGATCATCAGAATGAAAGATTCTGGATCATAGTGCTGGTACATTGGATGTATTGAAGGACCATGAGAAGCACCTTATAAACACTGTCTTTATATTAAGGTTTGCTCTCATAATTCCCTAGCAGTAAGCTCTCAATCCTGAGACATTAATGAACTCAAGTTTCTATCTATTCATTTGCTTTGAATCACCAATGAGTGAGGCCAACTGTAGGTCAACACCTCGGTGATTTGGGTACGTGGTAGTAGAGCTGTGGGAACATTCAATGGTCAAGATGGAATCTATCTCTAAAATCATTGGTAAGTGTACACCCATTCCGATTAAGAGTTAATTGGAAAGGTACCATTGATCATTATATTTAATTGGGGCTCAAGGACAATAAGATATGGATTTGATTTGGAAGACAGGTCCAATTGATCCATGGATATTGATGGAGGGGCCTACTTGTGGTAATAGGGAAGTTTAGGGTATTCTATGTAATTTCCTAAGACTGGAGTTCAATTGCATTTATATAGTGGAATTATTTGTAATTAACTGTGAGCTCGGATTGCACATGAGATGTGGGGTCGCGTGTTCCAGTTGGAGCCAGCTTTCTAAGGAATCCCTAGTGGTCCCCACGCTAGCCCAATCATCAGACGGATACTAATTCTAGTTGAACTCTAAAAGGAAAGTTACTATTTCTATTTGAAGTGAGACTTCTAATGGTGGTAATAGTATGTTTCTAATTATTAATAGAAGTGAGACTTCTATTGTAATTAAGAAAGAGAAGAAAGTTACTAATTAATTTGGAAGTGAGACTCCTAATTAAATTAGTAAAGAGTAGTTTGCAAAAGCTATAAATAGGGACCAAAGGGGGCTTGGACGTCCATCCTTGGAATTCACACCCAGCCCCCTTTGTGCAAGAGTTGCACTTCTCTTCTCTCCCTCTTCTAGTTCCTTTAAGTTCCTAGTTGTCTTCCTTTGAAGATCCCACCCACCTTCTTGAGAAAGAGATTCTGATTCGGGTAATAGCATGGAAGGCCATTGGGTTTTGGAGAAACCTATTTGATTCGCAAAAGGGTTCGTCATCAAAGAAAGTAGCAAATTCTCCATTAGAGCACAACCGAGCTCCAAAGGTATAATCTATTTTCTTATATGATATAGATCTTTGTTGAATGTTTGTTATTATTTTCTATCTCCTAGATAGATTATATTACTGATCGTGATAGATGAGATAGAGGGTTTGCATCCTGGAAACATTGATAGCCCTATGGATAGTTGATCCCTGTATCAAGTGGTTCAAAAAGTTTTTGAAGCCTATCTTAGAGGCCCACCTAATTTCCAACAATTGGTATCAGAGCCTTACCTCATCTCTTATCATGTGAGATGCGAAGAGGGTAGATCAAGGGCTATGTACGGATCAGTTTTGGATGGTTTTGCTTGGATAATTAGTAAACCTATGTTTGTAGAGTCACATAAGGGTTTAACAATGATTGAATGATGGTAGGAACCCATTGGGAGTCTTCAGAAGAGTTTTGGAGATGTTTGGACACGAAATAGAAAAACCGAACAGACTGACATATGAGATTGCAGTCTTGTTACTACCAGCTCAGTGTTCTTTGGATTATGACTTGTGCCAGTCTGCTTATTGATGGCTTTATGATATTGGTTGCGTGCGACACGGAACCCGATGGCCACGGATTCCGAGTCGTTACACCATGTTTAGCTTCCGCGAAAATATACTCTGATCGTGATGGAATTTGATTATCCTCATTCACGCAGATCTTGGGAAATATAACAAAAGTTTCAAATACCTTCCAAAATCTCGCATCCCGAGATCGGATCGCTGCAGGGCCCGGTTTCGGGGTGTGACAGATTGGTATCAGAGCTAGGTTAGTTTCTAGGAAATAAAATACTCTAAAGACATTAAGACGTGTGGTGGGGATTCGTTAGATTGTGTCGATTTGTTTTCTCGTGTCTTTGTTTCTTTGAATTTGAGTCTGTTTTTCTTTCAGTTCGGGAGACTTTGCTTGTCTTTTCCTTTAGTTCTTGTTGTTAGGAGATTTGGATGACCAAATTTCCTCCTTAGTGGTGGGGAATTTAAAGTCTCCGTACTCTTGTTCAGTGTCTTTTGTCTGTGCTTGTGTCGGAGACTGAGAACCCTGTAGACTTAATATGTTGTTTTCGGGGAACATCAGCAGACTTTCAACCTTCAGCATCTTCATTGTGGTTATGAGAGAAGACATGTGCATTTGCCAGCCAAAGTAGGACTTGAGCAGTATTTGAAGATCCCCTCTCAGCTAATCGAAGATCATCATGCGGCGTACCAAGGTAAGTAAATGTGGAATTTTGGGTGAACTCAGACCATCTTTCCAAGATGAAGGACTACAAAAGGAATATTAGCTATTGATTTTATGAAGGGAGAAGTGATTCTTAGTTGGAAGGTTAGAAGTTGGCGCTAGAAACTCAGGGATTTCCCGGATTTGATGAGCCTTGTCATAGTTTTGGTTGAGAATTTCTGTAACTTGCAGCTTAGCCAGTGTAGTTGATTCAGCGGTAATACCAAGTGGATGGTTAGTTGTGGTCAAGATAATTTTTGGCAGCAGTGGAAACGTTGTGGGTTTTACCGACTTACGGGATAATGGATTGGACAACGTGTGGATGCAAGTGAATACCTTAGTTGTTGTGATGTCCATTTCTTGATGATAATGATTTTCATGAAATTTCCATCTTTTGTTAGGTTTTTCTTAATGTCTATGATTTATTTTTGCAGTGTTTAAACAATGGATTTATGTTTCTTCTTTAAGGCTTATTTTTTTTTGAAATAAACTATGTCATTATACTCTTTTCATAAGTCACACGATTTTGTTTTCATAAGGTTTTGTGTTTCGGATTTTTGTTTAATCTTCTTAAGATATTGTTTTACAATGATCTTGAAATTTTGCTCTCGTTTTAGTTTTCTTAAATGTTGACATCTACATTTCGAAACCTTAGTGGTTTCAAAATTTTGTATATGTTTGGTTGGAAATGGATGAATGTTTTTAATGATAGAATGTAGAGACTAGTGGATAAATTGGTATTTAAAAGCATGTAACAAAAAATTATGTTTTTCTTTTTCAGCTCGACCCCCGCCGGGGGACACCCCCGGACCCCCTCTGCGTAGGGGGCATGAATCATAGTAGTGGCAATATTTGGCATCCTGTCTTTCCATTATTGTTTGATAATCCGGCTTTGTGAGTTGCTTTGCTAGTATGAGATACTAACATGCAGGTTATATTGTCCTCTCCATATGGCCCACAAGTCTTTTACTTTCTTTTATGGTTGAATGTTTATTTTTGGCAAGTTGTAAAGGGCATCATGGTTTCCTTGGTTTCCCGGTTCAGGGCAAGGCATGGTGAAACTCCCTATGTGCCTTTTTATTTCCATTAATAAATTATCATGTAAGTCTCATCGTAGAGACATAGGAATTTATGTAATTTTCTTAATTTGTAAATTCTGGCGACGTCCGAGACTAAGAAGGAAAGTGAAGTTGGACTCCTAATCAAAGAGTTTGAAGATAACCAAAGGTGTTTTGGAGTTTCCCAAAGAGTTTGAGGAATTCCAAGTTTTTGGAAAGTCTAGAAGTCCAAGTAGTCTATTCCGCTTGGGCCATGTGGAGGAGAGGACTAGTTTCTAATTTTAGCGTTTTCTATTTATAGTTGAATGCTTTATTTAGAATGTTTCCAAATCTGATCTAAACATAGCAAGTTACTAAAATTGGTCAAATCAAATTATTTTTGGAAAGAGTTCTAATTAGTGTTGATGACTCATGAGATGGACACATTGGTAACACTAATTTTAGAAACTAGACTTTCCTTATAATAACCTGACTTGGAACCAATCTTAGATCATATCATGAGATGATTTGATGTTCATATTTATATGTGGGCCTTAATAACTTAAAAAGGAAATCCTCAATTCTAAAATATTAAGTGGGAGCGGGGCATTTAATTTTAGAAATCCCCATGGTTTTCCACCATAGGTCCATTGTAAGGAGAGTATTAGCCTCGCTCCACCAAGAGTGTGGCCGTTCCTTCGGAGGGCTTTTATTAGTCTGGTTACTAGATATGGATCTCCAATGGATAGTATTGGTGAGACGTGGTTGTTGACACCAAAAATGTCACTTTGCCTCTTCAAGATCCAAAGAGCTACATGAAGTCGCAACCTGCCATAAATAGGCAATGCTACTTCCAAAAATCAAATCTTGTCAGAATCAAACAAAAACTGCAAGATCCTTCAAGACAGCCAAAAGAGGAGTACACAAGAAGTTTCGGGCCATTTCAAAATCATTTGGCCTAACTTCGCTTCTCCGACAGCCGAAAAGGAGCTCTCGGCGGCAAAAGCATCGGAGACACCAAATCTTCGATCAGAGCCAATGGATGGTCTCAAAATACTTCCAAAAGGCTCCACGTCAAGTTCCGAGTCAAACCGACAACGTTTGACCCTACATCAACCCTCGAACAGCTAAATCAAGCCTCTCGGCGGCGAGAACCACCGAGGCCATTAATCATCAGATAGAGCACATGGACGGCTTCAAAATGCTTATAAAGGGCTACACGTCAAATTTCAGGTCATTTCCACAACATTTGACCATAGTTTGACGCTCGGAAGCCAAATCAGGCCTCTCGGCGGCAAAGCTCTCTGGGACCATGGTTTCCAAGACAGAGCCTATGGATCATCTTAAAATGACTCCAATAGGTTCCCTGTCAAATTTCAAGTCAATCGGACATCGGTTGACCGCACATCAAACCGCGACATCTTCATCGCGACAAAAGCAAGTCTACTGGTGATAGGACCCCAAACAGCTTCAAAACTCAAACAAAAGCCTATGGTTGGTCTTATTTATTGCTCAGGAGGCTTCACACCAAATTTCAGGTCATTCCGACATCGTTTGACCCAGTTTCAGCTTCTGACGGAAATCGGCAGCTCTGCGCGACAAAGTCTTCGGCTTTCTCAGGAAATTGGAAACTTTGCAAAATAAAATGCATGGATTCTCATCAGGTTTCCTACAAAGAAATCATGCCAATAAATGGTCAAAATGTCAAGGAAAAATACAGAAGAAAAAGGAATCGAAAAACAGCAAAAACGGACACAAAACGAGACACAAAGGGGGGAAACCCCCCCAGGGTCGCAGACCCCTACGACCCTGGGCCAGGGTCGCAGGCCCCTGCGACCCTCCTGGCCCAGGGTCGCCGGCGACCTTGGAGCCCGGGGTCGCCGGGAAGGCCCTGGAAACCCCGATTTTCGCCGTTTTTTCGCGATTCGAAGAGCCCAGCCTCTGGTACTTTCCAAAATTCATGCTTTTGAGACACCAAGTCCTTCGACATCCGTCCAAAACACGGGTTAATCATCAAGAGTATCGAAAACAATATTGATTGCCACCCGGTCAACCAAAAAAAGTGTGCTTTCTACCCGACCGATCAAGAAATCGACAGGACAGATGGCACCGACCCGCTGTTGGCAACAAACACCTAAAATTACATGGTCATCTGATGTCGATCTACATGAAGATCCATCGATGATCATCACCAGAAGAATCCCAAAAGACGCGGCACGGCCCGCGACTCTTCAGATGCTCGGCGACCACTTAATGTGATTAATTGACTAGCTTTATTACAGTCATTAATCCATTTCTTTGGACGGACCAATCAGAAGCAAGATCCGGGAGTTACAAGTCAAGAGATTCATGGCATTTAACTCATGAAACTCCTCCCATTATGGCGATTAAAGGCGATTAAATGCCCTCAATCTCCTCCGGCCAATCAGAAGCCAAGAAAAAGGAGTTACAAAATAAAGAATTCAATTTTGTAACTCCTCCCATTATGCGGCTTAATGGCAATAAAAGCCCATAAACCCTCCTAAATGGCTACCAAAAAGCCTATAAATAGGAGAGCACTCCAAGAAGAAAGGACAGACAACGAATCACAGACAGAAGCATAGAAATTCAGAGAAGGAAAAGAGAGAAAACTATGCGGAAGTTCTACACCGGCCACCGCTACAAGGTGACAAAAGTCCCTTGGGGGGTACCCCCCCCCCCCAAGGTCCTTGCCTTCTCCTCCTGCCTCCAATGGCTTAGATGTGGCTTTTCAGCCCGTCTACTCGGCTTTTTATTGGACATAGGACCTCCTTTTGGTCTTTGTCCTCTAAAAACCTGAGGTTATAGCCAAGCCAAGCGAATCAATAGCATCCTCTGTTCTCATCTGCATGGATGATGGCGAAGCCCACATATGGCTTGTGACCGTCAATCTAAACGAGTCCCCCACAATCTCCTGAGAAGTTAGATCCTCCTTTTCTTGCTTTTCATTGTAGTTTGTATTTTTTCAAAAGAGACAAAAATCACAACTCTTGTCTTTCATTATTGATAAGGATTGTAAATCGGGTATAAACGCCAAAATCGGCTATAAACGCCAAAAATCGGCTATAAACTCCAAAATCGGCTATAAATGCCAAACAAAAATCGCCTTTCACGGCAAACCAAGAAAAATGTCTCTTTTCTTAAATATATGTGCAATGGAAAACTTGAAAGAAGTTGATTTCTTTTTTACTTGTGAAGGTTGATCTCCGGATCACCACTTGCAATTCCAAGTAAAATAGAAAATCTGGCACACCCACACAAAAAAAGAAATGTTGATGCACGCCCATGCCCCCTGGTTACGAAAGGGTCGGACCCGACGGACTCCCACGTCCGCCGACCTCGGTAGGAACCGAGCAGGAGCGCGGTCCATCAAGCAGGCACACCCGGTGGGACACGTTTATTTGAGAACACGATGATAGAAATGAAATATTTGCATATCATATATTTTGCTCTATGCTTATATTTCTTTTCTCGATTCCTTGGCTACTTTATAATTGGTGGCCTATGTTGAATTCCGCATCTAAAAAAAATGAGATGAGATTTTTTGTTTGGAAATTTCTAATTCTTTGAATTTATTTCCACTCTTTCTCTTTTCAAAAAAAAAAACATAAAAAAATCAGATTTTTCAGTTTGGATTCAAAATTGAGAAACTTTGATCCTCTCCCTTCTGGGCAGTGGCGCTCACGGAAATCGCTAAGACCGTGTTCAGATCGGGGATTGGGCCATTGTTTCTCTTCGATGAGTTCATTAAAGATATAAAAAAAATATATATATATATATAAATTATATATATATATAAAAATTTAGATTTCTCAATTTGGATTCAAAATTGAGAAACCTTGATTCGTTCCTATCGTTCATCGCACTTGCAAAAATGTTGAGCCTGTTCGACTAAGGTTTTGGGCCATCGTTTCTCTTCGATAAGTTCATTAAAAAAAACATATATATATAAAATAAAAAAAAAGACATAGACCACTAAGGTTAAACCAACTGTGTTCTTTGATCATGGTTGATTCAAAGAAAAGCCTTGTCCAGAGTGTGGAGACAGCTTGACTGTTCTAGGCAAGGGTCCTCCAAACGGGTTCATTAAGTAATCCTACCCTTACCTGGGGGCAATTCTATCAATCAAGATCTCATAAGACCGGGTTAGGAGGCCTATGTGTACTCTCTCGTCTTTTAAATAAATTTTTAAAAAAATAATAACAAAATCTTTTTAAAAATAAAAATTTTAAAATAAAAAATAAAAAATAAAAAAAAATTTCAAAAAAATTCTTAAAATAAAAAAAAATAAAAAAAAGATTTTTAAAAAAAAAATCTTCAAAATCTTAAAAAAAAAAACTTCCGTCATTTTGGGTTTAGATTGGAGAAATCTTGGTCTTCTCCTTTCTGAGCACTGGCGCTCTCGGAAATCGCTGAGCCCTTTTGCTCTCTTTGATGAACCCGATATTGGCTTTTCAAAAAAAAAAAAAAAACTCGTCATTTTTAGATTCAGATCTGAGAAATTATGGTTCATTTCTTTCTGAGCACTGGCGCTCGCGGAAATCACTGAGCCCGTGTTCAGATTGGAATACCATCTGCTCTCTTTGATGAATCCAATCTTGACCTTTCAAAACAGAGAATCTCATCTCATAGATGCGGTCTCAAAACATTTGTGTCTAGCGGTACTAGTACGCCCTTTCAGGGTCTACTGTATTGCGACCGGCACATCTGTAACTCCAACTTTATATTCTTCTTACCTCGAGCAAGCTCTGCTTCTTGATAAGTCGAATTTAAGTTCACAATTGCTTCTAGCAGTCACTGGGATGCCCATTCTGGGCTTACCATACCTGCGATCAGAACAATTGTACCCTCTATGGCATTTTGCCTTCTTCATGTTGCTTGGGTCATCTTCCTCTAGCAATTTGAAAAGACGAAACCATAGAACTTCCCATTTATGATCATTATATTCTTGTGATTACTAATGGATGTGGTCTTGTTTCAGAAATTTTCGAAAAACTAACAATGGCAGCTTCACTAACCATTACTTTCGATGAAAACAAGCACCAACTCATGCTTCAACAGAAGCAAACCGCGCGCACTTACAAGCGCCCCATCAGCTGCCGAAGCATCAACTCCCTCGGTAACTCTCTGAACTCCGGGTCGATCTCGACTCCCCGGACTATCGTCTTTGGGACGCTGGGACCATTCCCACTTCCTGAGGAACAAACTGCTCCCTCCAAGAAGCAGAAACTCGCCTCTCAACGTGTCACTACCGTGACACCAAAGGCGAGCACCAGAAGGCCTGAAGCCCGTGGCAGCCCCACGAAGCCTCGACCTGCAAGCAACCAGGTCTATCTCAAGACTTGGTCCCCAAGACCTTCACCAAAACAGAGAAGGTCCTAAACATCCACTAAGCCAGCATTCCTGGCCCCACTCAAGGAGAACCAGTTCTATCCTCTTGCTTACATGAAAGAGGAGAGACCCATCTCCAACCTGACTTCCAAGTCATCCCAGCATGAGCCGGCTTGTTCCTACAAGCCCAAAATCAGATCATGCATCACAAGGCCTCTACAAGCACCTGCTAAGGCCTACAAACCTGCAGTTCGACCCTTCATCTCTACAGGGGCCGAACTCCA
Organism: Litsea cubeba; assembly: GCA_012931725.1. Lineage (NCBI taxonomy): Eukaryota > Viridiplantae > Streptophyta > Magnoliopsida > Laurales > Lauraceae > Litsea > Litsea cubeba. The sequence continues at coordinate 143,871,131 of CM022945.1, forward strand.
AAAATTCAAAGCTTCGCTGCAACAGGCGAAGGACAGGGTTCGCATCCTGTCCTTGCCCAGCTGCAAAGAAGAGAGGCTCGGCTGCTGCGCCCGAGGGAGCACATCCTTCATCGTCAAAGCCCAGCCAGAGCTGACCGAAGCTCAAATTGCTCGTCGTATACGCCGCCGCGCGTCATACCGGCAAAAGAGACTATAGAAGCAAAGGACCTAGCCTCCGACACTCCAAGTCTCTCCCAAATGGGTCGAAAAAGAAAGACCCAACCAAGTTGCTGCCGTCCATATGGTTGGAAAAACCAGAAGGCGCCAAAAATCAGCAACAAAAATCCATGTCCGACGTCCGACGACCCGCAGTGTCTCAAGGACAAGAAGACATTCAGAAGAATCCCCTGCTCCTTTAAGCAAAGGACGGCAGAGTGATCCTTCCTCAAGCTCTTCTTCAAAAAGAATGAGCCCTAGCTCAGTCACCAGGACAGTTTCTTCGTTCGAATCACGAAGGATGAATGTCTTGGCTACAAATTTTGAGCCACCACCCCGCAATCCACCTCCAGAAGATGCGATCACCCGCATCCAGCAGTTGGAATAGGGCCAGCAGAGGATTGAAACTCTGATGGAAAACCTTCTCCTCGCCTTCCAAAATCAGGCGAACAATGAACCTCCTCCGAATCATCAAAACGACGAGGTAAATGGAGAAGAAAATGAGTCACGCGCCCTTACCAAAAAGGACGTAGACAGTATCCTCGCCAAAGCAAAAGAAGAGGATATACTCAAGGAGCATGGGATCAAGCCACCATATCCCTTATGGATGGACTCGGTCCCGTTCCCCACCAAATTCAAGCATCCTACTCTCCAAACATATACGGGGAAAGGATCAGCCGGACAGCATGTCATCCACTTCAAGATCCTGACGGGAGCTATCGCGGATCAAGATGCACTCAAGATCCGCCTCTTTGCAAGTACCCTAAAAGGTACGGCCTTCGATTGGTACTCCACTCTGCCGGAGGACTCAATCCAAAACTGGGCCATGCTAGAGACACGCTTCCTGACTCACTTCAAAGGTGAAGATCATCCCGCTACTATGGCTCAGCTGTGCAGCCTAAAACAGGGGGAGAATGAATCAACATATGACTTCATTCACAAGTGGAAAGCAATGGCATACAAATGCTCTGATGTATTGCCACAAGCGTCGCTAGTCGACATTTACCGAAACAACATGAGAGCCAGAATCCGCTTCATGATCATCGGCAACAAATCAAAAAACCTGGGAGAACTCCTAGAAGCTTCCATGGAAGCTAAAACGGTGATTAAAGACCTCAACAGTCAGAAATCATCAAGAAAAGAGCCGACCGCCATTGCAACCTCTAAACCAAAGAAAAAAGAGGTCCTCAATGTGCAGACCAAGTCAGCTCCTCAGCCACCAAAGAAAGCTGAAAATAAAGTTGCTGGTAAGAGACCTGAACTCTCAGATGCCTTCAAAGAACGAGTAGAGAAGAAATACCCGTTTGATGAAGATGTTGATGAAATCTTCGGGGCTCTTGTGGCAAACGGCAAGCTCACCTTGCCTGAACCAAAAAGACCGGGTGATGTTGGCAAAACCAACGATCCTCGGTACTGTCCATACCACCAGATGATCTCGCATCCTCTCAATCAATGCTTCGTTGTGAGAGAGAAAATAAATGAGATGTGGAAAAACGGAGTCATCACCTTTGACAAAAACTATGGGTCTGCCTCCATCAACATGGTGACATGTGGACAAACATCAAAATCACCGAAGAAGAAGATCACTACGTCCTTCAAGGTGATAAACTCAATCCAAGTGTCCGAGGAACTGGTTCCTTACCCGACACCAGACGGACAACCGATATGGGTACATCCCGATCTCCTGGAAGATGAAAATTGGGAGGTCGTGAAAACAAAGCCTACAGCTCAACAGCGAAGGTAGGCTAGGAAACATCTCCTCAAGCTCAAACGGCAAGAGAAGACCCAGCCAAAACTAGAGGTCAAAGAAAAGGCAGAGGCTTCCTCTACCGCTTCACTGGAGGCAACAAAAATATCCCTTCCAGAGGCTTCAAAAGGGGTAAGGAAATTCACTCTCAGTGATTTCATGCCACCTCAATTCAAAGAAGCCATGCAGGAGGCATCATACTCTTGCAATTCAGTAATTGGATTCTCCATTGACGGATACGAATCCAGCGACACCGATGATGGATTCGAATCCAACTACACAGATGAGTGGGAGGAGTCCCTTGAAATAGGAGAATATCTTTCCGATGAAGAATGGGTTCCTGAGTCTCATCTTATGCCAGTAATCTGGTATAACCCCCTACAGCCACAAGGATCCTGGTCTGATGATGAAGAATACCAAGAAGCTGTACAAGAAAATGCTGCTGACCCAGCACCTCTCATTACTCCAGTGGAAATCAACCATGTTGAGCCACAAAGAGTTGATGAAGAAGAAGATCCGGCTCCCATGCCTGATCTTGAAGAATATGAAAGGATCTTGCAGCGACTCGCTCTAGAACAAGAGCAAGACCGCGTCAACGAGCCTCCTCGCAACCCAGAGCCTGAAGTCCCTGAAGACCACCAGGTACATTCTCCCTTAACTCCTGAAAATGGAGAAAATTGCTGGATAGACGATCCTCTTACATCCGAGGATGAGTCTGACTCCGATCAGGCAACGTCTCCCGTCGGAGCTTCCTGTAATGTGATAATTCGGGATTATAGCTCTTCCGAAGCATCGTCTGATGAGAGCACTTACACTCCGGTGACGCCTAGCAATGTATCTTCTGAAGCCACCTCATCTCACGTGACTTTCACTGAGATGACACCCTCTCAGGTTTCTTCTCCTGAGACTGTGACTTCAAAGTTCACACCCTTCCTGACTGAAGAATTCCCAGCCATTGATGCTTGGGATGATGAATTAGTCAACAAAGAAGAAAGGTTGCTGGATGCTGTTCAGGACTTGTTCCCGGAAAATGCTCCGTGCAACACGATCACTGAGGATGGCAACTCTGCTGCTGATTCATCCTCAGCAAATGAAAAACGACAGCCTCTTGATCCTGAAGACAATCTTCTAAACGAAGACCCTTCTCAAGAAGCTCTCGAAGTTGGTAGAGGCACCCGCTCTGGCCGGGACTACCACAAAAATTACAACCAATCTTCCTTTACATATGTAAATCCTTCGGGAAAAGATGTTGTAAGCGCCCCTAGTGGCAACAATGATGAACATGCAGGCCCTAAGGAGGCTTTCAAGTATGACTTGATTGAACACTTCAAGCACATACATGCACGTCTGCACATCCTAGATTTGTTGCGAATGTCTCCACACACTCGTGATAATCTCATCTCGGAATTACAAAAGCTGAATGAGGATGTCGACAAATATGCCCCGCAAGTCCTCCAAATTGAAATGGATTATCGGGTCAAAAACTCAGAAGCCTCCTCAAAGGGAGAAAAGAAGAAAACTGAGGGATCATGCATTGAATGCCTCTCGGTTAAAAAAGCAGCCAGTGCAACCATCTCCTTCACAAAGGATGACCTCCTACTTGGAGAAACCAGGCATAACCGACCCCTGTACTTCACAGGGTATATCAAGGAAATGCCTATGCACAGAGTTCAGATCGACCTAGGTTCTGCACTCAACCTCATCTCCACATCGGCTCTTGAAGAATTGGGCATCCCACCCAGCAAGCTGAGCCACACATCTGTATCTATCTTTGGATACGATGGGAGTACTCAAAGGCCTATCGGCAAAATCAGGTTCAAGTTGCAGATCGGTGATCTTATCTCTGAGGTCACAGTGTATGCAATAAAAACCCCTTCATGCTACAACATCCTTCTCGGACGCCCTTGGATCCACGAGAATGGTGTTGTCCCTTCAACTCTACATAAATGCATCAAGTTTGTTGGCGACGACGGCATGATACATCGAGTCTTTGCGGACAGAAAACCCTTCAAAGGTAAAGAAGTCCACTTCGCAGACTCACAAATGTATGAAGGTGAAAAAGAAGAAGAGGAGAAGCACACAGCATCCTTTGCCGAAAATCTCCAGAAAGATAAAGGCAAAGCTCCTCAACAATCACCGGAAGAAAACAAACCATCCGGTAAATCTGAAGAGAGCATTCAAACTCCCTTCATCATCTCCCTCAAATCTTCAAAGCCTTTGGTCATCACAACTAAAGTGAAGAAGGCAAAACAAAAGCCTGAGGGCAAATTTGTTGTCTCTTTCGTGTCTATCATGCAAGACACGGACTCGGATTCAGAGCCAGAAGACGACGCATCGTCAAGCCAAGCTGACACTCAGCAAGTTCAGCCTGCTCTCACTCCAATAGAGACAGCTTCTGACATAGAAGATCCTACGTCAGCTTCCTTCGTTGTTCCAGCAACTTCAGCAGGGAAAAAACCGATCTTCTTCCATAGATCGGATGCTTCTTCATCAAACTTCATGCCTGAACCTTTCCAAAATGAAGGTATGCCTCAACTATCCTTATATAGTTCTGCGGCACAAGCTATTATGAAGAAAATGGGCTATGACGCTCAAAACCCAGTCGGTTTGGGAGAAGGACGCGGTATTCTCACGCCATTGGGGCCTGTCTTGACCAAAAGCCAGCTGGAAGATTGGAGACTCTATGGCTATGTAGAAAAGTCTTCACACGGGTTAGGGTATGATCCCGACACTCCCCTGAGACAGTTGACACAAAGGCTTAAAAGTCAATATACTGACCAAGCCTCAACATCTCAAGTCCATGAAGACATCGATCTCCCTGGATATCTCTTTGATGAGTCACCTGACAAAGATCCAGGAAGCTCATCCAATTGGCATGATTTCTCCGAAAATGAAGAGGAGTTGTCCGATGGCACAGACGTGTGGTCTTCTGACCCAGAAGAACCCTCATCTCCAAAAGAAGTAGCCTACTTCGACCCGGTTTCAACAGGCGATTGGGATCATCTCATAGCAAGCCTTGGGAAAATTACCGATCAAGAAGACCCGTGGAAAGGAACAAAACCTTGGTCTGAAAATGCCTTTGAAAACCCAGAAGGTTTCGTTGAGCTGGAAGCCTCCGAAAATATTATGGAGGAACCACCTTCGAACCTTCCAACAGAAGATCCTGTTCAAAAGATAGACTTGGAAACACCAGATAACCCACGTCCTGTATTCATAAGCAAGAATATAAAGGATGATGAGTTACCCGAGTATATCGCCTTTCTTCGTGAGTTCGTTGATTGCTTTGCATGGTCTTACGCTGAAATGCCAGGCTTAGACCCCAAAATAGCGGTTCACAAACTCAATCTTCAAGAAGACATCAAGCTTGTCAAGCAAGGCCAAAGAAGATTCCGTCCAGATGTGATGGATAAAATTGAACAAGAAGTTCAAAAACTCAAAAGCGTCGGCTTCATCCGTGAGGAACAACATCCTGAATGGTTGGCCAACATTGTCCCCGTGACAAAAAAGAACGGGCAGATCAGGGTCTGTATTGACTATAGAGACCTGAATGGCGCATGCCCTAAAGATGAATTTCCGCTCCCCATACCAGAGGTAATGATTGATAATACCTGTGGATTCGAGCAAATGACATTCATGGATGGTTTCTCTGGCTACAATCAGATAAAGATGCATCCTGAGGATGAAAAACATACATCTTTTCGGACCCCATTTGGCGTGTATTGCTACACTGTCATGCCATTTGGTCTGAAAAATGCTGGTGCCACATATCAGAGGGCTATGATGAAAATATTCCAAGACATGCAGCACAAGACGGTTGAATGTTACGTTGATGACCTCGCCGTCAAAAGCAAAAGAAAAGAAGATCATCTCGAGAACCTTCGAGAAGTCTTCCTCCGGCTTTGCAAACACAAACTGCGAATGAATCCTTTGAAATGCTTCTTCGGCGTCTCGTCGGGTAAGTTCCTTGGATTCTTAGTTCGGAAAGCTGGAATAGAGCTTGACCCCATAAAAGTCAAAGCCATTCTAGAAATGCCCTCTCCAAGAACCTTGAGAGAACTCAAAGGGCTTCAAGGGAGATTAGCCTACATCAGACGGTTCATCTCCAATCTTTCGGGGAAATGCCGTCCATTCTCCCGATTGATGAAAAAAGGTGTAAACTTTGTCTGGGATGCTGACTGTGAAGCTGCTTTCCAAGACATCAAGTCATACCTGACAAAACCTCCAGTGTTAGCTGCTCCTACCACTGGAAAACCATTCATCTTGTGCACAAGAGCCCTTGATCACTCTTTGGGAGCTCTGCTTGCGCAAGAAAATGATCATAGAAAAGAAGCTGCTCTATATTACCTCAGCCGCATGCTAGTAGGTGCAGAGCATCGCTACTCTCCAGTCGAAAAAGAATGCCTTGCAGTGATGTTCGCCGTACAAAAGCTGCGTCACTACTTGCTTTCCAACATAGTATACCTGGTCTCGAGGGTCAACCTCTTGAAGGTCCTTGTCACAAAGGCAGGTTCTCTCAATGCTCGACTGGCAAAATGGTCAATCCTTCTGTCACAATTTGATATTAGGTATGTACCACAAAAATCAATCAAAGGGCAAGCTCTAGCGGACTTCCTCGCAGAGCATCCATTGCCAAAAGATTCTCCGCTCAGAGATGATCTCCCAGACGAACCAGTCTACAATGTGGAGACTTTCTCACAAAGTGCCTCCTGGGACATGTACTTTGACGGTGCAACCAGGACAAATGAAAAAAGACAGCTGATCTCGGGAGTTGGCATCCTCTTTGTTAGCCCCGACAAATACATGATTCCACACGCTTTCGCGCTACGGAACCATGCACAAACAATGCAGCTGAATATCAAGCTCTGATCTTAGGATTGGAACTCGCCATCGAATCTGGTATCACCATGCTGGAAGTCTTTGGAGACTCTCAACTGATCGTCAACCAGATGAATCAGAAATTTGAAGTCAGGAAGCCAGATTTGTTGCCTTACTACAACAAGGCACAATCACTTCTGCAAAAGTTTGACATCTGTCACATCACCCACATTCGTAGAAGTGAAAACATACGTGCAGATGCCCTAGCCAGACTTGCCGCATCCATGGCAATCCAGCAAGGGGAAAACATGCAAATCACAGTGTGCGAAAGAAGAATCCTTCCTCCTCTTAACACACACCAAGCAGTTGCTGAATGCCACCAAGTGGTCGGAAGTCGGATTTCAATCCTTCAAACTTCAATCGGCGACTGGAGGGATCCGTTCATTGATTACATTATGTTCGGAATCCTACCTGAAGATCCAAAAGAACGGGTAAGCATCCAAAGGCGAACCCCAAGCTTTCATTTGGATATTCCTTCAAAAATCCTTTACAGGAAATCCTTCAACGGAGTACTTCTACGCTGCTTGTCACAACAAGAGGCTGAAGAAACACTCAAAGAAGTTCATGCTGGTCTTTGAGGAGCTCATCAGGCTGGACCTAAGCTCTATGATCAGATAAAAAGGTTAGGATATTACTGGCCTACCATGGTGTCTGACGCAATGCAATTTGCTAAGCGCTGCCAACAATGCCAAATTCATGGAGATTACATTCACATGCCTCCAGAATGGCTGCATCCTACAGCGATCTCATGGCCTTTCGAAGCCTGGGGTATGGACATCATAGGTCCTATTTCTCCCCCTTCGAGCAAAGGTCATCGCTTCATCTTCGCCGCTACGGATTATTTCTCCAAGTGGTCAGAAGCATTTGCGTTTAACGAAATGAAGACCTCATCAGTCCTTCAGTTCCTGTGCACCAACATCATTTCTCGTTTCGGCATACCCAAAAGATTCGTCCATGATAACGGACCACAATCGATTCTACAGGTTCTGTGACAAATACAAAATCCAAATCTGTCCTTTGACTCCATACAATCCGGCAGCAAACGGGTTAGCAGAAGCTTTCAACAAGACACTCTGCAAAATCCTCAATAAAATGGTCTCTAGTCACAAAAGAGACTGGAGCGACAAAATGTCTGAAGCTTTGTGGGCCTATCGAACCACCGTTCGAGGACCAACCCATAGCACACCATTCTCCTTAGTCTATGGATGCGAAGCTGTCGTGCCCTTGGAAGTACAAATTCCTTCCTTGAGGGTATCCTTGCAAAATGACATGACTTGAGAAAACAATGTCAAATTGCGACTCCATGAGCTGGACAATCTCGATGAGAGACGGCTCGAAGCTCAACAAAGCATTAAACTTTACCAAGCACGCATGGCAGGATCTTTCGATAAAAAGGTCAGGCAACGCGCCTACAAAAAGAGTGACTTGGTTCTTGCGGTAAAAAGACCAATGGTCTTCGCTCACAAGTCCAAAGGCAAGTTTGAGCCAAAATGGGAGGGACCCTACGTCATCGACAAGGTTTTCTCCAACGGCACATACGCACTCCTAAACATGGAAGGTGACAGATGTATGCTGCCCATCAACGGCAAGTTCTTAAAGCGGTACTACCCTTGAAGACTTACCCAACTGGGTAAGAGCAATGCTTGTACGGCCAAAACCGGTTTCCAGGTACACGCTCGCTAAACCCACCCTTTTTTAGAATTTTCATATCAAATGTTGAAATTTCTAGAAATTTAAAACAATGCTTACTTTCATCGTTTCATTGTCAAAAAAAAAAAAAATTTCAAGTTTAGGAACCTTTCCCTGACTTGACCAAAATTTTCAACCCTTGAACCCAAAATTCATGGTTTGAAACAAAATCCGGATTCAGGGATTTCCACCCTAGTCCACCCTGCCTTTTACCACCAAAATGGTTTTAGGTCAAAACTTATGACCCTCGTGTCTTTAAACAAAAAAAAAAATTGGTTTTTCAAAAACCGCGGGGAAGCGACGCTTAGTCGATACTCGCACAAATCGGAAGCAAGCGAACCACGTTCGACACTTCCAAAATCGCAGGGAAGCGACATTTCGTCGGTACTTGCAAAATCCAAAACTGTGGAGATGCAACATTTCAGTTGATATCCACAACCCAAATTTCAAAGGTTCGAAAAAACCTAAAAAACTGTGGAGACGCAACATTTCAGTTGATATCCATAACCCAAATTTCAAAGGTTCGAAAAAACCTAAAAAACCATGGAGACGCAACATTTCAGTTGATATCCATAACCCAAAGGTTCGAAAAAACCACAAATTTCAAAAATCGTGGGGAAACGACATCAAGTCAGTACCCGCAAAACCAAAATTTTTTAAAAGCAAGGATGTGACATTCCATCGATACTTGCACCCAGATCCGCGAGGATGCGACATTCCATCGATACTCGCAACCGAATGAGCAAGGATACGACATTCCATCGATACTTGCAAGAACATTCAGCAGGGAGGCGACTTTTAGTCGATACTTGCATTTTTGAAAACCAAACCGGCTATAAATGCCATCAAAACAGGCTATAAATGCCACAAACCGGCTATCAATGCCACCAAAACAAAACCGGCTATCAATGCCACAAACAAAAACTTGGATTTCAAAAAAACCGGCTATCAATGCCACCAAAACAAAACAGGCTATCAATGCCACCAAAAACCGGCTATCAATGCCACAAACCGGCTATCAATGCCATCAAAACTGGCTATAGATGCCACAAAAAAAAAAAAAACTCGGCTACCAATGCCACAAGAAAAGCTGGCTCTCATGCCTAAATTGGCTTCCATGCCACAAACAAAAACCTGGCTTCCATGCCAAAACAATCATTTGACAAAAGATTTTCACAAAATGACAACCTTTTGATCAAATCCCATTTAGCAATTACTTTTATCACAAAAAGATTCAAGTGAGCGTAGGGATAACAAAAAAAAGAGAGTACCAAGAAAATATATACATGTGGTACCAAAAAAAAAGTGTTCACAAGCACTACAAAAAAATAAGTACCAAAAAAATACAAGTGGTACCAAAAAAAAAGAGAGAAGGATGGTTTCTGTAAAAAAAGATATACAGGAGCTCAATCAAAAATGGTCTCCAGCCAAGAGTTCAGCTCCTCAAGCAAACTTTTAGCCTCAGCCGTCAAGGATTCCAAGGCACGCTTCTTCAGGAACCTGCCATGAGATGCTGGAGTGGGCTGTACCCCTTCTTTCACACCGGGAAGCTTATCCCGAGCAGTTTGCCATCTTTCTCTTTCTTCAGATTTCCTTTCAAGAACTCGATTGGCATCTGCAACCAGGCGAATCAGAGCACTCTCCCTGTCGCGAGCCTCTATTATGGCAGTCCACTTGGCAGCGACTTGTGCCTGCAGATGCTCAAGACGTTTCCTGGCCTCATCGACCTCCCTATGAAGGATGTTAAGGTCATGTGTCAGCCCGATGATGGTTAGCTCTTCTAAGTTCTTCTTTCGGATTGCCTGCTTCCTGCTTTCTGTAGCCTCATCCAGGTCAGACTTAGCCTTATCAGCAGGGTCCAGGAACATCTCCTTGAAGAACTGGTCATCAGCCAAACCCACGGTCTCAAACCACTTGTCACCCAGTGCAATGATCCTATCAACGATCGCCCTGGCACCTGTGACATCCAGACCAGCCTCTTTGGCATCACTGAGAATCTCCTGCACATGCTGGATCATGCCAAATCCGGCTTCCAAGTGCCCAGAAAAGAGAGTCTCAATCCAAGAGCTCAGAACTCGCACCACCACCTTCTTCGTAAAAAGAAGAGATGGCCCAGCTGAAGATTCGCCCAACTCCGTTGGTCGGCTACTCATCATCATCTGTTGGAAGAGTAACAAAAGAACTCTTTCCAGCTGAAGCTACTCCTGCTCGGGAAGGAATCTCAGCACGAGGAATCTCCTCAACATTGTCAAAGCTGGTCCTAGGAATCTCTACCTCGGATCAACCTCTGGCATCCCTTGCTCTGGTTCTGAAGGAAGCGACGGACCCTCCTCTGTCACTTCAAAACCTGCCAAAGAAACACAAAAAGGTATGAATATGACCCTGTTTGAAAATCATTATCAGGGTTATAACTATAAAATACCTTCTTCGACGACTGGCGGAACACTTTCCTCCTCCATGAACTCATTGGAAGCATCATCAACATTTGCGTCCATCGAGGGTTCAAAGTCATCAGAATCCTGTGGCCAGTCAGTTGGCAAGAAATGTGTTAGCAAACCAAGTCAAAGATAAAAAAAAGGGAAGTCGTACCAATTGGAGATTCTGGATTCACTCCAGAGTCCCTCGGTTCTTCTTCAGGTGCCTCGACAGGATCCGTCACCACCTCATCGACCGGAACCTCAGGCATCATCAAGTCTTCATCTGCTAAAAAAAAAGAGAAAAGCAGAAACAAGAAGCAAATCATAACATGGAAAAAATCCCATGAAAAGAAATGGAAAGAGAAAAAGGAAGAATCATACCTTCACCAACGGTCTCTTCTTCTCGACTTCTCTTCTCTGGAGGCTCGTCAGCATCCACTGGCACATCCTCATTGATAGTAAGAGGAACTTCCAAGTCAGGAGAGTCCTCATGCTGCCCCTTGTTGCGATGATGACTCCTCCCCTCTTACCCCGGCGGGCTCGCTTCTTAGAGGAACCTGCCCCACTGTCAGAGTCAGGTTTCCCACTTGACTCCTCACTGGATGGTCTACTCTTGCCAGTAGACTCCACGGAAGCTTGCCTCTGTGCCACTTGCATCCAAGCGCCAAGTTCGGCTTCCTCCTGTTCTAGCTGCTCTAAAGCCTCATCAGGTATTTCTCGAACAGCTTCAGAACCAATGACGCCCTGGTCACCGAGAAAGCCTATCTTGTGCTTCTCTCCAGAAAGGAAGGCCCAAACTTCCTCTCACCGGACGCCATCCGACTTTCCAAGGCCCTTTCCAGATGCCAGCTTCACATCAAGCTCCTTCTTGGAAAGCCCCCGATATGCCGAAAAGCTCTCCGCGAACCACTTCGCAAAGCCGACAGTCCGGGAAGTCAGCAATACAAGATAAGAAATCATGGCTGTAGTGTCTTCAGCACTATAGAAAGCCCATGCATTTCTCCCATCCTGTAAGCCTCCAAAGCGCTTCACCATGCTTGAAGGCGCTCCAACAACGCCTTGAGAAAAGCCCAGCTGCAAAGCAAAGCGAGAGGGTACATACGGCTGGATGTCAATGAAAAGATATCTACGGTACACCATCGTGCCGACACGTATGCTGAAAAGCCACTCTCTCTCTGCATTCGTCAAGGAATAATGCCTTCCCGACCCCGCCCTGGTAGAGTCTCGGGAGGCACCAAAATCAGAAGCCTTCTTCCGCAACTCCGGGGAAAGCTTCACTGAAGACTGCCCCATCTCGATGTCCCTGAACCGTCGGATCCTCATGCGGGCAAACAAAAGTGATTCGGACACGGCTTTGCCCTTAGCCAATCGAATCATCAGAGGATCATCATCCTGTGCAGCACCCAGCCGGTGGAAGCCAGGACAGTGGTATACATACCACGAATAAAAGATGTGGGCTGAAAATACCCTATTCATAGGAAGCCCAAGCAGTAGCCTGCAGTTCGGTACACAGGTAGGAGTAAAGAGCTGGCACCAAAGCAAGCTGCTCTCCAAACGCCATCTGACAAGCCGGAAAAACACAATGTGGCCTGATGTGCGTTCCATCTCCTCCAGCAAAAATAGCCTCACCAAGCCAATAAGTGAGGTAAACAGCGAGATCTCTCCGCAGTGCAATGTCAGGACATATGGCGTTTGTACTTGCACAGAAATCTCTCAACTCTTCTTGCATGGCCAAGATCTTCTTTGAACTTGGATCCTGAGCTCCGGCTTCTTGGGTCACGCTATCAGAAGACTCCCTGCTATCAAAAAAGTTGGCGAATGAAGAGCTAGAACTCTTCCAACTGCTGGATCTAACTTTCAAACCCTCCTTTTCCTTCAAAAAATCATAGAAGGCGACGAGCTGAAAGTACAGAAGCCTGAACTCCTCAGACTGCCCCTCGAGGACGCTGTCAATCGGCATAAACTCCTCATAGAGTTTGCCGGGCAATCCAGTAATGACGCTCAGCTCCTTCAAAGAAAAACCAATCTCACCATTCGTCACAACGAAGGTATTGGTTTGTGGGAGGAATGATTCCAGCATAGCCATGAAGGCCTCGTCGGAAAAGATCACGGTCTCCCCAAAGGCGCGGACCGCATCAAAAATCCCAGCTTCCTTCAAAACGGCGCCACCAATCAGCAGGACGCGATCAGTCCACGACATCCACTCAGAGTCAGCATTGAAACGGCCACGGAGTCGAAAAGGCTTGATCCAATTGCTGCCGTCACCGCTAAAAATACCAAGGCCCACCGGTCTCAAATCGACCGACGGATAATCAGAACCCTGGTAGCCGCTGGATGGTATCAAAAGATCCATGTCAACAGGCGACCTCTCCGTATATCCAGGAGAACCGCCAACAAAAACCCCGGTCTTGATTACATTTGTCCTTCTCACCCGGCTTGGAGGATCTTCCCTCTTAGAGCACGTGGGGGCAAGGCTCATGATTGAGACGGTGCGATCAAACGTCGACCGGGTAACAACAGTCTTCTTCTCACCATCTGCTATGAAAGAAAACTGAAAACATCTCCTCTGGTATGTCATGTCATCAGGGACTGCATCACCAAAGAAGAAGGTAGGCTTGGGCAAAACGCTCTGATCTTCCATCACCCATGGACGACTGCTTACCATGATCTTATAGAATTCCTCTCCCTTGAGAGTGATCAGTCGCTGCCTCATCTCATCTCTGTTGAGGGAGTCGCACTCTTCCAGATTTCTCTCAACATACTGGACCTTCTCAAAGGCCTGTTGAACGGCCGGATTAGAAGATCTTGAAGATCGACGAGGTACGCTTGTAGCAGGCTCTTTACCCTTGTTCATTCTGGAGGAACCACCTGAAAAGGATGGAAAAGAAAAAGATCAAACATCAAAATGACAGAATCTCGCTAAAAAAAATCTGGCGAAATTTTGACATGATGACGGGGCAATTCCGAAGAAAAGGAACTATCCCGAAAGAAATTGAAAGCTTGAAGATGGGCTCAACATCGCTGCGAGCTCCGAAACTCCAAACTTTCGAAACCTCAAAGTCTCCACAAAATCAGGAAGGGCTCAACATCATAGAACGATAGGTGGTGTGATCAACGGACGAAACCTTATCATCTTTGCTTAGCTTTGTGTTCGTTGACATTGGTGTGCTCACTGGCTTGCTATCTTCCATGTTAAAACGCTTCAGCATTTCCTTGATGTACTTCATCTGTGATATGAAGATACCATGTTTCAGCTGCTGAACTTGCAAACCAAGAAAGAACTTCAGTTCTCCAAGCATTGACATCTCAAATTCTTTCTTCATCTCTTCAGCAAAATTCCTGCACAATTCTTCATCATTTCCGCCAAAGATTATGTCATCGACATAAACAATAACAACCAGCTATTTGCTTAACTCTGTTTTGACATAAAGATTGCTATCAACCAGTCCTTTTCCAAAGCCAATCTTGCGGAGATATAGGTCCATCCTTGCATACCACGCCCTTGGCGCTTGTTTCAGTCCATAAAGAACCTTTTTCAACTTGCACACTAGGTCTGAATTTTTGCTAATGAAAAAACCATCAAGTTGCTCAATGTAGACCTCTTCTTCAAGTAATCCATTCAAGAAAGTTGACTTTACGTCCATCTGAAATACCTTGAAGGTTTTGTATGCAGCCAATGCAAGAAACATACGAATGGCTTCCAGACGAGCCACTGGTGCAAAGGTCTCTTCAAAATCTATGCCTTCAACTTGAGCATAGCCTTTACAAACCAACCTTGCTTTGTTTCGTATGACCTGACCATCTTCATTCAGCTTATTCCGAAAGACCCATTTAGTACCAATAACATTCTTATCAGTAGGTCTAGGAACTAGTTCCCATGTGGAGTTCTTCTCAATTTGCTTCAACTCCTCATGCATAGCTTTCAACCAACTTTCATCGAGACTGGCTTCAGCCACAGTCTTGCGTTCAATGGTGGACACAAGTGAATAATTACTAACTACACTTTGTCTAGTTTGAACACCGGCCTTAGGATCTCCAATGATTTGATCCTTGGGGTGTTGCTCTACCCAAGTCCTATGTTTAATAGGAGAGGCGACTTCTGAACCGTCCCTTGATGCATTGGATTCAGACTTTTCATTCTCTGATTCAGAGAGGTTTTCATAAATTGTGCTTCCTTCACTAGAAATAGGCATGGATTCATGATGTTCATCAATTCTAACATCAGTACTTTCTATGATCTTTCTGGTCCTTTTGTTAAGACACTGGTAAGCCTTACTAGAGGAGGAGTAACCCAAAAATATACCTTCATCAGCTCTTTCTTCGAATTTGCCCAGATTTTGTTCGAGCCGCTTGATATAACACTTGCTACCGAAGACTCTGAAGTGCTTGACTATTGCTTTTCTCCCAAACCATAGCTCATAGGGAGTTTTGTCTTCATGTGGCCTGATCAATCATCGATTCTGAATGTATACAGCCGTATGAATTGCCTCCTTCCAATATTTGTCAGCCAGCTTGCTTTCAGTTAGCATTGTGCGAGCCATCTCTTGCACGGTGCGATTTTTCCATTCCACAACTCCATTTTGCTGTGGAGTTCTAGGGGCTGAGTATTGTCTTTGAATGCCTTGGTGTTCACAATACTTAGTGAACTCTTCAGATGTGAACTCGCTTCCACGATCAGACCTTAAAATCTTGATACGTTTTTCAATTAGATTTTCAACTTGTGCTTTAAACACTTTAAAACGATCAAGTGCTTGATGTTTATGCTTAAGAAACAATACCCATGTCATACAAGTATAATCATCAATGCATAACATGAAATACTTATCTCCATTGGTGCTTTGAGTTCGCATCGGTCCACAGAGATCAGTGTACACTAGCTCAAGAGGTTTCTTTGAATGATGCTCCTTTGACTTGAACATTACCCTCGTTTGCTTTCCCTTTTGGCAAGAGTCGCAAATGGGGTTGGAAGGCTTTTCAACTGTAGACATACCTCTTACAGCCTTTGAATTCCAAATCTTTGACATGTTATCAAAGCTTAGATGCCCGAGGCGTTTGTGCCACAACCAACTTTCCTCTGTCCGACTCATCAAGCAAGTCTTTTCAGCTCCATCTGACAATGTATAGAGATTTCCAGCAGTCCTAGATCCAGTAGCCACTGTTTTGCCATTGCTACACTTCTTGATAGCAAACTCATTCTTTGTGAAGACAACTTCGTGGCCCTTGTCACAGATCTGGCTCACACTTATCAAGTTCTGTCTCAGTCCAGACACATATAAGACTTCTTCTGATCTGATCTTGTTTGCCATTAGCTGAACAACACCTTTTCCGCAGATTTTGGCACCATCATTGTTACCAAACTTCACTGATCCGCCTTCATAGTGCTGTAATTTGATGAATTTATCCTTATCACCTGTCATATGGCTTGAATAGCCATTATCAAGGACCCATGGTGCTGCCTTCTTTTGTGCATTGAATGCCATTTGCACAATGAGCGATTCCTTGGAATTTTCTGCACTTTTCTTTTCAACCTGAAATTGGTTAGCAATAGGCAACCTACAATCCCTAGCCAAGTGTCCATAATTATAACACTTATGGCACTCAATTTTGTGGCCGTTTAGGATTGAGAAAGGGTTCCTAGTCACTAATGGACTGTTTCTAATATAGAATCTACAATCAGCTCTTTTATGTCCATATCTATTACAATGAAAGCAATAACCATAGAATCTGAACATTCTTCCTTTCTTAGGTGGCTGGTTAAACTCCACAAACCTTTTCTTATTGACCATCTCAATACTAGGCTGAATTTGAAGCTTTGTAGCCTTGAGAGGTATAGCACTTTGTTTCATAAACAAAGAAGGTGCAGCCTTAGAGGACTCTCCGGTCTCAAATCCAATTCCAAATTTATTGTGGAAGGGCTTTTGAACTTTCAGAATTTCATTGAGTTTCATTGTCCCTTCAATCGCTTGGAGCACTTTGAGTTTTTGGCTACTTTCCAAGTTTTCAGCCTTTGCTCTAGCGATTTCAGTTTCAAGTTTCATAGCCTCTTCCTTTTTGATACTTATTTGATTTTCAAGGACTTCCACCATTCTTTTATATTCTTCAACTTGAGTTTTCAAAGCAATAACTGAACTTTCAGATTCATGAAGAAGTTTCAGATTTTTCTTACTTGTTTTACGTTCCATGCTAAGCTCCTCAAGTGCAGCAATGAGTTCTTCTTCAAGATTGATCTCAGCCTCCTCTTCCTCTTCCAGCTCTTGCTCCTCTTCTTCTTCAACAGTAACCATGAAGAGAGCTTCAGCTGATTCATCATCGTCTGAAGTTTCAGACGTGCTGTCATCTTGTTGACTTATAAAGTTTTTTGCTTTGCCCCTTTTTCTGAAATTTTTCTTCCCTTTACTCTTATCAGCATAAGAGTCATTATCATTGTCTTCTTTCAGCGGACACTTCGCAGCAAAGTGACCAACACCTCCACAATTGAAGCATTTAAAGGGTAGCTTCTCTTTGTACTTTCCATTGCTTCCTTTCTTCAGCTTTCTAACAAGTTGAGCCTCAAGCTCATCATCCTCAGTATCAGCATCATGACCAGCAATCTCTTTCCCCTTTTTTTGAGCTTTGAAGGCCGCTTCTCTATCAGATGAGGACGTCTTGCCTATGCGCATCTCGTAGGCAGTGCGCGAACCATGCAATTCATCCATGGTGAAAGCATTCAGATCCTTAGCTTCTTCAATGGCAGAGACTTTGGAATCAAACCGGGAAAGAAGAGATCTTAGAACCTTTTTGATGATGACTGGTTCCTTAATCTCCTCCCCTAGTCCACGAATGTCATTCGTGACTTCATTCACTCATTGTAAGTAAGAGTCAACATTCTTGCTTTCCTCCATGCGAAGAGACTCGAATTGAGAGCGATGAGTTTGCAACTTTGCCTCTTTAATCTTCTCATCACCTTCATGAATGCTTTGCAACTTGTCCCATATTCCCTTGGCTATTTTGCATGCAATAACTTTGACCAGCTCGCTGTCCACAAGGCCACTAAAGAGTGCATTCTGCGCCTTGGAGTCGTTGTCTGCTAACTTCTTCGTTGCAGCATCAGTGGGTACGATGGCAGCATTGTAACCGACTCTGACAACCTCCCAGACATCATAGCCAAGTGATTTGATGAATGCCTGCATTCTGATCTTCCAGAAGGAGTAATTAGAACCATTAAACAAAGGTGCTTTCATATTCCCTATATTAGATGCCATGTGATTTGACAAGAGATCACCCTCAGCGTGTTAACCTTATCAAGGGAACTTCGCTCTGATACCAATTGTTGGATATCGCGATCACTTAGAGGGGGGGGGGGTGAATCAGTGATTTCTTAAAAACCAGGTCCAATTTCAACAACAAAAGATCAAATCACACACAAGGACAACAGATTTAACGTGGTTCACCAAAAGGCTACATCCACGGTTCAAAGACTGTCCGAACACCGATCTGGAATAGGTCTGAATCTATTTAGTCGCACCAACGACAAAGAGCACCAACCCTTGAGTTTCAGATAGCACCCACTATCTAGGAAGCACCTACTCCCTTTCCAAGATGTCTGCACCCACAGACAGGATCACCAAATCCCCAACACCAAGCACCCGCTTGATGTTTTACAGAATAAAAGTTTAGAACTTTTTACAGCCCTTCCCCTCTACAATCTCTCTCTCTCTCAATCCCTTACAAATTGAAATTTAAAGCATAAACAGAGAGACACTTATCTATGGACGAATCATCATCATCTTCATGAGCACATTCTCGTCCACACTTGCTGTAGAAACGTGCAACACAACAACCCCAGCAGCACCTTCTTCTCACCATCACCCTTCTCTCAAAATCTCTCTTATTTTCAGATCCTAAAAAATTGGATCTCTAGCCAATAAAGGAAATTGCTCACAACAAAAAGATAGGAGGAATATCTTTTTGGCTTTCTTGCCAAGCAAAAGAACCCAACATGAAATTTCTCATTTTGGCTAGGCTGACTTACCATTTGGGTCAGATGAATATGATGGGCCATCTGCTTATTACTATCCAGCACATAATGGGACCCACAGCAATCTACCCAGAAGATATATTAATCTCGCAGTGCAGAAAAACTGCAAAATATATCTCCACTAAAAAATTCATAACTTCCTCTTCTGAGCTCGAAATGACATGATTCTTCATGCAAATGAAATATATATCAGAGGGCTACAACTTTCATGTTTTGAGATTTAACCCAGATTGAATGGAAGGTAGAGTAAAAACACCTTGAAGCTGACTGGTTAAGGAAAACAGCAACCTGAGAGAGATAGAGTTGTCCCGCTGTCCGGGCCATAACTTTAAAACCTAAAGTCAGATCAACCCGATTCCAAAACCAAAAATCAAGTCCTCTCACTGATGCACAAAAGTCATGTTGACCACTTTTTAATCTAGATGTTAGATGTGAAGATATAAGCACAACAACAGTTGGTTCATAGCTGTGTTGTTGTACTTCACCACACTTGTTAGCAATGTTTGGACAATGTGTTGACAGTAATTCCAACACATAATCATGCATAACACTTCATCAAAACTCTCCATAGTATCTCAAATTATAACAACACTTAGGCTCGAAAATGGCCCACCAGGGGCACGGAATGGAAAACGTCCGCGGGAAATGACGGTTCGCAAATAGGTTTCCCATTAGAGAATTACGAGCTAAACATGGGATTTTCCAAAAATTAGACTTGAAAACGGACCGCAGGAGGTCCGGAACGGGAAACGGTCCCCGGATGAATCGACAACTGGTACGAGCACTTCCTTTGTGGGTAGAGTGACTTGTAGGAACTGACAGTTCGTAAATAGGACTACCGGTTAGCGAATTACGACCGAAAGATAGGATTTTCCAAACTTAGGCTCGAAAACGGCCCGCCAGAGGCCCAAAATGGGAAAAGGCCATGGGAAAAATAAAAAACCGGCACTAGCACTCCGCTCGAGGGTAGAGTGACTTGTAGGAACCGACGGTTCGCAAATAGGACTCCCGGTTTGAGAATAACGACCGAAACATAAGATTTTCCAACACTTAGGCTCGTAAACAGCCCGCCGGGGGCCCGGAACGGGAACCTGCCCTCGTAAAAATCAAAAACCGGTATGAGCACTTCCCTCAAGGGTAGAGTAACTTGTAGGAAATGATGGTTCGCAAATAAGACTCCCGGTTAGAGAATTACGAGCGAAACATGGGATTTTCTAACACTTAGGCTCGAAATGGCACGTCAGGTGCCCAAAACGGGAAATGGCCGTTGGAAAATTCGGAAACCGGCACGAGCAATTCCCTCGTGGGTCGAGTAACTTATAGGAAATGACGGTTCACAAATAGGACTCTCGGTTAGAGAATTATAACTGAAGCACAGGATTTTCCAACACTTAGGCCCGAAAATGGCCCGTCGGGTGTCCGGAATGGGAAACGGACCCCGAAAAATTCAGAAACCGGCATGAGCACTTCCCTTGTGGGTAGAGTAACTTGTTTGAAATGACAGTTCCCAAATAGGACACCCGGTTAGGGAATTACGGGCGAAACATAGGGTTTTCCAACACTTACGCTCAAAAACAGACCGCCGGCGGTCCGGAACGGGAAACGGCTCTCAAAAAAATCGAAAACCGGTACGAGCACTTCCCTCGAGGGTATAGTAGCATGTTGGAAATGACGTTCGCAAATAGGACTCCCAGTTAGATAGTTTCGAGCGAAACATTGGAATTTTCAACACTTAGGCTCGAAAACAGCCCGTCAGGGGCACGGAATGGAAAACGTCCGCGGTAAAAATCGAGACCGGCACGAGTACTTACCTAGAGTAACTTGTATTGAATGATGGTTCACAAATAGGACTCCAGGTTACAGAATTACAAGCAAAACATGGGATTTTCCAACACTTAGGCTCGAAAATGGCCTGCCGGGGTACGGAACGGGAAACGGCCCTCGAAAAAATTGAAAACCGGCATGAGCACTTCCTTCGAGGGTACGGTAACTTGAAGGAAATGACGGTTCGCAAATAGGACTCCCGGTTAGAGAATTAGTAGCGAAACATTGGATTTTCAAACACTTAGGCTCGAAAATGGCCCGTCGGGGGCCCGGAATGGGAAACGGCCATGGGAAAAATCGAAAACCGGCACGAGCACTTCCCTCGAGGTAAGAGTAACTTGTAGGAAATGATGGTTTGCAAATAGATTTCCCGATTAGAGAATTACTTGCTAAACAAGGGATTTTCCAAAAATTAGACTCGAAAACGGACCGCAGGGGGTCCGGAACGGGAAACGTTCCCCGGATGAATCGACAACCGGCACGAGCACTTGCTTTGAGGGTAGAGTGACTTGTAGGAACTGACGGTTCGTAAATAGGACTACCGGTTAGAGAATTACGACCGAAACATAGGATTTTCCAACACTTAGCCTCGAAAACGGCCCGCCAGAGGCCCAAAATGGGAAAAGGCCATGGGAAAAATAAAAAACCGGCACTAGCACTCCGTTCGAGGGTAGAGTAACTTATAGAAACCGACGGTTCGCAAATAGGACTCCCGGTTAGAGAATTACGACCGAAACATAGGATTTTCCAACACTTAGGCTCGAAAACGGCCCGCCGGGGGCCCGGAACGAAAACCTGCCCTCATAAAAATCAAAACCCGGTTTGAGCACTTCCCACAAGGGTAGAGTAACTTGTAGGAATTGACAAATTCAGAAATAGGACTCCCGGTTATAGAATTACAAGCAAAACATGGGATTTTCCAACACTTAGGCTCGAAAATGGCCCGTCAGGGGCCCGAAATGGGAAACCAGTACGAGCACTTCCCTCGAAGGTACAGTAACTTGTAGGAAATGACGGTTCGCAAATAGGACTCTCGGTTAGAGAATTATGACCAAGGCAGAGGATTTTCCAACACTTAGGCCCGAAAATGGCCCGTCGGGTGTCCGGAATGGGAAACAGACCCCGAAAAAATCAGAAACCGGCACGAGCACTTCCTTTGTGGGTATAGTAAATTGTTGGAAATGACAGTTCGCAAATAGAACACCCCGTTAGGGAATTACGGGCGAAACATAGGATTTTCCAATACTTACACTCGAAAACAGACCGCCGGGGGTCCGGAATGGGAAACGGCTCTCGAAAAAATTGAAAACCGGCACGAGCACTTCCCTCGAGGGTATAGTAGCTTGTTGGAAATGACGGTTCACAAATAGGACTCCTAGTTAGATTGTTTCGGGCGAAAGATTGGATTTTCCAACACTTAGCTCGAAAACGGTCCGTCAGGGGCACGGAATGGAAAACGTCCGCGGGAAAATTCGAGACCGGCACGAGTACTTACCTCGAGGGTAGAGAAACTTGTATTAAATGATGGTTCGCAAATAGGACTCCGGGTTAGAGAATTACGAGCGAAACATGTGATTTTCCAACACTTAGGCTCGAAAATGGCCAGCCGGGGTACGGAACGGGAAACGGCCCCCAGAAAAATCAGAAACTGGCATGAGCTCTTCCTTCGAGGGTACGGTAACTTGTAGGAAATGACGGTTCGAAAATAGGACTCCCAGTTAGAGAATTACTAGCGAAACATTGGATTTTCCAACACTTAAGCTCGAAAATGGACCGTCGGGGGCCCGGAATGGGAAACGGCCGTGGGAAAAATCAGAAACCAGCACGAGCACTTCGCTCGAGGTAAGAGTAACTTGTAGGAAATGACGGTTCGCAAATAGGTTTCCCGATTAGAGAATTACGAGCTAAACATGGGATTTTCCAAAAATTAGACTCGAAAACGGACCGCAGGGGGTTCGGAATGGGAAACGGTCCTCGGATGAATCGACAACCGGCACGAGCACTTCCTTTGAGGGTAGAGTGACTTGTAGGAACTGACGGTTCGTAAATAGGACTACCGGTTAGAGAATTACGACCGAAACATAGGATTTCCCAACACTTAGGCTCGAAAACGGCCCGCCAGAGGCCCGAAACGGGAAAAGGCCATGGGAAAAATAAAAAACCGGTACTAGCACTCCGCTCGAGGGTAGAGTAACTTGTAGGAACCGACGGTTTGCAAATAGGACTCCCGGTTTGAGAATAACGACCGAAACATAGGATTTTCCAACACTTAGGCTCGAAAACAGCCCGTCGGGGGCCCGGAATGGGAACTTGCCCTCGTAAAAATCAAAAACCGGATGAGCACTTCCCTCAAGGGTAGAGTAACTTGTAGGAAATGATGGTTCGCAAATAGGACTCCCGGTTATAGAATTACGAGCGAAACATGGGATTTTCAAACACTTAGGCTCGAAAATGGCACGTCAGGTGCCCGAAACGGGAAATGGCCCTGGGAAAATTCGGAAACCGGGACGAGCACTTCCCTCGAGGGTAGAGTAACTTGAAGGAAATGACGGAGTGCAAATAGGACTCTCGGTTAGAGAATTATGCCCGAAGCATAGGATTTTCCAACACTTAGGCCCGAAAATGGCCCGTCGGGTGTCCGGAATGGGAAACGAACCCCGAAAAAAACAGAAACCGGCACGAGCACTTTCCTTGAGGGTAGAGTAACTTGTTGGAAATGACGGTTCGCAAATAGGACACCGGTTAGGGAATTACGGGCGAAACATATGATTTTCCAACACTTACGCTCGAAAATGGACCGCCGGGGGTCCGGAACGGGAAACGGCTCTCGAAAAAATCAAAAACCGGTACGATCACTTCCCTCGAGGGTATAGTAGCTTGTTGGAAATGACGGTTCGCAAATAGGACTCCTAGTTAGATAGTTTCGAGCGAAACATTGGATTTTCCAACACTTAGGCTCGAAAACAGCCCGTCAGGGGCACGGAATGGAAAACGTCCGCGGGAAAAATCGAGACCGGCACGAGTACTTACCTCGAGGGTAGAGGAACTTGTATTAAATGATGGTTCGCAAATAGGACTCCGGGTTAGAGAATTACGAGCGAAACATGGGATTTTCCAACACTTAGGCTCGAAAACGGCCAGCCGGGGTACGGAACGGGAAACGGCCCCCGGAAAAATTACAAAAACCGGCATGAGCACTTCCTTCGAGGGTACGTTAACTTGAAGGAAATGACGGTTCGCAAGTAGGACTCCCGGCTAGAGAATTAGTAGCGAAACTTTGGATTTTCCAACACTTAGGCATGAAAATGGCCCGTCGGGGGCCCGGAATGGGAAATAGTCGTGGGAAAAATCGGAAACCGGCACGAGCACTTCCGTGGAGGCAAGAGTAACTTGTAGGAAATGACGGTTCGCAAATAGGTTTCCCGATTAGAGAATTACGAGCTAAACATGGAATTTTCTAAAAATTAGAATTGAAAACGGTCCTCAGGGGGTCCAGAATGGGAAACGGTCCCCGGATGAATCGACAACCGGCACGAGCACTTCTTTTTTGGGTAGAGTGACTTGTAGGAACAGACGGTTCGTAAATAGGACTACCGGTTAGCGAATTACGACCGAAAGAAAGGATTTTCCAACACTTAGGCTCGAAAACGGCCCGCCAGAGGCCCGAAACGGGATAAGGCAATGGGAAAAATAAAAAACTGGCACTAGCACTCCGTTCGAGGGTAGAGTAACTTGTAGGAACCGACGGTTCGCAAATAGGACTCCTGGTTTGAGAACAACGACCAAAACTTAAGATTTTCCAACACTTAGGCTCGAAAACAGCCCGCCGGGGGCCCGGAATGGGAACCTGCCCTCGTATAAATCAAAAACCGGTATGAGCACTTCCCTCAAGGGTAGAGTAACTTGTAGGAAATGATGGTTCGCAAATAGGACTCCCGGTTAGAGAATTACGAGCGAAACATGGGATTTTCTAACACTTAGGCTTGAAATGGCACGTCAGGTTCCCAAAACGGGAAATGGCCGTTGGAAAATTTGGAAACCGGCACGAGCATTCCCCTCGTGGGTAGAGTAACTTGTAGGAAATGACGGTTCGCAAATAGGACTCTCGGTTAGAGAATTATGACCGAAGCATAGGATTTTCCAACACTTAGGCCCGAAAATGGCATGTCGGGTGTCCGGAATGGGAAACGGACCCCGGAAATTTCAGAAACCGGCACGAGCACTTCCCTTGTGGGTAGTGTAACTTGTTGGAAATGACAGTTCGCAAATAGGACACCCGGTTAGGGAATTACGGGCGAAACATAGGATTTTCCAACACTTACGCTCGAAAACAGACCGCCGGCGGTCCGGAACGGGAAACGGCTCTCGAAAAAATCAAAAACCGGTACGAGCACTTCCCTCGAGGGTATAGTAGCATGTTAGAAATGACGTTCGCAAATAGGACTCCTAGTTAGATAGTTTCGAGCGAAACATTGAAATTTTCAACACTTAGGCTCGCAAACGGCCCATCAGGGGCACGGAATGGAGAACGTCCACGGGAAAAATCGAGACTGGCATGAGTACTTACCTCGAGGGTAGAGTAACTTGTATTGAATGATGGTTCGCAAATAGGACTCCGGGTTAGAGAATTACGAGCGAAACATGGGATTTTCCAACACTTAGGCTCGAAAACGGCCAGCTGGGGTACGGAACGGGAAACGGCCCCCGGAAAAATTTAAAACCGGCATGAGCACTTCCTTCGAGGGTACGGTAACTTGAAGGAAATGACGGTTCGAAAACAAGGACTCCCGGTTAGAGAATTAGTAGCGAAACATTGAATTTTCAAACACTTAGGCTCGAAAATGGCCCGTCGGGGGCCCGGAATGGGAAACGGCCATCGGAAAAATCAGAAACCGGCACGAGCACTTCCCTCGAGGTAAGAGTAACTTGTAGGAAATGACGGTTCGCAAATAGGTTTCCCGATTAGAGAATTACGAGCTAAACATGGGTTTTTCCAAAAATTAGACTCGAAAAAGGACCGCAGGGGGTCCGGATTGGGAAACGGTCCCCGGATGAATCAACAACCGGCACGAGCACTTCCTTTGAGGGTAGAGTGACTTGTAGGAACTGACGGTTCGTAAATAGGACTACCGGTTAGAGAATTACGACCGAAAGATAGGATTTTCCAACACTTAGGCTCGAAAACGGCCCGCCAGAGGCCCGAAACTGGAAAAGGCCATGGGAAAAATAAAAAACCGGCACTAGCACTCCCCTCGAGGGTAGAGTAACTTGTAACAACCGACGGTTCGCAAATAGGACTCCCGGTTTGAGAATAACGACCGAAACATAGGATTTTCCAACACCTAGGCTCGAAAACAGCCCGTCGGGGGCCCAAAATGGGAACCTGTCCTCGTAAAAATCAAAAACCGGTTTGAGCACTTCCCTCAAGGGTAGAGTAACTTGTAGGAAATGATGGTTCTCAAATAGGACTCCCGGTTAGAGAATTAGGAGCGAAACATGGGATTTTCCAACACTTAGGCTCGAAATGGCACATCAGGTGCCCGAAACGAGAAATGGCCGTTGGAAAATTCGGAAACCGGCATGAGCACTTCCCTCGAGGGAAGAGTAACTTGCAGGAAATGGCGGTTCGCAAATAGGACTCTCGGTTAGAGAATTATGACCGAAGCATAGGATTTTCCAACACTTAGGCCCGAAAATGGCCCATCGGGTGTCCGAAATGGGAAACTGACCCCGGAAAAATCAGAAACCGGCAGGAGCACATCCCTTTTGGGTAGAGTAACTTGTTGGAAATAACGGTTCGCAAATAGGACACCTGGTTAGGGAATTACGGGCGAAAAATAGGATTTTCCAACACTTACGCTCGAAAACACACCGCCTGGGGTCCGGAACGAGAAATGGCTCTCGAAAAAAATGAAAACCGGTACGAGCTCTTCCCTCGAGGGTAGAGAAACTTGTATTAAATGATGGTTCGCAAATAGGACTCCGGGTTAGAGAATTACGAGCGAAACATGTGATTTTCCAACACTTAGGCTCGAAAACGGCCAGCCGGGGTACGGAACGGGAAACGGCCCCGGGAAAAATCAGAAACCGGCATGAGCACTTCCTTCGAGGGTACGGTAACTTGTAGGAAATGACGGTTCGAAAATAGGACTCCCAGTTAGAGAATTACTAGCGAAACATTGGATTTTCCAACACTTAAGCTCGAAAATGGACCGTCGGGGGCCCGAAATGGGAAACGGCCGTGGGAAAAATCGAAAACCAGCACGAGCACTTCGCTCGAGGTAAGAGTAACTTGTAGGAAATGACGGTTCGCAAATAGGTTTCCCGATTAGAGAATTACGAGCTAAACATGGGATTTTCCAAAAATTAGACTCGAAAACGGACCGCAGGGGGTTCGGAACAGGAAACGGTCCTCGGATGAATCGACAACCGGCACGAGCACTTCCTTTGAGGGTAGAGTGACTTGTAGGAACTGACGGTTCGTAAATAGGACTACCGGTTAGAGAATTACGACCGAAACATAGGATTTTCCAACACTTAGGCTCGAAAACGGCCCGCCAGAGGCCCGAAACGGGAAAAGGCCATGGGAAAAATAAAAAACCAGTACTAGCACTCCGCTCGAGGGTAGAGTAACTTGTAGGAACCGACGGTTTGCAAATAGGACTCCCGGTTTGAGAATAACGACCGAAACATAGGATTTTCCAACACTTAGGCTCGAAAACAGCCCGTCGGGGGCCCGGAACGGGAACTTGCCCTCGTAAAAATCAAAAACCGGATGAGCACTTCCCTCAAGGGTAGAGTAACTTGTAGGAAATGATGGTTCGCAAATAGGACTCCCGGTTATAGAATTACGAGCGAAACATGGGATTTTCAAACACTTAGGCTCGAAAATGGCACGTCAGGTGCCCGAAACGGGAAATGGCCCTGGGAAAATTCGAAAACCGGCACGAGCACTTCCCTCGAGGGTAGAGTAACTTGAAGGAAATGACGGTGTGCAAATAGGACTCTCGGTTAGAGAATTATGACCGAAGCATAGGATTTTCCAACACTTAGGCCCGAAAATGGCCCGTCGGGTGTCCGGAATGGGAAACGAACCCCGAAAAAAACAGAAACCGGCACGAGCACTTTCCTTGAGGGTAGAGTAACTTGTTGGAAATGACGGTTCGCAAATAGGACACCGGTTAGGGAATTACGGGCGAAACATAGGATTTTCCAACACTTACGCTCGAAAATGGACCGCCGAGGGTCCGGAACGGGAAACGGCTCTCGAAAAAATCGAAAACCGGTATGAGCACTTCCCTCGAGGGTATAGTAGCTTGTTGGAAATGACGGTTCGCAAATAGGACTCCTAGTTAGATAGTTTCGAGCGAAACATTGGATTTTCCAACACTTAGGCTCGAAAACAGCCCGTCAGGGGCACGGAATGGAAAACGTCTGCGGGAAAAATCGAGACCGGCACGAGTACTTACCTCGAGGGTAGAGGAACTTGTATTAAATGATGGTTCGCAAATAGGACTCCGGGTTAGAGAATTATTAGCGAAACATGGGATTTTCCAACACTTAGGCTCGAAAACGGCCAGCCGGGGTACGGAACGGGAAACGGCCCCC
Source organism: Litsea cubeba (assembly GCA_012931725.1). NCBI lineage: Eukaryota > Viridiplantae > Streptophyta > Magnoliopsida > Laurales > Lauraceae > Litsea > Litsea cubeba. Next base: position 143,899,503 of record CM022945.1, read on the forward strand.
GGAAAAATTGCAAAAACCGGCATGAGCACTTCCTTTGAGGGTACGTTAACTTGAAGGAAATGACGGTTCGCAAGTAGGACTCCCGGCTAGAGAATTAGTAGCGAAACTTTGGATTTTCCAACACTTAGGCTTGAAAATGGCCCGTCGGGGGCCCGGAATGGGAAATAGTCGTGGGAAAAATCGGAAACCGGCACGTTCACTTCCCTGGAGGTAAGAGTAACTTGTAGGAAATGACGGTTCGCAAATAGGTTTCCCGATTAGAGAATTACGAGCTAAACATGGGATTTTCCAAAAATTAGACTTGAAAACGGTCCTCAGGGGGTCCAGAATGGGAAACGGTCCCCGAATGAATCGACAACCGGCACGAGCACTTCCTTTTTGGGTAGAGTGACTTGTAGGAACAGACGGTTCGTAAATAGGACTACCGGTTAGCGAATTACGACCGAAAGAAAGGATTTTCCAACACTTAGGCTCGAAAACGGCCCGCCAGAGGCCCGAAATGGGAAAAGGCAATGGGAAAAATAAAAAACTGGCACTAACACTCCGTTCGAGGGTAGAGTAACTTGTAGGAACCGACGGTTCGCAAATAGGACTCCTGGTTTGAGAATAACGACCAAAACTTAAGATTTTCCAACACTTAGGCTCGAACACAGCCCGCCGGGGGCCCGTAACGGGAACCTGCCCTCGTATAAATCAAAAACCGGTATGAGCACTTCCCTCAAGGGTAGAGTAACTTGTAGGAAATGATGGTTCGCAAATAGGACTCCCGGTTAGAGAATTACGAGCGAAACATGGGATTTTCTAACACTTAGGCTTGAAATGGCACGTCAGGTTCCCAAAACGGGAAATGGCCGTTGGAAAATTTGGAAACCGGCACGAGCATTCCCCTCGTGGGTAGAGTAACTTGTAGGAAATGACGGTTCGCAAATAGGACTCTCGGTTAGAGAATTATGACCGAAGCATAGGATTTTCCAACACTTAGGCCCGAAAATGGCATGTCGGGTGTCCGGAATGGGAAACGGACCCCGGAAATTTCAGAAACCGGCACGAGCACTTCCCTTGTGGGTAGTGTAACTTGTTGGAAATGACAGTTCGCAAATAGGACACCCGGTTAGGGAATTACGGGCGAAACATAGGATTTTCCAACACTTACGCTCGAAAACAGACCGCCGGCGGTCCGGAACGGGAAACGGCTCTCGAAAAAATCAAAAACCGGTACGAGCACTTCCCTCGAGGGTATAGTAGCATGTTAGAAATGACGTTCGCAAATAGGACTCCTAGTTAGATAGTTTCGAGCGAAACATTGGAATTTTCAACACTTAGGCTCGAAAACGGCCCATCAGAGGCACGGAATGGAGAACATCCACGGGAAAAATCGAGACCGGCATGAGTACTTACCTCGAGGGTAGAGTAACTTGTATTAAATGATGGTTCGCAAATAGGACTCCGGGTTAGAGAATTACGAGCGAAACATGGGATTTTCCAACACTTAGGCTCGAAAACGGCCAGCTGGGGTACGGAACGGGAAACGGCCCCCGGAAAAATTTAAAACCGGCATGAGCACTTCCTTCGAGGGTGCGGTAACTTGAAGGAATTGACGGTTCGCAAATAGGACTCCCGGTTAGAGAATTAGTAGCGAAACATTGAATTTTCAAACACTTAGGCTCGAAAATGGCCCGTCGGGGGCCCGAAATGGGAAACGGCCGTCGGAAAAATCAGAAACAGGCACGAGCACTTCCCTCGAGGTAAGAGTAACTTGTAGGAAATGACGGTTCGCAAATAGGTTTCCCGATTAGAGAATTACGAGCTAAACATGGGATTTTCCAAAAATTAGACTCGAAAACGGACCGCAGGGGGTTCGGAACGGGAAACGGTCCTCGGATGAATCGACAACCGGCACGAGCACTTCCTTTGAGGGTAAAGTGACTTGTAGGAACTGACGGTTCGTAAATAGGACTACCGGTTAGAGAATTACGACCGAAAGATAGGATTTTCCAACACTTAGGCTCGAAAACGGCCCGCCAGAGGCCCGAAACGGGAAAAGGCCATGGGAAAAATAAAAAACCGGCACTAGCACTCCGCTCGAGGGTAGAGTAACTTGTAAGAACCGACGGTTCGCAAATAGGACTCCCGGTTTGAGAATAACGACCGAAACATAGGATTTTCCAACACTTAGGCTCGAAAACAGCCCGTCGGGGGCCCAGAACGGGAACCTGCCCTCGTAAAAATCAAAAACCGGTATGAGCACTTCCCTCAAGGGTAGAGTAACTTGTAGGAAATGATGGTTCGCAAATATGACTCCCGGTTAGAGAATTAGGAGCGAAACATGGGATTTTCCAACACTTAGGCTCGAAATGGCACATCAGGTGCCCGAAACGGGAAATGGCCGTTGGAAAATTCGAAAACCGGCGCGAGCACTTCCCTCGAGGGTAGAGTAACTTGCAGGAAATGGCGGTTCGCAAATAGGACTCTCGGTTAGAGAATTATGACCGAAGCATAGGATTTTCCAACACTTAGGCCCGAAAATGGCCCGTCGGGTGTCCGGAATGGGAAACTGACCCCGAAAAAATCAGAAACCGGCACGAGCACTTCCCTTTTGGGTAGAGTAACTTGTTGGAAATAACGGTTCACAAATAGGACACCTGCTTAGGGAATTACGGGCGAAAAATAGGATTTTCCAACACTTACGCTCGAAAACACACCGCCTGGGGTCCGGAACGAGAAATGGCTCTCGAAAAAATTGAAAACCGGTACGAGCACTTCCCTCGAGGGTATAGTAGCTTGTTGGAAATGACGGTTCGCAAATAGGACTCCTAGTTAGATAGTTTCAAGCGAAACATTGGATTTCCAACACTTAGGCTCGAAAACGGCCCGTCAGGGGCACGAAATGGAAAACGTCCGCAGGAAAAATCGAGACCGGCACGAGTACTTACCTAGAGTAACTTATATTAAATGATGATTCGCAAATAGGACTCCGGGTTAGAGAATTACGAGCGAAACATGGGATTTTCCAACACTTAGGCTCGAAAACGGCCAGCCGGGGTACGGAAAGGGAAACGGCCCTTGGAAAATTTGAAAACCGGCATGAGCACTTCCTTCGAGGGTACGGTAACTTGAAGGAAATGACGGTTCGGAAATAGTCCCGGTTAGAGAATTAGTAGCGAAACGTTGGATTTTCAAACACTTAGGCTCGAAAATGGCCCGTCGGGGGCCCGGAATGGGAAACGGCCATGGGAAAAATCAGAAACCGGCACGAGCACTTCCCTCGAGGTAAGAGTAACTTGTAGGAAATGACGGTTCGCAAATAGGTTTCCCGATTAGAGAATTACGAGCTAAACATGGGATTTTCCAAAAATTAGACTCGAAAACGGACCGCAGGGGGTCCGAAACGGGAAACGGTCCCCGGATGAATCGACAACCGGCACGAGCAATTCCTTTGAGGGTAGAGTGACTTGTAGGAGCTGACGGTTCGTAAATAGGATTACCGATTAGAGAATTACGACCGAAATATAGGATTTTCCAACACTTAGGCTCGAAAACGGCCCGCCAAAGGCCCGAAACGGGAAAAGGCCATGGGAAAAATAAAAAACCGGCACTAACACTCCGCTCGAGGGTAGAGTAACTTCTAGGAACCGATGGTTCGCAAATAGGACTCCCGGTTTTAGAATAACGACCGAAACATAGGATTTTCCAACACTTAGGCTCGAAAACAGCCCGTCGGGGGCCCGGAACGGGAACCTGCCCTCGTAAAAATCAAAAACCGGTATGAGCACTTCCCTCAAGGGTAGAGTAACTTGTAGGAAATGATGGTTCGCAAATAGTACTCCCGGTTAGTGAATTACGAGCGAAACATGGGATTTTCCGACACTTAGGCTCGAAAATGGCACGTCAGGTGCCCGAAATGGGAAATGGCCGTGGGAAAAATCGGAAACCGGCATGAGCACTTCCCTTGAGGGTAGAATAACCTGTGGGAAATGACGGTTTGCAAATAGGACTCTCGGATAGAGAATTATGACCGAAGCATAGGATTTTCCAACACTTAGGCCCGAAAATGGCCCGTCGGGTGTCCGTAATGGGAAACGGACCCCGGAAAAATCAGAAACCGGCACGAGCACTTTCCTTGAAGCTAGAGTAACTTGTTGGAAATGATGGTTCGCAAATAGGACACCGGTTAGGGAATTACGGGCGAAACATAGGATTTTCCAACACTTACGCTCGAAAATGGACCGCCGGGGGTCCGGAACGGGAAACAGCTCTCGAAAAAATCGAAAACCGGTACGACCACTTCCCTCGAGGGTATAGTAGCTTGTTGGAAATGACGGTTCACAAATAGGACTCCTAGTTAGACAGTTTCGAGCGAAACATTGGATTTTCCAACACTTAGGCTCGAAAACGGCCCGTCAGGGGCACGGAATGGAAAACCTCCACGGGAAAAATCAAGACCGGCACGAGTACTTACCTCGAGGGCAGAGTAACTTGTATTAAATGATGGTTCGTAAATAGGACTCCGGGTTAGAGAATTACGAGCGAAACATATGATTTTCCAACACTTAGGCACGAAAAGGGCCTGCCGGGGTATGGAACGGGAAACGGCCCTCGGAAAAATTGAAAACCGGCATGAGCACTTCCTTCGAGGGTACGGTAACTTGAAGGAAATGACGGTTCGCAAATATGACTCCCGGTTAGAGAATTAGTAGCGAAACATTGGATTTTCAAACACTTAGGCTCGAAAATGGCCCGTCGGGGGCCCAGAATGGGAAACGGCCGTGGGAAAAATCGGAAAACGGCACGACAGTTCCCTCGAGGTAAGTGTAACTTGTAGGAAATGACGGTTCACAAATAGGTTTCCCGATTAGAGAATTACGAGCTAAACATGGGATTTTCCAAAAATTAGACTTGAAAACAGACTACAAGGGGTCCGGAATGGGAAACGGTCCCCGGATGAATCGACAACCGGCACGTTCACTTCCTTTGAGGGTAAAGTGAATTGTAGGAACTGACGGTTCGTAAATAGGATTACCGGTTAGAGAATTACGACCGAAACAGAGGATTTTCCAACACTTAGGCTCGAAAACGACCCGCCAGAGGCCCCAAATGGGAAAAGGCCTTGGGAAAAATAAAAAACCGGCACTAGCACTCCGCTCGAGAGTAGAGTAACTTGTAGGAACCGACGGTTCGCAAATAGGACTCCTGGTTTGAGAATAACGACCGCAATATAAGATTTTCCAACACTTAGGCTCGAAAATAGCCCGCCGGGGGCCCGGAACGGGAACCTGCCCTCGTAAAAATCAAAAACCGGTATGAGCACTTCCCTCATGGGTAGAGTTACTTGAAGGAAATGATGGTTCGCAAATAGGACTCCCGGTTAGAGAATTACGAGCGAAACATGGGATTTTCCAACACTTAGGCATGAAAATGGCCCGTCAGGGGCCCGAACCGGGAAATGGCAGTGGGAAAAATCGGAAACCGGCACGAGCACTTCCCTCGAGGGTAGAGTAACTTGTAGGAAATGACGGTTCGCAAATAGGACTCTCGGTTAGAGAATTATGACCGAAGCATAGGATTTTCCAACACTTAGGCACGAAAATGGCCCGTCGGGTGTCCGGAATGGGAAACGGACCCCGGAAAATTCAGAAACTGGCACGAGCACTTCCCTTGTGGGTATAGTAAATTGTTGGAAATGACAGTTCGCAAATAGGTCACCCCATTAGGGAATTACGGGCGAAACATAGGATTTTCCAATACTTACGCTCGAAAACAGACCGCCGGGGGTCCGGAATGGGAAACGGCTCTCGAAAAAATTAAAAACCGGCACGAACACTTCCCTCGAGGGTATAGTAGCTTGTTGGAAATGACGGTTCACAAATAGGACTCCTAGTTAGATTGTTTCGGGCGAAAGATTGGATTTTCCAACACTTAGGCTCGAAAACGGTCCGTCAGGGGCACGGAATGGAAAACGACCGTGGGAAAATTCGAGACCGGCACGAGTGCTTACCTCGAGGGTAGAGATACTTGTATTAAATGATGGTTCGCAAATAGGACTCCGGGCTAGAGAATTACGAGCGAAACATGTGATTTTCCAACACTTAGGCTCGAAAACGGCCAGCCGGGGTACGGAACGGGAAACGGCCCCCGAAAAAATCAGAAACCGGCATGAGCACTTCCTTCGAGGGTACGGTAACTTGTAGGAAATTACGGTTCGAAAATAGGACTCCCGGTTAGAGAATTACTAGCGAAACATTGGATTTTCCAACACCTAGGCTCGAAAATGGCCGGTCGGGGGCCCAGAGTGGGAAACGGCCGTGGGAAAAATCGGAAACCGGCATGAGCACTTCGCTCGAGGTAAGAGTAACTTGTAGGAAATGACGGTTCGAAAATAGGTTTCCCGATTAGAGAATTACGAGCTAAACATGGGATTTTCCAAAAATTAGACTCGAAAACGGGCCGCAGGGGGTCCAGAACGGGAAACGGTCCTCGGATGAATCGACAACCGGCACGAGCACTTCCTTTGAGGGTAGAGTGACTTGTAGGAACTGACGGTTCGTAAATAGGACTACCGGTTAGAGAAGTACGACCGAAACATAGGATTTTCCAACACTTAGGCTCGAAAACGGCCCGCCAGAGGCCCGAAACGGGAAAAGGCCATGGAAAAAATAAAAAACCGGTACTACCACTCCGCTCGAGGGTAGAGTAACTTGTAGGAACCGACGGTTCGCAAATAGGACTCCCGGTTTGAGAATAACGACCGAAACATAGGATTTTCCAACACTTAGGCTCGAAAACAGCCCGTCGGGGGCCCGGATCGGGAACCTGCCCTCGTAAAAATAAAAAACCGGTATGAGCACTTTCCTCAAGGGTAGAGTAACTTGTAGGAAATGACGGTTCGCAAATAGGACTCCTAGTTAGATAGTTTCGAGCGAAACATTGGATTTTCCAACACTTAGGGTCAAAAACGTCCGCAGGAAAAATCGAGACCTGCACGAGTACTTACCTCGAGGGTAGAGTAACTTGTATTAAATGATGGTTCGCAAATAGGACTCCGGGTTAGAGAATTATGAGCGAAACATGGGATTTTCCAATACTTAGGCTCGAAAACGGCCAGCCGGGGTACGGAACAGGAAACGGCCCCTGAAAAAATTGCAAAAACCGGCATGAGCACTTCCTTCGAGGGTACGTTAACTTGAAGGAAATGAAGGTTCGCAAGTAGGACTCCCGGCTCGAGAATTAGTAGCGAAACTTTGGATTTTCCAACACTTAGGCTTGAAAATGGCCCGTCGGGGGCCCAGAATGGGAAACAGGCGTGAGAAAAATCGGAAACCGGCACGAGCACTTCCCTCAAGGTAAGAGTAACTTGAATGAAATGACGGATCGCAAATAGGTTTCCCGGTTAGAGAATTACGAGCTAAACATGGGATTTTCCAAAAATTAGACTCGAAAACGGACCGCAGGGGTTCCGGAACGGGAAACGGTCCCCGGATGAATCAACAACCGGCACGAGCACTTCCTTTGAGGGTAGAGTGACTTGTAGGAACTGACGGTTCGTAAATAGGACTACCGGTTAGAGAATTACGACCGAAACATAGGATTTTCCAACACTTAGGCTCGAAAACGGCCCGCCAGAGGCCCGAAATGGGAAAAGGCCAGGGGAAAAATAAAAAACCGGTACTAGAACTCCGCTCGAGGGTAGAGTAACTTGTAGGAACCGACGGTTTGCAAATAGAACTCCCGGTTTGAGAATAACGACCGAAACATAGGATTTTCCAACACTTAGGCTCGAAAACAGCCCGTCGGGGGCCCGGAACGGGAACTTGCCCTCGTAAAAATCAAAAACCGGATGAGCACTTCCCTCAAGGGTAGAGTAACTTGTAGGAAATGATGGTTCGCAAATAGGACTCCCGGTTATAGAATTACGAGCGAAACATGGGATTTTCAAACACTTAGGCTCGAAAATGGCACGTCAGGTGCCCGAAACGGGAAATGGCCCTGGGAAAATTTGGAGACCGGCACGAGCACTTCCCTCGTGGGTAGAGTAACTTGAAGGAAATGACTGTGTGCAAATAGGACTCTCGGTTAGAGAATTATGACCGAAGCATAGGATTTTCCAACACTTAGGCCCGAAAATGGCCCGTCGGGTGTCCGGAATGGGAAACGAACCCCGAAAAAAACAGAAACCGGCACGAGCACTTTCCTTGAGGGTAAAGTAACTTGTTGGAAATGACGGTTCGCAAATAGGACACCGGTTAGGGAATTACGGGCGAAACATAGGATTTTCCAACACTTACGCTCGAAAATGGACCGCCTAGGCTCCGTAACGGGAAACGGCTCTCGAAAAAATCGAAAACCGGTACGCCCACTTCCCTCGAGGGTATAGTAGCTTGTTGGAAATGACGGTTCACAAATAGGACGCCTAGTTAGACAGTTTCGAGCGAAACATTGGATTTTCTAACACTTAGGCTCGAAAATGGCCCGTCAGGGGCACGGAATGGAAAACCTCCACGGAAAAAATCGAGACCGGCAGGAGTACTTACCTCGAGGGTAGAGTAACTTGTATTAAATGATGGTTCGCAAATAGGACTCCGGGTTAGAGAATTACGAGCGAAAGATATGATTTTCCAACACTTAGGAACGAAAACGGCCAGCCGGGGTACGGAACAGGAAACGGCCCTCGGAAAAATTGAAAACCGGCATGAGCACTTCCTTCGAGGGTACGGTAACTTGAAGGAAATGACGGTTCGCAAATAGGACTCCCAGTTAGAGAATTAGTAGCGAAACATTGGATTTTCAAACACTTAGGCTCGAAAATGGCCTGTCGGGGGCCCAGAATGGGAAACGGCCGTGGGAATAATCGGAAACCGGCACGAGCAGTTCCCTCGAGGTAAGAGTAACTTGTAGGAAATGACGGTTCGCAAATAGGTTTCCCGATTAGAGAATTACGAGCTAAACATGGGATTTTCCAAAAATTAGACTTGAAAACGGACTGCAGGGGGTCCAGATCGGGAAACGATCCCCGGATGAATCGACGACCGACACGTGCACTTCCTTTGAGGGTAAAGTGACTTGTAGGAACTGACGGTTCGTAAAAAGGACTACCGGTTAGCGAATTACGACCGAAACATAGGATTTTCCAACCCTTAGGCTCGAAAACGGCCCGCCAGAGGCCCGAAATGGGAAAAGGCCACGGGAAAAATAAAAAACCGGCACTAGCACTCCGCTCGAGGGTAGAGTAACTTGTAGGAACCGACGGTTCGCAAATAGGACTCCTGATTTGAGAGTAACGACCGAAACATAAGATTTTCCAACACTTAAGCTCGAAAACAGCCCGCCGGGGGCCCGGAACGGGAACCTGCCCTCGTAAAAATCAAAAACCGGTATGAGCACTTCCCTCAAGGGTAGAGTAACTTGTAGGAAATGATGGTTAGCAAATAGGACTCTCGGTTAGAGAATTACGAGCGAAACATGGGATTTTCCAACACTTAGGCAGGAAAATGGCCAGTCAGGGGCCCGAAACGGGAAATGGCTGTGGGAAAAATTGGAAACCGGCATGAGCACTTCCCTCGAGGGTAGAGTAACTTGTAGGAAATGACGTTCACAAATAGGACTCTCGGTTAGAGAATTATGTCCGAAGCATAGGATTTTCCAACACTTAGGCCCGAAAATGGCCCGTCGGGTGTCCGAAATGGGAAACGGACCCCGGAAAAATCAGAAACCGGCACGAGCACTTCCCTTGTGGGAATAGTAAATTGTTGGAAATGACAGTTCGCAAATAGGACACCCCGTTAGGGAATTACGGGCGAAACATTGGATTTTCCAATACTTACGCTCGAAAACAGACCGCCGGGGGTCCGGAATGGGAAACGGCTCTCGAAAAAATTGAAAACCGGTACGAGCACTTCCCTCGTGGGTATAGTAGCTTGTTGGAAATGACGGTTCGCAAATAGGACTCCAAGTTAGATTATTTCGGGCGAAACATTGGATTTTCCAACACTTAGGCTCGAAAACGGTCCATCGGGGCACGGAATGGAAAACGACCGTGGGAAAATTCGAGACCGGCACGAGTGCTTACCTCGAGGGTAGAGATACTTGTATTAAATGATGGTTCGCAAATAGGACTCCGGGCTAGAGAATTACGAGCGAAACATGTGATTTTCCAACACTTAGGCTCGAAAACGGCCAGCCGGGGTACGGAACGGGAAACGGCCCCCGAAAAAATCAGAAACCGGCATGAGCACTTCCTTCGAGGGTACGGTAACTTGTAGGAAATTACGGTTCGAAAATAGGACTCCCGGTTAGAGAATTACTAGCGAAACATTGGATTTTCCAACACCTAGGCTCGAAAATGGCCGGTCGGGGGCCCAGAGTGGGAAACGGCCGTGGGAAAAATCGGAAACCGGCATGAGTACTTCGCTCGAGGTAAGAGTAACTTGTAGGAAATGACGGTTCGCAAATAGGTTTCCCGATTAGAGAATTACGAGCTAAACATGGGATTTTCCAAAAATTAGACTCGAAAACGGGCCGCAGGGGGTCCGGAACGGGAAACGGTCCTCGGATGAATCGACAACCGGCACGAGCACTTCCTTTGAGGGTAGAGTGACTTGTAGGAACTGACGGTTCGTAAATAGGACTACCGGTTAGAGAAGTACGACCGAAACATAGGATTTTCCAACACTTAGGCTCGAAAACGGCCCGCTAGAGGCCCGAAACGGGAAAAGGCCATGGGAAAAATAAAAAACCGGTACTACCACTCCGCTCGAGGGTAGAGTAACTTGGAGGAACCGACGGTTCGCAAATAGGACTCCCGGTTTGAGAATAACGACCGAAACATAGGATTTTCCAACACTTAGGCTCGAAAACAGCCCGTCGGGGGCCCGGATCGGGAACCTACCCTCGTAAAAATCAAAAACCGGTATGAGCACTTTCCTCAAGGGTAGAGTAACTTGTAGGAAATGATGGTTCGCAAATAGGACTCCTAGTTAGATAGTTTCGAGCGAAACATTGGATTTTCCAACAATTAGGCTCGAAAACGTTTGCGGGAAAAATCGAGACCGGCACGAGTACTTACCTCGAGGGTAGAGTAACTTGTATTAAATGATGGTTCGCAAATAGGACTCCGGGTTAGAGAATTACGAGCGAAACATGGGATTTTCCAACACTTAGGCTCGAAAACGGCCGGCCGGGGTACGGAACAGGAAACGGCCCCCGAAAAAATTACAAGAACCGGCATGAGCACTTCCTTCGAGGGTACGTTAACTTGAAGGAAATGATGGTTCGCAAGTAGGACTCCCGGCTAGAGAATTAATAGCGAAACTTTGGATTTTCCAACACTTAGGCTTGAAAATGGCCTGTCGGGGGCCCGGAATGGGAAACGGCCGTGGGAAAAATCGAAAACCGGCACGAGCACTTCCCTCGAGGTAAGAGTCACTTGAAGGAAATGACGGTTCGCAAATAGGTTTCCCGGTTAGAGAATTACGAGCTAAACATGGGATTTTCCAAAAATTAGACACGAAAACGGACCGTAGGGGGTCCGGAACGGGAAACGGTCCCCGGATGAATCAACAACCGGCACGAGCACTTCCTTTGAGGGTAGAGTGACTTGTAGGAACTGACGGTTCGTAAAAAGGACTACCGGTTAGAGAATTACGACCGAAACATAGGATTTTCCAACACTCAGGCTCGAAAACGGCCCTCCAGAGGCGCGAAATGGGAAAAGGCCATGGGAAAAATAAAAAACCGGCACTAGCACTCTGCTCGAGGGTAGAGTATGTTGGAATTTGAGATGACTTGAGAAGTCTTTTGATGAATTGAAGAATTAGTATCTCAAGTATTGATTTGAGTTGGAATTATTGTCAACACATTGTCACAAGTATGATGATAGTAGGCTAGTGTTGAAAGAGCTGAAAAGAAGAATCAGAATTGAAACAGTCAGGAATTCAGAATTCCTGAAGCAGAGCACGCGGTCGACCGGGCAACCCATGCGGTCGACCGAGCAAGAAGAAACCTGCAGAAACAGATTCAGGTAGCTCTCAGTTATTTTCGTGACACAGTGTGTATTCGGTCGACCGGGACCCCAGGATGTCGACCGAGCTCAAAAGTTATCTGTTTCCAGTCAGTGTCTTCGGTCGACCGAGAAAACAAGGATGTCGACCGAGCACGGGAACCAGAGTTGCGCAGAATTAGAAGTTTTGCACGAAAATTCAGCACTCTTATCTAATTTGTTTGGGACTCTTTCTAAACGAATTGTAGCCTGTTTTGAATACAATTAAGGGTTACTATAACCTATATAAAGGCATGTATGGGTCGTTCATAGATACAGTACCAGAAGAGAGAAAGAATAGAGAAGAGTTTTAGAGAGTTCTTGAGAGAAAGAAGAAGCTGCTGGTGTGTGTTGCTGTGTGCTGATGTGGTGACGTTTTCTACAGCAATAGTGGACGAGATTATGCTCTAGAAGATGGTGATTCGTCCATGAGTTAAGTGTCTCTCTGTTTATGCTTTATTTTCAATTTGTAAGGGATTGAGAGAGAGAGAATTGTAGAGGGGAAGGGCTGTAGACAGAGTTAATCTTCTATTCTGTTCTTACATCAAGTTGGTGCTTGGTGTTTAGGGTTTGGTGATCCTATCTGTGGGTGCAGATAAATTGTAAAGGGAGTCGGTGCTTCCTAGATAGTTGGTGCTATCTGAAACTAAGGGTTGGTGCTCTTTGTCGTTGGTGCGACTAAATAAGATTCAGATCTGTCCCGGATTGGTGTTCGGACAGTCTTTGAACCGTGGACGTAGCCTTTCGGTGAACCACGTTAAATCTGGTGTCATTGTGTGGTTTGACTTGTTTTGTTGTTGAATTGGACCTGTTTTTAGAAATCACTGATTCACCCCCCCCCCCTCTCAGTGATCGCGGTATCCAACAGAGTAACTTGTAGGAACCGAGGGTTAGCAAATAGGACTCCCGGTTTGAGAATAACGACCGAAACATAGGATTTTCCAAAACTTAGGCTCGAAAACAGCCCGTCGGGGGCCCGGAACGGAAACCTGCCCTCGTAAAAATCAAAAACCGGTATGAGCACTTCCCTCAAGGGTAGAGTAACTTGTAGGAAATGATGGTTCGCAAATAGGACTCCCGGTTAGAGAATTACGAGCGAAACATGGGATTTTCCAACACTTAGGCTCGAAAATGGCACGTCAGGTGCCCGAAATGGGAAATGGCCGTGGGAAAATTTGGAAACTAGCATGAGCACTTCCCATGAGGGTAGAGTAATTGGTAGGAGATGACGGTTTACAAATAGGACTCTCGGTTAGAGAATTATGACCGAAGCATAGGATTTTCCAACACTTAGGCCCGAAAATGGCTCGTCGGGTGTCCGGAATGGGAAATGAACCCCGGAAATATCAGAAACCGGCACGAGCACTTTCCTTGAGGGTAGAGTAACTTGTTGGAAATGACGGTTCGCAAATAGGACACCGGTTCGGGAATTTCGGGCGAAACAAAGGATTTTCCAACACTTACGCTCGAAAATGGACTGCCGGGGGTCCGAAACGGGAAATGTCTCTCGAAAAAATCAAAAACCGATACGACCACTTCCCTCGAGGGTATAGTAGCTTGTTGGAAATGACGGCTCGCAAATAGGACTTCTAGTTAGACAGTTTCGAGTGAAACATTGGATTTTCCAACACTTAGGATCGAAAACGGCCCGTCAGGGGCACGGAATGGAAAACCTCCGTGGGAAAAATCGAGACCGGCACAAGTACTTACCTCGAGGGTAGGGTAACTTGTATTAAATGATGGTTCGCAAATAGGACTCCGGGTTAGAGAATTACGAGCGAAACATGGGACTTTCCAACACTTAGGCTCGAAAACGGCCATCCGGGGTACGGAACGGGAAACAGCCCCCAGAAAAATTCAAAACCGGCATGAGCACTTCCTTCGAGGGTATGGTGACTTGAAGGAAATGACAGTTCGCAAATAGGACTCCCGGTTAGAGAATTAGTAGCGAAACATTGGATTTTCCAACACTTAGGCTCGAAAATGGCCCGTCGGGGGCCCGGAATGGGAAACGGCAGTTGGAAACATCGGAAACCGGCACGAGCACTTCCCTCGAGGTAAGAATAACTTATAGGAAATGACGGTTCGCAAATAGGTTTCCCGATTAGAGAATTACGAGCTAAAGATGGGATTTTCCAAAAATTAGACTCGAAAACGGACCGCAGGGGGTCCGGAACGCGAAACTGTCCCGGGATGAATCGACAACGGGAAATGGCCGTGGGAAAAATCGGAAACCGGCATGAGCACTTCCCTCGAGGGTAGAGTAACTTGTAGGAAATGACGGTTCGCAAATAGGACTCTCGGTTAGAGAATTATGACCGAAGCATAGGATTTTCCAACACTTAGGCCCGAAAATGGCCCGTCGGGTGTCCGGAATGGGAAACGGACCCCTGAAAATTCAGAAACCGGCACGAGCACTTCCCTTGTGGTTATAGTAAATTGTTGGAAATGACAGTTCGCAATTCGGACACCCCGTTAGGGAATTACGGGCGAAACTTAGGATTTTCCAATACTTACGCTCGAAAACAGACCGCCGGGGGGCCGGAATGGGAAACGGCTCTCGAAAAAATTGAAATCCGGTATGAGCACTTCCCTCGAGGGTATAGTAGCTTGTTGGAAATGACGTTTCGCAAATAGGACTCCTAGTTAGATTGTTTCGGGCGAAACATTGGATTTTCCAACACCTAGGCTCGAAAACGGTCCGTCAGGGGCACGGAATGGAAAACGTCCGCGGGAAAATTCGAGACCAGCACGAGTACTTACCTCGAGGGTAGAGAAACTTGTATTAAATGATGGTTCACAAATAGGACACCGGGTTAGAGAATTACGAGCGAAACGTGTGATTTTCCAACATTTAGGCTCGAAAACGGCCAGCCGGGGTACGGAACGGGAAACGGCCCCCGGAAAAATCAGAAACCGGCATGAGCACTTCCTTCGAGGGTACGGTAACTTGTAAGAAATGACGGTTCAAAAATAGGACTCCCGGTTAGAGAATTACTAGCGAAACATTGGATTTTCCAACACTTAGGCTCGAAAATGGCCCGTCGGGGGCCCGGAATGGGAAACGGCCGTGGGAAAAATCGGAAACCGGCACGAGCACTTCGCTCGAGGTAAGAGTAACTTGTACGAAATGACGGTTCGCAAATAGGTTTCCCGATTAGAGAATTACGAGCGAAACATGGGATTTTCCAAATATTAGACTCGAAAACGGACCACAGGGGGTCCGGAATGGGAAACGGTCCCCGGATGAATCGACAACCAGCACGAGCACTTGCTTTGAGGGTAGAGTGACTTGTAAGAACTGACGGTTTCTAAATAGGACTACCGGTTAGAGAATTACGTCCGAAACATAGGATTTTCCAACACTTAGGCTCGAAAACGGCCCGCCAGAGGCCCGAAACGGGAAAAGGCCATGGGAAAAATAAAAAACCGGTACTAGCACTCCGCTCGAGGTTAGAGTAACTTGTAGGAACCGACGGTTTGCAAATAGGACTCCTGGTTTGAGAATAACAACCGAAACATAGGATTTTCCAACACTTAGGCTCGAAAACAGCCCGTCGGGGGCTCGGACCGGGAACCTGCCCTCGTAAAAATCAAAAACCGGTATGAGCACTTCCCTCAAGGGTAGAGTAACTTATAGGAAATGACGGTTCGCAAATAGGACTCCTAGTTAGATAGTTTCAAGCGAAACATTGGATTTTCCAACACTTAGGCTCGAAAACGTCCGCGGGAAAAATCGAGACCGGCACGAGTACTTACCTCAAGGGTAGACTAACTTGTATTAAATGATGGTTCGCAAATAGGACTCCGGGTTAGAGAATTACGAGCGAAACATCGGATTTTCCAACACTTAGGCTCGAAAACGGCCAGCCGGGGTACGGAACGGGAAACAGCCCCCGAAAAAATTACAAAAACCGGCATGAGCACTTCCTTCGAGGGTACGTTAACTTGAAGGAAATGATGGTTCGCAAGTAGGACTCCCGGCTAGAGAATTAGTAGTGAAACTTTGGATTTTCCAACACTTAGGCTTAAAAATGGCCCATCGGGGGCCCGAAATGGGAAACGGCCGTGCGAAAAATTGGAAACCGGCACGAGCACTTCCCTCGAGGTAAGAGTAACTTGAAGGAAATGACAGTTCATAAATTGGTTTCCCGATTAGAGAATTACGAGCTAAATATGGGATTTTCCAAAAATTAGACTCGAAAACGGACCGCAGGGGGTCCGGAACGGGAAACGGTCCCCGGTTGAATGAATAACCGGCACGAGCACTTCCTTTGAGGGTAGAGTGACTTGTAGGAACTGACGGTTCGTAAATAGGACTACCGGTTAGCGAATTACGATCGAAAGATAGGATTTTCCAACACTTAGGCTCGAAAACGGCCCGCCAGAGGCCCGAAACGGGAAAAGGCCATGGGAAAATGAAAAAACCGGCACTAGCACTCCGCTCGAGGGTAGAGTAACTTGTAGGAACCGACGGTTCGCAAATAGGACTCCCGGTTTGAGAATAACGACCGAAACATAGGATTTTCCAACACTTAGGCTCGAAAACAGCCCGTCGGGGGCCCGGAATGGGAACCTGCCCTCGTAAAAATAAAAAACCGGTTTGAGCACTTCGCTCCAGGGTAGAGTAACTTGTAGGAAATGATGGTTCGCAAGTAGGACTCCCGGTTAGAGAATTACGAGCGAAACATGGGATTTTCTAACACTTAGGCTCGAAATGGCACGTCAGGTGTCCAAAACGGGAAATGGCCTTTGGAAAATTTGGAAACGGGCACGAGCAATTCCCTCGTGGGTAGTGTAACTTGTAGGAAATGACGGTTCGCAAATAAGATTCTCGGTTAGAGAATTATGACCGAAGCATAGGATTTTCCAACACTTAGGCCCGAAAATGGCCCGTCGGGTGTCCGGAATGGGAAACGGACCCCGGAAAATTCAGAAATCGGCACGAGCAGTTCCCTTGTGGGTAGCAAATAGGACACCCGGTTAGGGAATTATGGGCGAAACATAGGATTTTCCAGCACTTACGCTCGAAAACAGACCGCCGGCAGTCCGGAAGGGGAAACGGCTCTCGAAAAAATCAAAAACGGGTACGAGCTCTTCCCTCGAGGGTATAGTAGCATGTTGGAAATGAAGTTCGCAAATAGGACTCCCAGTTAGATAGTTTCGAGCGAAACATTGGAATTTTCAACACTTAGGCTCGAAAACGGCCCGTCAGGGGCACGGAATGGAAAACGTCCACGGGAAAAATCGAGACCGGCACGAGTACTTACCACGAGGGTAGAGAAACTTGTATTAAATGATGGTTCGCAAATAGGACTCCGGGTTAGAGAATTACGAGCGAAACATGTGATTTTCCAACACTTAGGCTCGAAAACGGCCAGCCGGGGTACGGAACGGGACACGGCCCTCATAAAAATTGGAAACCGGCATGAGCACTTCCTTCGAGGGTACGGTAACTTGAAGGAAATGACGGTTCGCAAATAGGACTCCCGGTTAGAGAATTAGTAGCGAAACATTGGATTTTCAAACACTTAGGCTCGAAAATGGCCCGTCGGGGGCCCGGAATGGGAAACGGCCGTGGGAAAAATCGGAAACCAGCACGAGCACTTCCCTCGAGGTAAGAGTAACTTGTAGGAAATGACGGTTTGCAAATAGGTTTCCCGATTAGAGAATTACGAGCTAAACATGGGATTTTCCAAAAATTAGACTCGAAAACGGACCGCAGGGGGTCTGGAACGGGAAACGGTCCCCGGAAGAATCGACAACCGGCACGAGCACTTGCTTTGAGGGTAGAGTGACTTGTAGGAACTGACGGTTCATAAATAGGACTACCGGTTAGAGAATTACGACCGAAACATAGGATTTTTCAACACTTAGGCTCGAAAACGGCCCGCCAGAGGCCCGAAACGGGAAAAGGCCATGGGAAAAATAAAAAACCGGCACTAGCACTCCGCTCGGGGGTAGAGTAACTTGTAGGAACCGATGGTTCGCAAATAGGACTCCCGGTTTGAGAATAACGACCGAAACATAGGATTTTCCAACACTTAGGCTCGAAAATAGCCCGTCGGGGGCCCGGAACGGGAACCTGCCCTCGTGAAAATCAAAAACCGGTATCAGCACTTCCATCAAGGGTAGAGTAACTTGTAGGAAATGATGGTTTGCAAATAGGACTTCCGGTTAGAGAATTACGAGCGAAACATGGGATTTTCCTACACGTCAGGTGCCCGAAAATGGCACGTCTGGTGCCCGAAACGGGAAATGGCCGTGGGAAAATTTGGAAACCGGCATGAGCACTTCCCTTGTGGGTAGAGTAACTGGTAGGAAATGACAGTTTGCAAATAGGACTCTCGGTTAGAGAATTTTGACCGAAGCATAGGATTTTCCAACACATAGGCCCGAAAATGGCCCGTCGGGTGTCCGGAATGGGAAACGGACCCCAGAAAAATCAGAAACCGGCACGAGCACTTTCCTTGAGGGTAGAGTAACTTGTTGGAAATGACGGTTCACAAATAGGACACCGGTTAGGGAATTTCGGTCCAAACATAGGAGTTTCCAACACTTACGCTCGAAAATGGACCGCCAGGGGGTCCGGAACGGGAAACGGCTCTTGAAAAAATCAAAAACCGGTATGACCACTTCCATCGAGGGTATAGTAGCTTGTTGGAAATGACGGTTCGCAAATAGGACTCCTAGTTAGACAGTTTCGAGCGAAACATTGGATTTTCCAACACTTTGGATCGAAAACGGCCCGTCAGGGGCACGGAATGGAGAACCTCCGCGGGAAAAATCGAGGCCGGCACGAGTGCTTACCTCGAGGGTAGAGTAACTTGTATTAAATGATGGTTCGTAAATAGGACTCCGGGTTAGAGAATTACGAGCGAAACATGGGATTTTCCAACACTTAGGCTCGAAAACAGCCAGCCGGGGTACGGAACGGGAGACAGCCCCCGGAAAAATTGAAAACCGGCATGAGCACTTCCTTCGAGGGTATGGTAACTTGAAGGAAATGACGGTTCGCAAATAGGACTCCCGGTTAGAGAATTAGTAGCGAAACATTGGATTTTCCAACACTTAGGCTCGAAAATGGCCCGTCGGGGGCCCGAAATGGGAAACGGCGGTTGGAAACATCGGAAACCGGCACGAGCACTTCCCTCGAGGTAAGAGTAACTTGTAGGAAGTGACGGTTCGCAAATAAGTTTCCCGATTAGAGAATTACGAGCTAAACATGGGATTTTCCAAAAATTAGACTTGAAAACTGACCGCAGGGGGTCCGGAATGGGAAACGGTCCCCGGATCAATCGACAACCGGCACGTCCACTTCCTTTGAGGGTAGAGTGACTTGTAGGAACTGACGGTTCGTAAATAGGACTTCCGGTTAGAGAATTACGACCGAAACATAGGATTTTCCAACACTTAGGCTCGAAAACGGCCCGCCAGAGGCCCCAAATGGGAAAAGGCATTGTGAAAAATAAAAAACCGGCATTAGCACTCTGCTCGAGGGTAGAGTAACTTGTAGGAACCGACGGTTCGCAAATAGGACTCCCGGTTTGAGAATAACGACCGAAACAAAAGATTTTCCAACACTTAGGCTCGAAAACAGCCCGCCGGGGGCCCAGAATGGGAACCTTCCCTCGTAAAAATAAAAAACCGGTACGAGCACTTCCCTCAAGGGTAGAGTAACTTATAGGAAATGATGGTTCCCAAATAGGAGTCCCGGTTAGAGAATAACGAGCGAAAATGGGATTTTCCAACACTTAGGCACGAAAATGGCCCGTCAGGGGCCCGAAACGGGAAATGGCCGTGGGAAAAATCGGAAATCGGCACGAGCACTTCCCTCGAGGGTAGAGTAATTTGTAGGAAATGACGGTTCGCAAATAGGACTCTCGGTTAGAGAATTATGACCGAAGCATAGGATTTTCCAACACTTAGGCCCGAAAATGGCCCGTCGGGTGTCCGGAATGGGAAATGGACCCCGGAAAAAATAGAAACCGGCACGAGCACTTCCCTTGTGGGTAGAGTAACTTGTTGGAAATAACGGTTCGCAAATAGGACACCCGGTTAGGGAATTACGGGCGAAACATAGGATTTACCAACACTTACGCTCGAAAACAGACCGCCGGGGGTCCGGAACGGGAAACGGCTCTCGAAAAATTTGAAAACTGGTACGAGCACTTCCCTCGAGGGTATAGTAGCTTGTTGGAAATGTCGGTTCGCAAATAGGACTCCTAGTTAGATAGTTTCGGGAGAAACATTGGATTTTCAAACACTTAGGCTCGAAAACGGTCCGTCAAGGGCACGGAATGGAAAACGTCCGCGGGAAAAATCGAGACCGGCACGAGTACTTACCTCGAGGGTAGAGTAACTTGTATTAAATCATGGTTTGCAAATAGGACTCCGGGTTAGAGAATTACGAGCGAAACATGTGATTTTCCAACACTTAGGCTCGAAAACGGCCAGCCGGGGTACGGAACGGGAAACGGCCCTCGAAAAAATCGGAAACCGGCATGAGCACTTCCTTCGAGGGTGCGGTAACTTGTAGGAAATGACGGTTCGCAAATAGGACTCCCGGTTAGAGAATTAGTAGCGAAACATTGGATTTTCCAACACTTACGCTCGAAAATGGCCCGTCGGGGGCCCGAAATGGGAAATGGCCGTGGGAAAAATCGGAAACCGGCACGAGCACTTCGTTCGAGGTAAGAGTAACTTGTAGGAAATGACGGTTCGCAAATAGGTTTCCCGATTAGAGAATTACGATCTAAACATGGGATATTCCAAAAATTAGACTCGAAAACGGGCTGCAGGGGGTCTGGAACGGGAAATGGTCCCCGGATGAATAGACAACCGGCACGAGCACTTCCTCTGAGTGTAGAGTGACTTATAGGAACTGACGGTTCGTAAATAGGACTACCGGTTAGAGAATTACGACCGAAACATAGGATTTTCCAACACCTAGGCTCGAAAACGGCTTGCCAGAGGCCCAAAATGGGAAAAGGCCAAGGGAAAAATAAAAAACCGGCACTAGCACGCCGCTCGAGGGTAGAGTAACTTGTAGGAACCGATGGTTCGCAACTATGACTCCCGGTTTGAGAATATCGAACGAAACATAGGATTTTCCAACACTTAGGCTCGAAAACAGCCCGTCGTGGGCCCGGAATGGGAACCTGCCCTCGTAAAAATCAAAAAATGGTATGAGCACTTCCCTAAAGGGTAGAGTAACTTGTAGGAAATGATGGTTCAAAAATAGGACTCCCGGTTCGAGAACTACGAGCGAAACATGGGATTTTCCAACACTTAGGCACGAAAATGGCACGTCAGGTGCCCGAAACGGGAAATGGCCGTTGGAAAATTCGAAAACCGGCACGAGCACTTCCCTCGAGGGTAGAGTAACTTGTAGGAAATGACGGTTCGCAAGTAGGACTCTCGGTTAGAGAATTATGACCGAAGCATTGGATTTTGCAACACTTAGGCCCGAAAATGGCCCGTCGGGTGTCTGGAATGGGAAACAGACCCCGGAAATATCAGAAACTGGCATGAGCACTTCCCTTGTGGGTAGAGTAACTTGTTGGAAATGAAGGTTCGCAAAAAGGACACACGGTTAGGGAATTACAGGCGAAACATAGGATTTTCCATCACTTACGCTCGAAAACAGACCGCCGGGGGTCCGGAGCGGGAAACGGCTCTCGACAAAATCAAAAACCGGTACGAGCACTTCCCTCGAGGGTATAGTAGCTTGTTGGAAGTAACGGTTCGCAAATAGGACTCCTAGTTAGATAGTTTCGAGCGAAACATTGGATTTTCCAACACTTAGGCTCGAAAACGGCCCGTCAAGGGCACGGAATGGAAAACGTCCGCGCGAAAAATCGAGACCGGCACAAGTACTTACCTCGAGGGTAGAGTAACTTATATTAAATGATGGTTCACAAATAGGACTCCGGGTTAGAGAATCACGAGTGAAACATGGGATTTTCCAACACTTAGGCTCGAAAACGGCCTGCCGGGGTACGGAACGGGAAACGGCCCCCGGAAAAATTGAAAACCGGCATGAGCACTTCCTTCGGGGGTACGGTAACTTGTAGGAAATGACGGTTCGCAAATAGGACTCACGGTTAGAGAATTATGACCGAAGCATAGGATTTTCCAACACTTAGGCCCGAAAATGGCCCGTCGGGTGTCCGGAATGGGAAATGGACCCCGGAAAAATCAGAAACTGGCACGAGCACTTCCCTTGTGGGTAGAGTAACTTGTTGGAGATAACGGTTCGCAAATAGGACACCTTGTTAGGGAATTACGGTCGAAACATAGGATTTTCCAACACTTATGCTCGAAAACAGACCGCCGGGGGTCCGGAACGGGAAACGGCTCTCGAAAAAATTGAAAACAGGTACGAGCACTTCCCTCGAGGGTATAGTAGCTTGTTGGAAATGATGGTTCGCAAATAGGACTCCTAGTCAGATAGTTTCGGGAGAAACATTGGATTTTCCAACACTTAGGCTCGAAAACGGTCCGTCAGGGGCACGGAATGGAAAACGTCCGCGGGAAAAATCGAGACCGGCACGAGTACTTACCTCGAGGGTAGAGTAACTTGTATTAAATCATGGTTCGCAAATAGGACTCCGGGTTAGAGAATTACGAGCGAAACATGTGATTTTCCAACACTTAGGCTCGAAAACGGCCAGCCGGGGTACGGAACGGGAAACGGCCCCCGGAAAAATCGGAAACCGGCATGAGCACTTCCTTCGAGGGTACGGTAACTTGTAGGAAATGACGGTTCACAAATAGGACTCCCGGTTAGAGAATTAGTAGCGAAACATTGGATTTTCCAACATTTAGGCTCGAAAATGGCCTGTCGGGGGCCCGGAATGGGAAACGGCCGTGGGAAAAATTGGAAACCGGCACGAGCACTTCGCTCGAGGTAAGAGTAACTTGTCGGAAATGACAGTTCGTAAATAGGTTTCCCGATTAGAGAATTACGAGCTAAACATGGGATTTTCCAAAAATTAGACTCAAAAACGGGCCGCAGGGGGTCTGGAATGGGAAACGTTCCTCGGATGAATAGACAACTGGCACGAGCACTTCCTCTGAGGGTAGAGTGACTTATAGGAACTGACGGTTCGTAAATAGGACTACCGGTTAGAGAATTACGATCGAAACATAGGATTTTCCAACACTTAGGCTCAAAAACGGCCCGCCAGAGGCCCGAAACGGGAAAAGTCCATGGGAAAAATAAAAAACCGGTACTAGCACTCCGCTCGAGGGTTGAGTAACTTGTAGGAACCGACGGTTCGCAAATAGGACTCCTGGTTTGAGAATAACAACCGAAATATAGGATTTTCTAACACTTAGGCTCGAAAACAGCCCGTCGGGGGCCCGGAACGGGAACCTGCCCTCGTAAAAATCAAAAACCGGTATGAGCACTTATCTCAAGGGTAGAGTAACATGTAGGAAATGATGGTTCGCAAATAGGACTCCCGGTTAGAGAATTACGAGCGAAACATAGAATTTTCCAACACTTAGGCTCGAAAAATGGCATGTCAGGTGCCCGAAACGGGAAATGGCCATGGGAAAAATCGAAAATCGGCACATGCACTTCCCTCGAGCGTGGAGTAACTTGTAAGAAATGACGATTCTCGAATAGGACTCTCGGTTAGAGAATTATGATCGAAGCATAGGATTTTCCAACACTTAGGCCCGAAAATGGCCCGTCTGGTGTCCGGAATGGGAGACGGACCCCGGAAAAATTTGAAACCGGCACGAGCACTTTCCTTGAGGGTAGATTAACTAGTTGGAAATGACGGTTCCCAAATAGGACACCGGTTGGGGAATTACGGGCGAAACATAGGATTTTCCAACACTTACGCTCGAAAATGGACCGCTGGGGGTTCGGAACGGGAAACGGCTCTCGAAAAAATTGAAAACCGGTACGAGCACTTCCCTCGAGGGTATAGTAGCTTGTTGGAAATAACGGTTCACAAATAGGACTCCTAGTTAGATAGTTTCGAGCGAAACATTGGATTTTCCAACACTTAGGCTCGAAAACTACCCGTCAGGGGCACGGAATGGAAAAGGTCCGCGGGAAAAATCGAGACCGGCATGAGTACTTACCTCGAGGGTAGAGTAACTTGTATTAAATGATGGTTCGCAAATAGGACTCCGGGTTAGAGAATTATGAGCGAAACATGTGATTTTCCAACACTTAGGATCGAAAACGGCCAGCCGGGGTGCGGAACGGGAAATGGCCCCCGGAAAAATAGGAAACCGGCATGAGCACTTCCTTCGAGGGTACGGTAACATGAAGGAAATGACGGTTCGCAAATAGGACTCCCGGTTAGAGAATTTGTAGCGAAACATTAGATTTTCGAACACTTAGGCTCAAAAATGGCCCGTCGGGGGCCGGGAATGGGAAACGGCGGTTGGAAACATCGAAAACCGGCACGAGCACTTCCCTCGAGGTAAGAGTAACTTATAGGAAATGACGGTTCGCAAATAGGTTTCCCGATTAGAGAATTACGAGCTTAACTTGGGATTTTCTAAAAATTAGACTTGAAAACGGACCGCAGGGGGTCCAGAATGGGAAACGGTCCCCGGATGAATCGATAACCTGCGCGAGCACTTCCTTTGAGGGTAGAGTGACTTGTAGGAACTGACGGTTCGTAAATAGGTCTACCGGTTAGAGAATTACGACCGAAACATAGGATTTTCCAACACTTAGGCTCGAAAACGGCCCGCTAGAGGCCCGAAACGGGAAAAGGCCATGGGAAAAATAAAAACCGGCACTAGCACTCCGCTCGAGGGTAGAGTAACTTGTAGGAACCGACGGTTCGCAAATTGGACTCTCGGTTAGAGAATTTTGACCGAAACATAGGATTTTCCAACACTTAGGCTCGAAAACGGCCCGCCGGAGGCCCAAAACGGGAACTTGCCCTCGTAAAAATAAAAAAACAGTATGAGCACTTCCCTCATGGGTAGAGTAACTTGTAGGTGTTGGAAATAGGGTGGGCCTCTAGGATAGGTTTCAAAAACTTTTGACCCACTTGATGCAGGGATCATCTATCCAGAAGGCTATCAATATGTCCAAGATGCAAACCCTCTATCTCATCTATCATGATCAGTAATATAATCTATCTAGGAGATAGAAAATCAGTAACAAACATGCAACAAAGATCTATATCATACAAGGAAATAGTTTATACCTTTGGAGCTCGGTTGTGCTCTAATTGAGAATTTGCTACTTTCTTTGATGACGAACCCTTTCGTGAATCAAATAGGTTTCTCCAAAACCCAATGGCCTTCCACGCTATTACCCGAATCAGAATCTCTTTCTCAAGAAGATGGGTGGGATCTTCAAGAGAAGACACCTAGGAACTTAAAGGAACTAGAAGAGAGAAAGAAGTGATGTGCAACTCTTGCACAAAGGGGGCTGGGCGTGAATTCCAAGGTTGGACGTCCAAGCCCCCTTTGGTTCCCTATATATAGCTTTTGCAAACTACTCTTTACTAATTTAATTAGAAGTCTCACTTCCAAATTAATTAGTAACTTTCTTCTCTTTCTTAATTACAATAGAAGTCTCACTTCCATTAATAATTAGAAACATACTATTACCACTATTAGAAGTCTCACTTCAAATATAAATAGTAACTTTCCTTTTAGAGTTCAACTAGAATTAGTATCCGTTTGATGATTGGGCTAGCGTGGGGACCACTAGGGATTCCTTAGAAAGCTGGCTCCAACTGGAACACGCGACCCCACATCTCATGTGCAATCCGGGCCCACAGTTAATTGCAAATAATTCCACTATATAAATGCAATTGAACTCCAGTCTTAGGAAATTACATAGAAGACCCTAAACTTCCCTACTACCACAAGTAGGCCCCTCCATCAATATCCATGGATCAATTGGACCTGTCTTCCAAACTAGATCCATATCTTATTATCCTTGAGCCCCAATTAATTATAATGATCAATGGTACCTTTCCAATTAACTCTTAATCGGAATGGGTGTACACTTGCCAATGATTAAATCCATTAATTGGCACAAGGGGATATTAGAGATAGATTTCATCTTGACCATTGAATGTTCCCACAGCTCTACTACCACGTACCCAAATCACCGAGGTGTTGACCTACAGTTGGCCTCACTCATTGGTGATTCAAAGCAAATGAATAGATAGAAACTTGAGTTCATTAAAGTCTCAGGATTGAGAGCTTACTGCTAGGGAATTATGAGAGCAAACCTTAATATAAAGACAGTGTTTATAAGGTGCTTCTCATGGTCCTTCAATACATCCAATGTACCAGCACTATGATCCAGAATCTTTCATTCCGATGATCGAGACAAATCACACTATCTCAAAGTGATCAAAATGCTGCAACCATGTCAGTATGAGATGTCCAGTCTCATCACTAGTTGTGAAGATATTCAAGTATAAGAATTATTATACATGTCTCCCGTATGTGGATCTCATCCAAACACATGGATTATATCTAGTATACTTATGGACTCCGATTCATCTCATGGACCATTATGTCATTCGTATTGGTTATGTGCAAGTATATAATTAAACACCATTCATCTCATGAAATGGAAAGCATGAATATATTGATTAATAAAGAAATGAATCAATTTATTACATCATATGCTGGTACTGAGACCATAAAACTAACAGTAGGAAATGACAGTTCACAAATAGGACTCCCGGTTAGAGAATTACGAGCGAAACATGGGATTTTCCAACTTAGGCTCAAAAATGGCCCGTCAGGGGAACGAAACGGGAAATGGCCGTTGGAAAATTCAGAAACCGGCATGAGCACTTCCCTCAAGGGTAGAGTAACTTGTAGGAAATGACGGTTCGCAAATAGGACTCTCGGTTAGAGAATTATGACCGAAGCATAGGATTTTCCAACACTTAGGCTCCAAAATGGCCCGTCGGGTGTCCGAAATGGGAAACGGACCCCAGAAAAATCAGAAATCGGCACGAGCACTTCCCTTGTGGGTAAAGTAACTTGTTGGAAATGACGGTTCGCAAATAGGACACCCCGTTAGGGAATTACGGGTGAAACATAGGATTTTCCAATACTTACGCTCGAAAACAGACCGCCGGCGGTCCGGAACGGGAAACGGCTCTCAAAAAAATTGAAAACCGGTACGAGCACTTCCCTCGAGGGTATAGTAGCTTGTTGGAAATGACGGTTTGCAAATAGGACTCCTAGTTAGATAGTTTCGGGAGAAACATTGGATTTTCCAACACTTAGGCTCGAAAACGGTCCGTCAGGGGCACGGAATGGAAAACGTCCGCGGGAAAAATCGAGACCGGCACGAGTACTAACCTCGAGGGTAGAGTAACTTGTATTAAATCATGGTTCGCAAATAGGACTCCGGGTTAGAGAATTACGAGCGAAACATGTGATTTTCCAACACTTAGGCTCGAAAACGGCCAACCGGGGTACGGAACGGGAAACGGCCCCCGGAAAAATTGAAAACCGGCATGAGCATTTCCTTCGAGGGTACGGTAACTTGAAGGAAATGACGGTTCACAAATAGGACTCCCGGTTAGAGAATTAGTAGCGAAACATTGGATTTTCGAACACTTAGGCTCAAAAATGGCCCGTCGGGGGCCCGGAATGGGAAATGGGCGTGGGAAAAATCGAAAACTGGCACGAGCACTTCCCTCGAGGTAAGAGTAACCTGTAGGAATTGACGGTTCGCAAATATTATTCCCGATTAGAGAATTACGAGCTAAACATGGGATTTTCCAAAAATTAGACTCGAAAACGGACCATAGGGGGTCCAGAATGGAAAACGGTCCCGGGATGAATCGACAACCGGCACGAGCACTTCCTTTGAGGGTAGAGTGACTTGTGGGAACTGACGGTTCGTAAATAGGACTACCGGTTAGAGAATTACGACCGAAACATAGGATTTTCCAACACTTAGGCTCGAAAACGGCCCGCCAGAGGCCCGAAACGGGAAAAGGCCATGGGAAAAATAAAAACCGGCACTAGCACTCTGCTCGAGGGTAGAGTTACTTGTAGGAACCGACGGTTCGCAAATATGACTCCCGGTTTGAGAATAACGACCGAAACATAGGATTTTCCAACACTTAGGCTCGAAAATTGCCCGCCGGGGGCCCGGAAGGAGAACCTGCCCTCGTAAAAATAAAAAACCGGTATGAGCACTTCCCTCTAGAGTAGAGTAACTTGTAGGAAATGATGGTTCGCAAATAGGACTCCCAGTTAGAGAATTACAAGCAAAACATGGCATTTTCCAACACATAGGCTCGAAAAAGGCCCGTCAGGGGCCAGAAACGGGAAATGGCCGTGGGAAAAATCGAAAACCGGCACGAGCACTTCCCTCGAGGGTAGAGTAACTTGTAGGAAATGACGGTTCGCAAATAGGACTCTCGGTTAAAGAATTATGACCGAAGCATAGGATTTTCCAACACTTAGGCCCGAAAATGGCCCGTCGGGTGTCCGGAATGGGAAACGGACCCCAGAAAAATCAGAAACCAGCACGAGCACTTTCCTTGAGGGTAGAGTAACTTGTTGGAAATGATGGTTAGCAAATAGGACACCGGTTAGAGAATTACGGGCGAAACATAGGATTTTCCAACACTTACGCTCGAAAATGGACCGCCGGGGGTTCAGAACGGGAAACGGCCCTCGAAAAAATCAAAAATCGGTACGAGCACTTCCCTCGAGGGTATAGTAACTTGTATGAAATGATGGTTCGCAAATAGGACTCCTAGTTAGATAGTTTCGAGCGAAACATTGGATTTTCCAACCCTTAGGCTCGAAAACGGCCCGTCAGGGGCACGGAATGGAAAACGTCCGCAGGAAAAATCGAGACCGGCACGAGTACTTACCTCGAGGGTAGAGTAGCTTGTATTAAATGATGGTTCGCAAATAGGACTCCGGGTTAGAGAATTACGAGCGAAACATGTGATTTTCCAACACTTAGGCTCGAAAACGGCCAGCCGGGGTACGGAACGGGAAACGGCCCCCGGAAAAATTGAAAACCGGCATGAGCATTTCCTTCGAGGGTTAGAGAATAGGACTCCCGGTTAGAGAATTAGTAGCGGAACATTGGATTTTCCAACACTTAGGCTCGAAAATGGCCCGTCGGTGGCCCGGAATGGGAAACAGCCGTGGGAAAATTCGGAAACTGGGACGAGCACTTTCCTTGAGGTAAAAGTAACTTGTAGGAAATGACGGATCGCAAATAGGTTTCCCGATTAGAGAATTAGGAGCTAAATATTGGAATTTCCAAAAATTAGACTCGAAAATGAAACGCAGGGGGTCCGGAACGGGAAACGGTCCCCGGATGAATTGCCAACCAGCACGAGCACTTCCTTTGAGGGTAGAGTGACTTATAGGAACTGACGGTTCGTAAATAGGACTACCGGTTTGAGAATCATGACCGAAACATAGAATTTTCCAACACTTAGGCTCGAAAACGGCGCGCCAGAGGCCCGAAACGGGAAAAGGCCATGGGAAAAATAAAAAACCAGCACTAGCACTCCGCTCGAGGGTAGAGTAACTTGTAGGAAATGATGGTTCGCAAATAGGACTCCCGGTTAGAGAATTACGAGCGAAACATGGGATTTTCTAACACTTAGGCTCGAAAATGGCCTGTCAGGGGCCCGAAATGGGAAATGGCTTTTGGAAAATTCGGAAACCGACACGAGCACTTCCCTCGAGGGTAGAGTAACTTATAGGAAATGACGGTTCACAAATAGGACTCTTGGTTAGAGAATTACGACCGAAGCATAGGATTTTCCAACACTTAGGCCCGAAAATGGCCCGCCGGGGGTCCGGAACGGGAAACGGCTCTCGAAAAAATCGAAAGCCAGTACGAGCACTTCCCTCGAGGGTATAGTAGCTTGTTGGAAATGACGGTTCGCAAATAGGACTCCTAGTTAGATAGTTTCGGGCGAAACATTGGATTTTCCAACACTTAGGCTCGAAAACGGCCCGTCAGGGGCACGGAATGGAAAACGTCTGCGGGAAAAATTGAGACCGGCACGACTACTTACCTCGAGGGTAGAGTAACTTATATTAAATGATGGTTCGCAAATAGGACTCCGGGTTAGAGGCTTACGAGCGAAACATGTGATTTTCCAACACTTAGGCTCGAAGATGGCCAGCCGAGGTACCGAATAGGGAACGGCCCCTGGAAAAATCGGAAACCGGCATGAGCACTTCCTTTGTGGGTGCGGTAACTCGTTGGAAATGACGGTTCGCAGATAAGACTCCCAGTTAGAGAATTACTAGTGAAACATTGGATTTTCCAACACTTAGGCTCGAAAATGGCCCGTCGGGGGCCCGAAATGGGAAACGACCGTGGGAAAAACCGGAAACCGGCACGAGCACTTCCCTTGAGGTAAGAGTAACTTGTAGGAAATGACGGTTCGCAAATAGGTTTCCCGATTAGAGAATTACGAGCTAAACATGGGATTTTCCAAAAATTAGACTCGAAAACGGACCGCAGGGGGTCCGGAACGGGAAACGGTCCCCGGATGAATTGATAACCGGCACGAGCACTTCCTTTGAGGGTAGAGTGACTTGTAGGAACTGACGGTTCGTAAATAGGACTACCGTTTAGAGAATTACGACCGAAACAAAGGATTTTCTAACACTTAGGCTCGAAAACGGCCCGCCAGAGGCCCGAAACGGGAAAAGGCCATGGGAAAAACAAAAAACCGGCACAGCACTCCGCTCAAGGGTAGAGTATCTTGTAGGAACCGACGGTTCTCAAATAGGACTCTCGGTTAGAGAATTTCGTTCGAAACATAGGATTTTCCAATACTTAGGCTCGAAAATGGCCCGCCGGGGGCCCAGAACGGGAACCTACCCTCGTAAAAATCAAAAACTGGTATGAGCACTTCCCTCAAGGGTAGGGTAAACTGTAGGAAATGACGGTTCACAAATAGGACTCCCAGTAAGAGAATTACGAGCGAAACATGGGATTTTGCAACACTAGGGCTCGAAAATCGCCCGTCAAGGGCCCGAAACGGGAAATGGCTGTTGGAAAATTTGGAAACCGACACGAGCACTTCCCTCGAGGGTAGAGTAACTTGTAGGAAATGACGGTTCGGAAATAGGACTCTCGGTTAGAGAATTATGACCGAAGCATAGGATTTTCCAACACTTAGGCCCGAAAATGGCCCGCCGGGGTCCGGAACGGGAAACGGCTCTCGAAAAAATCAAAAACCGGTACGAGCACTTCCCTCGAGGGTATAGTAGCTTGTTGGAAATGACGGTTCACAAATAGGACTCCTAGTTAGATAGTTTCGGGCGAAACATTAGATTTTCCAACACTTAAGCTCGAAAACGGCCCGTCAGGGGCACAGAAAGGAAAACGTCCGAGGGAAAAATCGAGAACGGCACGAGTACTTACCTTGGGGGTAGAGTAACTTGTATTAAATGATGGTTCGCAAATAGGACTCCGGGTTAGAGAATTACGAGCGAAACATGTGATTTTCCAACACTTAGGCTCGAAAACGGCCAGCCGAGGTACGGAACGGGAAACGGCCCCCGGAAAAATCGGAAACCGGCATGAGCACTTCCTTTGAGGGTACGGTTACTAGCGAAATATTGGATTTTCCAACACTTGGGCTCGAAAATGGCCCGTCGGGGGCCCGGAATGGGAAACGGCCGTGGGAAAAACAGGAAACCGGCACGAGCACTTTCCTCGAGGTAAGAGTAACTTGTAGGAAATGACGGTTCACAAATAGGTTTCCCGATTAGAGAATTACGAGCTAAACATGGGATTTTCCAAAAATTAGACTCGAAAATGGACCGCAGGGGGTCCGAAACGGGAAACGGTCCCCGGATGAATTGACAACCGGCACGAGCACTTCGTTTGAGAATAAAGTGAGTTGTAGGAACTGACAGTTCATAAATAGGACTACCGGTTAGAGAATTACGACCGAAAGATAAGATTTTCTAACACTTAGGCTCGAAAACGGCCCGCCAGAGGCCCGAAACGAGAAAAGGCCATGGGAAAAATAAAAAACCAGCACTAGGACTCCGCTCGAGGGTAGAGTATCTTATAGGAACCGACAGTTTGCAAATAGCACTCTCGGTTAGAGAATTTCGATCGAAACATAGGATTTTCCAACACTTAGGCTCGAAAACGGCCCGCCGGGGGCCCAGAACGGGAACCTACCCTCGTAAAATTCAAAAATCGGTATGAGCACTTCCCTCAAGGGTAGGGTAAATTGTAGGAAATGACGGTTCACAAATAGGACTCCCGGTAAGAGAATTACGAGCGAAACATTGGATTTTCCAACACTTAGGCTCGAAAATGGCCTGTCAGGGGCCCGAAACGGGAAATGGCTGTTGGAAA
The DNA here is from genome assembly GCA_012931725.1 of Litsea cubeba. NCBI lineage: Eukaryota > Viridiplantae > Streptophyta > Magnoliopsida > Laurales > Lauraceae > Litsea > Litsea cubeba. The sequence continues at coordinate 143,931,878 of CM022945.1, forward strand.
ATTCAGAAACCGACACGAGCACTTCCCTCGAGGATAGAGTAACTTCTAGGAAATGAGGTTCGCAAAGAGGACTCTCGGTTAGAGAATTATGACCGAAGCATAGGATTTTCCAACACTTAGGCCCGAAAATGGCCCGCCGGGGGTCCGGAACGGGTAACGGCTCTCGAAAAAATCAAAACTGGTACGAGCACTTCCCTCGAGGGTATAGTAGCTTGTTGGAAATGACGGTTCGCAAATATGACTCCTAGTTAGATAGTTTCGGGTGAAACATTGGATTTTCCAACACTTAGGCTCGAAAACGGCCTGTCAGGGGCACGGAAAGGAAAACGTCTGCGGGAAAAATCAAGACCGGCACGAGTACTTACCTCCAGGGTAGAGTAACTTGCATTAAATGATAGTTCGCAAATAGAACTCCGGGTTCGAGACTTACGAGCGAAACATGTGATTTTCCAACACTTAGGCTCGAAAACGGCCAGCCGAGGTGCGGAATGGAAAACGGCCCCCGAAAAAATCGGAAACCGGCATGAGCACTTCCTTTGTGGGTGCAGTAACTTGTAGGAAATGACGGTTCGCAGATAGGACTCCCGGTGAGAGAATTAGTAGCGAAACATTGGATTTTCCAACACTTAGGCTCGAAAATGGCCCGTCGGGGGCCCAGAATGGGAAACGGCCATAGGAAAAATCGGAAACAGGCACGAGCACTTCCCTCGAGGTAAGAGTAACTTATAGGAAATGACGGTTCGCAAATAGGTTTCCCGATTAGAGAATTACGAGCTAAACATGGGATTTTCCAAAAATTAGACTTGAAAACGGACCGCAGTGGGTCCGGAATGGGAAACGGTGGCCGGATGAATCGACAACCGGCACGAGCACTTCCTTTGAGAGTAGAGTGAATTGTAGGAACTGACGTTTCGTAAATAGGACTACCGGTTAGAGAATTACGACCGAAACATAGGATTTTCCAACACTTAGGCTCGAAAATGGCCCGCCAGAGGCCCGAAACGGGAAAAGGCCTTGGGAAAAATAAAAAACCAGCACTAGCACTCCGCTCGAGGGTAGAGTAACTTGTAGGAACCGATGGTTCGCAAATAGGACTCCCGGTTTGAGAATAACGACCGAAACATAGGATTTTCCAACACTTAGGCTCGAAAACAGCCCGCCGGGGGCCCGGAACGGGAACCTGCTCTCGTAAAAATAAAAAACCGGTATGAGCACTTCCGTCAAGGGTAGAGTAACTTATAGGAAATGATGGTTCGCAAATAGGACTCCTGGTTAGAGAATTACGAGGGAAACATGGGATTTTCCAACACTTAGGCCCGAAAATGGCCCGTCTGGGGCCCGAAACGGGAAATGGCCGTGGGAAAAATCAGAAACCGGCACGAGCACTTCCCTCGAGGGTAGAGTAACTTGTAGGAAATGACGGTTCGCAAATAGGACTCGCGGTTAGAGAATTGTGACCGAAGCATAGGATTTTCCAACACTTAGGCCCGCAAATGGCCCGTCGGGTGTCCGGAATGGGAAACGGACCCCGGAAAAATCAGAAACCGGCACGAGCACTTTCCTTGAGGGTAGAATAACTTGTTGGAAATGACGGTTAGCAAATAGGACCCCGGTTAGGGAATTACGGGCGAAACATAGGATTTTCCAACACTTACGCTCGAAAATGGACCCCCGGGGGTCCAGAACGGTAAACGGCCATCGAAAAAATCAAAAACCGGTACGAGCACTTCCCTCGAGGGTATAGTAACTTGTATGAAATGATGGTTCGCAAATAGGACTCCTAGTTAGATAGTTTCGAGCGAAACATTGGATTTTCCAACCCTTAGGCTCGAAAACGGCCCGTCAGGGGCATGGAATGGAAAACCTCCGTGGGAAAAATCGAGACCGGCACGAGTACTTACCTCGAGGGTAGAGTAACTTGTATTAAATGATGGTTCGCAAATAGGACTCCGGGTTAGAGAATTACGAGCGAAACATGTGATTTTCCAACACTTAGGCTCGAAAACGGCCAGCCGGGGTGCGGAACGGGAACCGGCCCCCGGAAAAATAGGAAACCGGCATGAGCACTTCCTTCGACGGTACGGTAACTTGAAGGAAATGACGGTTCGCAAATAGGACTCCCGGTGAGAGAATTAGTAGCGAAACATTGGATTTTCCAACACTTAGGCTCAAAAATGGCCCGTCGGGGGCCCGGAATGGGAAACGGCCGTGGGAAAAACCGAAAACCGGCACGAGCACTTCCCTCGAGGTAAGAGTAACTTGTAGGAAATGACGGTTCGCAAATAGGTTTCCCAATTAGAGAATTAGGAGCAAAACATGGGATTTTCCAAAAATTAGACTCGAAAACGGACCGCAGCGGGTCCGGAACGGGAAACGGTCCCCGGATGAATCGATAACCGGCACGAACACTTCCTTTGAGGGTAGAGTGACTTGTAGGAACTGACGGTTCGTAAATAGGACTACCGTTTAGAGAATTACGACCGAAACATAGGATTTTCTAACACTTAGGCTCGTAAACGGCCCGCCAGAGGCCCGAAACGGGAAAAGGCCATGGGAAAAATAAAAAACCAGCACTAGCACTCCGCTCGAGGGTAGAGTAACTTATAGGAACCGACGGTTCACAAATAGGACTCCCGGTTTGAGAATAACGAGCGGAACATGGGATTTTCCAACACTTAGGCTCGAAAATGGCCAGCCGGGGTATGGAACGGGAAACGTCCCCCAGAAAAATTGAAAACCGACATGAGCACTTCCTTCGAGGGTACGGTAACTTGAAGGAAATGACGGTTCGCAAATAGGACTCCCGGTTAGAGAATTAGTAGTGAAACATTTGATTTTCCAACACTTAGGCTCGAAAATGGCCTGTTAGGGGCCCGAAATGGGAAACGGCCATGGGAAAAATTAGAAACCGGCACGAGCACTTCCTTCGAGGTAAGAGTAACTTGTTGTAAATGACGGTTCGCAAATAGGTTTCCCGATTAGAGAATTACGAGCTAAACATGGGATTTTCAAAAAATTAGACTCAAAAACAGACCGCGGGGGGTCCGGAACGGGAAACGGTCCACGGATGAACCAACAACTGGCACGGGAACTTCCTTTGAGGGTAGAGTGACTTGTAGAAACTGACGGTTCGTAATTAGGACTGCCGGTTAGAGAATTATGACTGAAACATAGGATTTTCCAACAGTTAGGCTCGAAAACGGCCCGCCAGAGGCCCGAAATGGGAAAAGGCCATGGGAAAAATAAAAAACCAGCACTAGCTCTCCGCTCGAGGGTAGAGTAACTTGTAGGAACCGATGGTTTGCAAATAGGACTCCCAGTTTGAGAATAACGACCGAAACCTAGGATTTTCCAACATTTAGCCTCGAAAACGGCCCGCCGGGGGCCCGGAACGGGAACCTGCCCTCATAAAAATAAAAAACCGGTATGAGCACTTCCCTCAAGGGTAGAGTAACTTGTAGGAAATGATGGTTCGCAAATTGGACTCCCGGTTAGAGAATTACGAGCGAAACATGGGATTTTCCAACACTTAGGCTCGAAAATGGCTCGTCAGGGGCCCGAAACAGGAAATGGCCATGGGAAAAATCGAAAACCGGCACGAGCACTTCCCTCGAGGGTAGAGTAACTTGTAAGAAATGACGATTCTCAAATAGTACTCTCAGTTAGAGAATTATGACCGAAGCATAGGATTTTCCAACACTTAGGACCGAAAATGGCCCGTCGGGAGTCCGGAAAGGGAAACGGACCTCGGAAAAATCAGAAAACGACACGAGCACTTTCCTTGTGGGTAGAGTAACTTGTTGGAAATGACGGTTAGCAAATAGGACCCCGGTTAGGGAATTACGATCGAAACATAGGATTTTCTAACACTTACGCTCGAAAATGGACCGCCGGGGGTCCAGAACGGGAAATGGCCCTCGAAAAAATCAAAAACCGGTATGAGCACTTCCCTCGAGGGTATAGTAGCTTGTTGGAAATTACGGTTCGCAAATAGGACTCCTAGTTAGATAGTTTCGAGCGAAACATCCAACACTTAGGCTCGCAAACGGCCCGTCAGGGGCACGGAATGGAAAACCTCCGCGGGAAAAATCGAGACGGGCACGAGTACTTCCTCGAGGGTAGAGTAACTTGTATTAAATGATGGTTCGCAAATAGGACTCCGGGTTAGAGAATTACGAGCGAGACATAAGATTTTCCAACACTTAGGCTCGAAAACGGCCAGCCGGGGTGCGGAATGAGAAACGGCCCCCGAAAAAATAGGAAACTGGCATGAGCACTTCCTTCGAGGGTACGGTAACTTGAAGGAAATGACGGTTCACAAATAGGACTCCCGGTGAGAGAATTAGTAGCGAAACATTGGATTTTCCAACACTTAGGCTCGAAAATGGTTTGTCGGGGGCCCGGAATGGGAAACGGCCGTGGGAAAAATCGGAAACCGGCACGAGCACTTCCCTCGAGGTAAGAGTCACTTGTAGGAAGTGACGGTTCGCAAATAGGTTTCCCGATTAGAGAATTACGAGCTAAACATGGGATTTTCCAAAAATTAGACTCGAAAACGGACCGCAGGGGGTCCGTAACGGGAAACTGTCCCCGGAAGAATCGATAACTGGCACGAGCACTTCCTTTGAGGGTAGAGTGACTTGTAGGAACTGACGGTTCGTAAATAGGACTACCGTTTAGAGAATTACGACCGAAACATAGGATTTTCTAACACTTAGGCTAGTAAACGGCCCGCCAGAGGCCCGAAACGGGAAAAGGCCATGGGAAAAATAAAAAACCTGCACTAGCACTCCGCTCGAGGGTAGAGTATCTTGTAGGAACGGACGGTTCACAAATAGGACTCTCGGTTAGAGAATTTCATTCGAAACATAGGATTTTCCAACACTTAGGCTCGAAAACGGCCCGCCGGGGGCACAGAATGGGAAACTACCCTCGTAAAAATAAAAAACCGGTATGAGCACTTCCCTCATGGGTAGGGTAAATTGTAGGAAATGACGGTTCACAAATAGGACTCCCGGTAAGAGAATTACGAGCGAAACATGGGATTTTCAACACTTAGGCTCGAAAATGGCCCATCAGGGGCCCGAAACGGGAAATGGCCGTTGGAAAATTTGGAAACCGACACGAGCACTTCCCTCGAGGGTAGAGTAACTTGTAGGAAATGACGGTTCGCAAATAGGACTCTCGGTTAGAGAATTATGACCGAAGCATAGGATTTTCCAACACTTAGGCCCGAAAATGGCCCGTCGGGGGTCCGGAACGGGAAACGGCTCTCGAAAAAATCAAAAGCCGGTACGAGCACTTTCCTCGAGGGTATAGTTGCTTGTTGGAAATGAAGGTTCGCAAATAGGACTCCTAGTTAGATAGTTTCGAGCAAAACATTGGATTTTCCAACACTTAGGCTCAAAAATGGCCCGTCAGGGGCACGGAATGGAAAACCTCCACGGGAAAAATCGAGACCGGCACGAGTACTTACCTCGAGGGTAGAGTAACTTGTATTAAATGATGGTTCGGAAATAGGACTCCGGGTTAGAGAATTACGAGCGAAACATGTGATTTTCCAACACTCAGGCTCGAAAACGGCCAGCCGAGGTACGGAACGGGAAACGGCCCCCGAAAAAATTGGAAACCGGCATGAGCACTTCCTTTGAGGGTACGGTAACTTGTAGGAAATGACGGTTCGCAAATAGGACTCCCAGTTAGAATTACTAGCGAAACATTGGATTTTCCAACACTTAGGCTCGAAAATGGCCCGTCGGGGGCCCAGAATGGGAAACGGCCGTAGGAAAAATCGGAAACCGGCACGAGCACTTCCCTCGAGGTAAGAGTAACTTGTAGGAAATGACGGTTCGCAAGTAGGTTTCCCGATTAGAGAATTACGAACTAAATATGGGATTTTGCAAAAATTAGACTTGAAAACGGACCGCGAGGGGTCCGGAACGGGAAACGGTCCCTGGATGAATCGACAACCAGCATGAGCACTTCCTTTGGGAGTAGAGTGAATTGTAGGAACTGACGGTTCGTAAATAGGACTGCCGGTTAGAGAATTACGACCAAAACATAGGATTTTCCAACACTTCGGCTCGAAAACGGTCTGCCAGAGGCCCGAAACGGGAAAAGGCCATGGGAAAAATAAAAAACCAGCACTAGCACTCCGCTCGAGGGTAGAGTAACTTGTAGGAACTGACGGTTCGGAAATAGGACTCCCGGTTTGAGAATAACGATCGAAACATAGGATGTTCCAACACTTAGGCTGGAAAACAGCCTGCCGGGGGCCCGGAACGGGAACCTGCTCTCGTAAAAATCAAAAACTGGTACGAGTACTTCCCTCGAGGGTATAATAGCTTGTTGGAAATGACGGTTCGCAAATAGGACTCCTAGTTAGATAGTTTCGAGCGAAACATTGGATTTTCCAACACTTAGGCTCGAAAACGGCCCGTCAGGGGCATGAAATGGAAAACCTCCGCGGGAAAAATCGAGACCGGCACGAGTACTTAGCTCGAGGGTAGAGTAACTTGTATTAAATGATGGTTCGCAAATAGGACTCCGGGTTAGAGAATTACGAGAGAAACATGTGATTTTCCAACACTTACGCTCGAAAATGGCCAGCCGGGGTATGGAACGGGAAACGGACCCCGTAAAAATTGAAAACCGATGTGAGCACATCCTTTTAGGGTACGGTAACTTGAAGGAAATGACGGTTCGCAAATAGGACTCCCGATTAGAGAATTAGTAGCGAAACATTTGATTTTCCAACACTTAGGCTCGAAAATGGCCTGTTAGGGGCCCGAAATGGGAAACGGCCGTGAGAAAAATCAGAAACCGGCACGAGCACTTCCCTCGAGGTAAGAGTAACTTGTAGTAAATGACGGTTCGCAAATAGGTTTCCCGATTAGAGAATTACGAGCTAAACATGGGATTTTCCAAAAATTAGACTCGAAAACGGACCGCCGGGGGTCCGGAACGGGAAACGGTCCCCGGATGAATCGACAACCAGCAAGAGAACTTCCCTCGAGGGTAGAGTGACTTGTAGAAACTGACGGTTCGTAATTAGGACTATCGGTTAGAGAATTACGACCGAAACATAAGATTTTCCAACACTTAGGCTCGAAAACGGCCCGCCAGAGGCCCAAAACGGGAAAAGGCCATGGGAAAAATAAAAAACCTGCACTAGCACTCCGCTCGCTTGTAGGAACCGACGGTTCACAAATAAGACTCTCGGTTAGAGAATTTCGTTCGAAACATAGGATTTTCCAACACTTAGGCTCGAAAACGGCCAGCCGGGGGCCCAAAATGGGAACCTACCCTCGTAAAAATCAAAAACCGGTATGAGCACTTCCCTCATGGGTACGGTAAATTGTAGGAAATGACGGTTCACAAATAGGACTCCTGGTAAGAGAATTACGAGCGAAACATGGGATTTTCCAACACTTAGGCTCGAAAATGGCCCGTCAGGGGCCCGAAACAGGAAATGGCCATTGGAAAATTCGGAAACCGACACGAGCACTTCCCTCGAGGGTAGAGTAACTTGTAGGAAATGACAGTTCGCAAATAGGACTCTCGGTTAGAGAATTATGACCGAAGCATAGGATTTTCCAACACTTAGGCCCGAAAATGGCCCGTCGGGGGTCCGGAACGGGAAACGGCTCTCGAAAAATTTGAAAACCGGTACCAGCACTTTCCTCGAGGGTATAGTAGCTTGTTGGGAATGACGGTTCGCAAATAGGACTCCTAGTTAGATAGTTTCGAGAGAAACGTTGGATTTTCCAACACTTAGGCTCGAAAACGGCCCGTCAGGGGCACGGAATGGAAAACCTCCGCGGGAAAAATCGAGACCGGCACGAGTACTTACCTCGAGGGTAGAGTAACTTGTATTAAATGATGGTTCGGAAATAGGACTCCGGGTTAGAGAATTACGAGCGAAACATGTGATTTTCCAACACTCAGGCTCGAAAACGGCCAGCCGAGGTACGGAACGGGAAACGGCCCCCGAAAAAATTGGAAATCGGCATGAGCACTTCCTTTGAGGGTACGGTAACTTGTAGGAAATGACGGTTCGCAAATAGGACTCCCAGTTAGAATTACTAGCGAAACATTGGATTTTCCAACACTTAGGCTCGAAAATGGCCCGTCGGGGGCCCAGAATGGGAAAACGGCCGTAGGAAAAATCGGAAAACCGGCACGAGCACTTCCCTCGAGGTAAGAGTAACTTGTAGGAAATGACGGTTCGCAAGTAGGTTTCCCGATTAGAGAATTACGAACTAAATATGGGATTTTGCAAAAATTAGACTTGAAAACGGACCGCGAGGGGTCCGGAACGGGAAACGGTCCCTGGATGAATCGACAACCAGCATGAGCACTTCCTTTGGGAGTAGAGTGAATTGTAGGAACTGACGGTTCGTAAATAGGACTGCCGGTTAGAGAATTACGACCAAAACATAGGATTTTCCAACACTTCGGCTCGAAAACGGTCTGCCAGAGGCCCGAAACGGGAAAAGGCCATGGGAAAAATAAAAAACCAGCACTAGCACTCCGCTCGAGGGTAGAGTAACTTGTAGGAACTGACGGTTCGGAAATAGGACTCCCGGTTTGAGAATAACGATCGAAACATAGGATGTTCCAACACTTAGGCTGGAAAACAGCCTGCCGGGGGCCCGGAACGGGAACCTGCTCTCGTAAAAATCAAAAACTGGTACGAGTACTTCCCTCGAGGGTATAATAGCTTGTTGGAAATGACGGTTCGCAAATAGGACTCCTAGTTAGATAGTTTCGAGCGAAACATTGGATTTTCCAACACTTAGGCTCGAAAACGGCCCGTCAGGGGCATGAAATGGAAAACCTCCGCGGGAAAAATCGAGACCGGCACGAGTACTTAGCTCGAGGGTAGAGTAACTTGTATTAAATGATGGTTCGCAAATAGGACTCCGGGTTAGAGAATTACGAGAGAAACATGTGATTTTCCAACACTTACGCTCGAAAATGGCCAGCCGGGGTATGGAACGGGAAACGGACCCCGTAAAAATTGAAAACCGATGTGAGCACATCCTTTTAGGGTACGGTAACTTGAAGGAAATGACGGTTCGCAAATAGGACTCCCGATTAGAGAATTAGTAGCGAAACATTTGATTTTCCAACACTTAGGCTCGAAAATGGCCTGTTAGGGGCCCGAAATGGGAAACGGCCGTGAGAAAAATCAGAAACCGGCACGAGCACTTCCCTCGAGGTAAGAGTAACTTGTAGTAAATGACGGTTCGCAAATAGGTTTCCCGATTAGAGAATTACGAGCTAAACATGGGATTTTCCAAAAATTAGACTCGAAAACGGACCGCCGGGGGTCCGGAACGGGAAACGGTCCCCGGATGAATCGACAACCGGCAAGAGAACTTCCCTCGAGGGTAGAGTGACTTGTAGAAACTGACGGTTCGTAATTAGGACTATCGGTTAGAGAATTACGACCGAAACATAGGATTTTCCAACACTTAGGCTCGAAAACGGCCCGCCAGAGGCCCAAAACGGGAAAAGGCCATGGGAAAAATAAAAAACCTGCACTAGCACTCCGCTCGCTTGTAGGAACCGACGGTTCACAAATAAGACTCTCGGTTAGAGAATTTCGTTCGAAACATAGGATTTTCCAACACTTAGGCTCGAAAACGGCCAGCCGGGGGCCCAAAATGGGAACCTACCCTCGTAAAAATCAAAAACCGGTATGAGCACTTCCCTCATGGGTACGGTAAATTGTAGGAAATGACGGTTCACAAATAGGACTCCTGGTAAGAGAATTACGAGCGAAACATGGGATTTTCCAACACTTAGGCTCGAAAATGGCCCGTCAGGGGCTCGAAACAGGAAATGGCCATTGGAAAATTCGGAAACCGACACGAGCACTTCCCTCGAGGGTAGAGTAACTTGTAGGAAATGACAGTTCGCAAATAGGACTCTCGGTTAGAGAATTATGACCGAAGCATAGGATTTTCCAACACTTAGGCCCGAAAATGGCCCGTCGGGGGTCCGGAACGGGAAATGGCTCTCGAAAAATTTGAAAACCGGTACCAGCACTTTCCTCGATGGTATAGTAGCTTGTTGGGAATGACGGTTCGCAAATAGGACTCCTAGTTAGATAGTTTCGAGAGAAACGTTGGATTTTCCAACACTTAGGCTCGAAAACGGCCCGTCAGGGGCACGGAATGGAAAACCTCCGCGGGAAAAATCGAGACCGGCACGAGTACTTACCTCGAGGGTAGAGTAACTTGTATTAAATGATGGTTTGCAAATAGGACTCCGGGTTAGAGAATTACGAGCGAAACATGTGATTTTCCAACACTCAGGCTCGAAAACGGCCAGCCGAGGTACGGAATGGGAAACGGCCCCCGGAAAAATTGGAAACCGGCATGAGCACTTCCTTTGAGGGTACGGTAACTTGTAGGAAATCACGGTTCGCAAATAGGACTCCCAGTTAGAATTACTAGCGAAACATTGGATTTTCCAACACTTAGGCTCGAAAATGGCCCGTCGGGGGCCCGGAATGGGAAACGGCCGTAGGAAAAATTGGAAACCGGCACGAGCACTTCCCTCGAGGTAAGAGTAACTTGTAGGAAATGACAGTTCGCAAGTAGGTTTCCCGATTCGAGAATTACGAGCTAAACATGAGATTTTGCAAAAATTAGACTTGAAAACGGACAGCGGGGGGTCCGGAACAGGAAAAGGTCCCTGGATGAATCGACAACCAGCATGAGCACTTCCTTTAGGAGTAGAGTGAATTGTAGGAACTGACGGTTCGTAAATAGGACTACCGGTTGGAGAATTACGACCAAAACATAGGATTTTCCAACACTTAGGCTCAAAAACGGCCCGCCAGAGGCCCGAAACGGGAAAAGGCCATGGGAAAAATAAAAAACCAGCACTAGCACTCCGCTCGAGGGTAGAGTAACTTGTAGGAACCGACAGTTCGGAAATAAGACTCCCGGTTTGAGAATAACGACCGAAATATAGGATTTTCCAACACTTAGGCTCGAAAACAGCACGCCGGGGGCCCGGAACGGGAACCTGCTCTCGTAAAAATTAAAAACCAGTACGAGTACTTCCCTCGAGGGTATAATAGCTTGTTGGAAATGACGGTTCGCAAATAGGACTCCTTGTTAGATAGTTTCGAGCGAAACATTGGATTTTCCAACACTTAGGCTCGAAAACGGCCCGTCAGGGGCACGGAATGGAAAACCTACGCGGGAAAAATCGAGACCGGCACGAGTACTTACCTCGAGGGTAGAGTAACTTGTATTAAATGATGGTTCGCAAATAGGACTCCGGGTTAGAGAATTACGAGCGAAACATGTGATTTTCCAACACTTAGGCTCGAAAATGGCCAGCCGGGGTATGGAACGGGAAACGGACCCCGTAAAAATTGAAAACCGACGTGAGCACATCCTTCGAGGGTACGGTAACTTGAAGGAAATGACGGTTCGCAAATAGGACTCCCGATTAGAGAATTAGTAGCGAAACATTTGATTTTCCAACACTTAGGCTCGAAAATGGCCTGTTAGGGGCCCGAAATGGGAAACGGCCGTGAGAAAAATCAGAAAACCGGCACGAGCACTTCCCTCGAGGTAAGAGTAACTTGTAGTAAATGACGGTTCGCAAATAGGTTTCCCGATTAGAGAATTACGAGCTAAACATGGGATTTTCCAAAAATTAGACTCGAAAACGGACCGCCGGGGGTCCGGAACGGGAAACGGTCCCCGGATGAATCGACAACCGGCAAGAGAACTTCCCTCGAGGGTAGAGTGACTTGTAGAAACTGACGGTTCGTAATTAGGACTACCGGTTAGAGAATTACGACCGAAACATAGGATTTTCCAACACTTAGGCTCGAAAACGGCCCGCCAGAGGCCCAAAACGGGAAAAGGCCATGGGAAAAATAAAAAACCAGCACTAGCACTCCGCTCGAGGGTAGAGTAACTTGTAGGAACCGATGGTTTGCAAATAGGACTCCCGGTTTGAGAATAACGACCGAAACCTAGGATTTTCCAACATTTAGGCTCGAAAACGGCCCGCCGGGGGCCCGGAACGGGAACCTGCCCTCATAAAAATAAAAAACCGGTATGAGCACTTCCCTCAAGGGTAGAGTAACTAGTAGAAAATGATGGTTCGCAAATAGGACTCCCAGTTAGAGAATTACGAGCAAAACATGGGATTTTCCAACACTTAGGCTCGAAAATGGCCCGTCAGGGGCCCGAAACAGGAAATGGCCATGGGAAAAATCGGAAACCGGCACGAGCACTTCCCTCGATGGTAGAGTAACTTGTAGGAAATGACGGTTCTCAAATAGGACTCTCGATTAGAGAATTATGACCGTAGCATAGGATTTTCCAACACTTAGGCTCGAAAATGGCCCGTCGGGTGTCCGGATTGGGAAACGGACCCCGGAAAAATCAGAAACCGGCACGAACACTTTCCTTGAGGGTAGAGTAACTTGTTGGAAATGACGGTTAGCAATTAGGACCCCGGTTAGGGAATTACGGGCGAAACATAGGATTTTCTAACACTTACGCTCGAAAATGAACCGCCGGGGGTCCAGAACGGGAAACGACCCTCGAAAAAATCAAAAACCGGTACGAGCACTTCCCTCGAGGGTATAGTAGCTTGTTGGAAATGACGGTTCGAAAAATAGGACTCCTAGTTAGATAGTTTCGGGCGAAACATTGGATTTTCCAACACTTAGGCTCGAAAACGGTCCGTCAGGGGCACGGAATGGAAAACGTCCGTGGGAAAATTCGAGACGGCACGAGTACTTACCTCGAGGGTAGAGAAACTTGTATTAAATGATGGATCACAAATAGGACTCCAGGCTAGAGAATTACGAGCGAAACATGTGATTTTCCAACACTTAGGCTCGAAAACGGCCAGCCGGGGTACGGAACGGGAAACGGCCCCCGAAAAAATCAGAAACCGGCCTGAGCACTTCCTTCGAGGGTACGGTAACTTGTAGGAAATGACGGTTCGAAAATAGGACTCCCGGTTAGAGAATTACTAGCGAAACATTGGATTTTCTAACACCTAGGCTCGAAAATGGCCGGTCGGGGGCCCAGAATGGGAAACGGCCGTGGGAAAAATCGGAAACCGGCACGAGCACTTCGCTCGAGGTAAGAGTAACTTGTAGGAAATGACGGTTCGCAAATAGGTTTCCCGATTAGAGAATTACGAGCTAAACATGGGATTTTCCAAAAATTAGACTCGAAAACGGACCGCAGGGGGTCCGAGACGGGAAACGGTCCCCGGATGAATCGACAACCGGCACGAGTACTTCCTTTAAGGGTAGGGAGACTTGTAGGAACTGACTGTTTCGTAAATAGGACTACCGGTTAGAGAATTACGACCTAAACATAGGATTTTCCAACACTTAGGCTCAAAAACGGCCCGCTAGAGGCCCGAAATGGGAAAAAGGCCATGGGAAAAATAAAAAACCAGAACTAGCACTCCAGTCGAGGGTAGAGTAACTTGTAGGAACCGACGGTTCGCAAATAGGACTCCCGGTTTAAGAATAACGACCGAAACATAAGATTTTCCAACACTTAGGCTCGGAAACAGCCCGCCGGGGGCCCGGAATGGGAACCTGCCCTCGTAAAAATGTGAAACCGGTATGAGCACTTCCCTCAAGGGAAGAGTAACTTGTAGGAAATGATGGTTCGCAAATAAGACTCCCGGTTAGAGAATTACAAGTGAAACACGGGATTTTCCAATACTTAGGCACGAAAATAGCCCGTCAGGGGGCCCAAAATGGGAAATGGCCGTGGGAAAAATATGAAACTGGCACGAGCACTTCCCTCGAAGGTAGAGTAACTTGTAGGAAATGACGGTTCGCAAATCGGACTCTCGGTTAGAGAATTATGACCGAAGCATAGGATTTTCCAACACTTAGGCCCGAAAATGGCCCGTCGGGTGTCCGGAATGGGAAATGGACCCCGGAAAAATAAGAAACCGGCACGAGCACTTTCCTTGAGGGTAGAGTAACTTGTTGGAAATGTCGGTTCGCAAATAGGACACCGGTTAGGCAATTACGAGCGAAACATAGGATTTTCCAACACTTACTCTCGAAAATGGACCGCCGGGGTCCGGAACGGGAAACGGCCCTCGAAAAAATTGAAAACCGGTAAGAGAACTTCCCTCGAGGGTATAGTAGCTTGTTGGAAAATGTCGGTTCGCAAATAGGACTCCTAGTTAGATAGTTTCGAGCAAACATTGGATTTTCCAACATTTAGGCTCGAAAATGGCCCGTCACGGGCACCGAATGGAAAACGGCCGTGGGAAAAATTGAGACCGGCACGAGTACTTACCTCGAGGGTAGAGTAGCTTGTAATAATTGACGGTTCCCAAATAGGACTCCGGGTTAGAGAATTACGAGCAAAACATGGGATTTTCCAACACTTAGGCTCGAAAACGGCCAGCCGGGGTACGGAACGGGAAACGGCCCAAGGAAAAATCGGAAACCGGCTGAGCACTTCCTTCGAGGGAACGGTAACTTGTAGGTAATGATGGTTCGAAAATAGGACTCCCGGTTAGAGAATAACTAGCGAAACATTGGATTTTCCAAAACTTAGGCTCGAAAATGGCCTGTCGGGGGCCCGGAATGGGAAACGGCCGTGGGAAAAATTGGAAACCGGCATGAGCATTTCGCTCGAGGTAAGAGTAACTTGTAGGAAATGACGGTTCGCAAATAGGTTTCCCGATTAGAGAATTACGAGCTAAACATGGGATTTTCCAAAAATTAGACTCGAAAACGGACCGCGGGGGGTCCGGAATGGGAAACGGTCCCCGGATGAATTGATAACCGGCATGAGCACTTCCTTTGAGGGTAGAGTGACTTGTAGGAATTGACGGTTCATAAATAGGACTACCGTTTAGAGGATTACGACCGAAACATAGGATTTTCTAACACTTAGGCTCGAAAACGGCCCGCCAGAGGCCCGAAACGGGAAATGGCCATTGGAAAAATAAAAAACCGGCACTAGCACTCCGCTCGAGGGTAGAGTATCTTGTAGGAACCGACGGTTCGCAAATAGGACTCTCGGTTAGAGAATTTTGATCGAAACAATGGATTTTCCAACACTTAGGCTCGAAAACGGCCCGCCGGGGGCCCAGAACGTGAACCTACCCTCGTAAAAATCAAAAACCGGTATGAACACTTCCCTCATGGGTAGTGTAAATTGTAGGAAATGACGGTTCACAAATAGGACTCCCGATAAGAGAATTACGAGCGAAACATGGGATTTTCCAACACTTAGGCTCGAAAATGGCCCGTCAGGGGCCTGAAATGGGAAATGGCCATTGGAAAATTCAGAAACTGACACGAGCCCTTCCCTCGAGGGTAGAGTAACTTGTAGGAAATGACGGTTCGCAAATAGGACTCTCGGTTAGAGAATTATGACCGAAGCATAGGACTTTCCAACACTTAGGCCCGAAAATGGCCCGTCGGGTGTCCGGAATGGGAAATGGACCACGAAAAAATCAGAAACCGGCATGAGCACTTCCCTTGTAGGTAGAATAACTTGTTGGAAATGACGGTTCGCAAATAGGACACCCAGTTAGGGAATTACGGGCGAAACATAGGATTTTCCAAGACTTACGCTTGAAAACAGACCGCCGGGTGTCCGGAACGGGAAACGGCTCTCGGAAAAATTGAAAACCAGTACGAGCACTTCCCTCGAGGGTATAGTAGCTTGTTGGAAATTACGGTTCGCAAATAGGACTCCTAGTTAGATAGTTTCGAGCGAAACATTGGATTTTCCAACACTTAGTCTCGAAAATGGCCCGTCAGGGGCACGGAATGGAAAACGTCCGTGGGAAAAATCGAGGCCGGCACGAATACTTACCTCGAGGGTAGAGTAACTTGTACGAAATGATGGTTCGCAAATAGGACTCCCGGTTAGAGAATTACGATCGAAACATGGGATTTTCCAACACTTAGGCTCGAAAATGGCCTGTCAGGGGCCCGAAACGAGAAATGGCAGTGGGAAAAATCGGAAACCGGCACAAGCACTTCCCTCGAGGGTAGAGTAACTTGTAGGAAATGACGGTTCACAAATAGCACTCTCGGTTAGAGAATTATGACCGAAGCATAGGATTTTCCAACACTTAGGCCCGAAAATGGCCCGTCGGGTGTCCGTAATGGGAAACGGACCCCGAAAAAATCAGAAACCGGCACGAGCACTTCCCTTGTGGGTAGAGTAACTTGTTGGAAATGACGGTTCGCAAATAGGACACCCGGTTAAGGAATTACGGGCGAAACATAGGGTTTTCCGACACTTACGCTCGAAAACAGAACGCCGGGGGTCCGGAACCGGAAACGGCCCTCGAAAAAATTAAAAACCGGTACGAGCACTTCCCTCGAGGGTATAGTAGCTTATTGGAAATGACGGTTTGCAAATAGAACTCCTAGTTAGATAGTTTCGAGCGAAATATTGGATTTTCCAACACTTAGGCTCGAAAACGGTCCCCGGATGAATCGACAACCGGCACGAGCACTTCCTTTGAGGGTAGAGTGACTTGTAGGAACTAACGGTTCGTAAATAGGACTACCGGTTAGAGAATTACGACCGAAACATAGGATTTTCCAACACTTAGGCTCGAAAACGGCCCGCCAGAGGCCCGAAACGGGAAAAGGCCACAGGAAAAATAAAAAACCGGCACTAGCACTCCGCTCGAGGGTAGAGTAACTTGTAGGAACCGACGGTTCGCAAATAGGACCCCCGGTTTGAGAATAACGACCGAAACAAAGGATTTTCCAACACTTAGGCTTGAAAACAGCCCGCCGGGGGCCCGGAACGGGAACCTGCCCTCATAAAAATCAAGAACCGGTATGAGCACTTCCCCCAAGGGTAGAGTAACTTGTAGGAAATGATGGTTCGCAAATAGGAGTCCCGGTTAGAGAATTACGAGCAAAACATGGGATTTTCCAACACTTAGGCTCGAAAATGGCCCGTCAGGGCCCGAAACGGGAAATGGCCATGGGAAGAATCGGAAACCGGCACGAGCACTTCCCTCGAGGGTAGAGTAGCTTGGAGGAAATGACAGTTCTCAAATAGGACTCTCGGTTAGAGAATTATGACCGAAGCATAGGATTTTCCAACACTTAGGCCCGAAAATGGCCCGTCGAGTGTCCGGAATGGGAAACGGACCCCGGAAAAAATAGAAACCGGCACGAGCACTTTCCTTGAGGGTAGAGTAACTTGTTGGCATGACGGTTCGCAAATAGGACACCGGTTAGGGAATTACGGGCGAAACATAGGATTTTCCAACACTTACACTCGAAAATGGACTGCCGGGGGTCCGGAACGGGAAACGGCCCTCAAAAAAATCAAAAATCGGTACGAGCACTTCCCTCGAGGGTATAGTAGCTTGTTGGAAATGACGGTTCGCAAATAGGACTCCTAGTTAGATAGTATCGAGCGAAATATTGGATTTTCCAACACTTAGGCTCGAAAACGGCCGGTCAGGGGCACGGAATGGAAAACGTTCGCGGGAAAAATTGAGACCGGCACGAGTACTTACCTCGAGGGTTGAGTAACTAGTAATAAATGAGGGTTCGCAAATAGGTTTCCGGGTTAGAGAGTTACAAGCGAAACATGTGACTTTCCAACACTTAGGCTCGAAAACGGCCAGCCGGGGTACGGAACGGCAAACGTCCCCCGGAAAAATCAGAAACCGGCATGAGCACTTCCTTCGAGGGTACGGTAACTTGTAGGAAATGACGGTTCGCAAATAAGACTCCCGGTTAGATAATTACTAGCGAAACATTGGAATTTCCAACACTTAGGCAAGAAAATGGCCCGTCGGGGGCCCTGAATGGGAAACGGCCATGGGAAAAATTGAAAACCGGCACGAGCACTTCCCTCGAGGTAAGAGTAACTTGTATGAAATGACGGTCTGCAAATACGTTTCCCGATTAGAGAATTACGAGCTAAACATGGGATTTTCCAAAAATTAGATCGAAAACGGACCGCAGGGGGTCCGAAACGGGAAACGGTCCGCGGATGAATCGACAACCGGCACGAGCACTTCCTTTGAGGGTAGAGAGACTTGTAGGAACTGGCGGTTCGTAAATAGGACTGCCGGTTAGAGAATTACGACCGAAACATAGGATTTTTCAACACTTAGGCTCGAATACGGCCCGCCAGTGGCCCAAAACGGGAAAAGACAATGGGAAAAAATAAAAAACCGGCACTAGCACTCTGCTCGAGGGTAGAGTAACTTGTAGGAACCGACGGTTCGTAAATAGGACTCTCGGTTAGAGAATTTCGATCGAAACATAGGATTTTCCAAAACTTAGGATCGAAAACGGCCCGCCGGGGGCCCGGAATGGGATCCTGCCCTCGTAAAATTCAAAAACCGGTATGAGCACTTCCCTCAAGGGTAGAGTAACTTATAGGAAATGACGGTTCACAAATAGGACTCCCGGTTAGAAAATTACGAGCGAAACATGGGATTTTCCAACACTTAGGCTCGAAAATGGCCCGTCAGGGGTCCGAAACAGGAAATGGCCGTGGGAAAAATCAGAAACCGGCATGAGCACTTCCCTCGAGGGTAGAGTAAATTGTAGGAAATGACGGTTCACAAATAGGACTCTCGGTTAGAGAATTATGACCGAACCATAGGATTTTCCAACACTTAGGCCCGAAAATGGCCCATCGGGTGTCCGGAATGGGAAACGGACCCAGGAAAAATCAGAAACCGGCACGAGCACTTTCCTTGAGGGTAGAGCAACTTGTTGGAAATGACGGTTCGCAAATAGGACACCGGTTAGGGAATTACGGGCGAAACATAGGATTTTCCAACACTTATGCTCGAAAATGGACCGCCGAGGTCCGGAACGGGAAACGGCCCTCGAATTTTGAAAACCGGCACAAGTACTTACCTCGAGGGTAGAGTAACTTGTATTAAAAGATGGTTCGCAAATAGGACTCCGGGTTAGAGAATTACGAGGGAAACATGGGATTTTCCAACACTTAGGCTCGATAACGGCCAGCCGGGGTACGGAACGGGAAACGGCCCCCGGAAAAATCGTAAACCAGCATGAGCACTTCCTTCGAGGGTACGGTAACTTGAAGGAAATGACGGTTCGCAAATAGGACTCCCGGTTAGAGAATTAGCAGCGAAACATTGGATTTTCCAACACTTAGGCTCGATAATGGCCCGTCGGGGGCCCGGAATGGGAAACGGCCGTGGGAAAAATCGGAAACCGGCACGAGCACTTCCCTCGAGGTAAGAGTAACTTGTAGGAAATGACGGTTTGCAAATAGGTTTTCCGATTAGCGAATTATGAGCTAAACGTGGGATTTTCCAAAAATTAGACTCGAAAACGGACCGCAGGGGGTCCGGAACGGGAAACGGTCCCTGGATGAATCGACAATCGGCACGAGCACTTCCTTTGTGGGTAGAGTGACTTGTAGGAACTGACGGTTCGTAAATAGGACTACCGGTTAGAGAATTACAACCGAAACATAGGATCTTCCAACACTTATACTCGAAAACGGCCCCCAGAGGCCCGAAATGGGAAAAGGCCATGGGAAAAATAAAATACCGGCACTAGCACTCCGCTCGAGGGTAGAGTAACTTGTAGGAACCAACAGTTCGCAAATAGGACTTCTGGTTTGAGAATAACGACCGAAACATAGGATTTTCCTACACTTAGGCTCGAAAACAGCCCGCCGGAGGCCCGGAACAGGAACCTGCCCTCGTAAAATTCAAAAACCGGTATGAGCACTTCCCTCAAGGGTAGAGTAACTTGTAGGAAATGACGGTTCACAAATAGGACTCCCGGTTAGAGAATTACGAGCGAAACATGGGATTTTCCAACCCTTTGGCTCGAAAATAGCCCGTCAGGCGCCCGAAACGGGAAATGGTTGTTCGAAAATTCGGAAACCGGCACGAGCACTTCCTTCGAGGGTAGAGTAACTTGTACGAAATGACGGATCGCAAATAGGACTCTCGGTTAGAGAATTATGACCGAAGCATAGGATTTTCCAGCACTTTGGCCCGAAAATGGCCCGTCGGGTGTCCGGAATGGGAAACGGACCCCGGAAAAATCAGAAACCGGCATGAGCACTTCCCTTGTGGGTAGAGTTACTTGTTGGAAATAGGACTCCCGGTTAGGGAATTACGGGCGAAACATAGGATTTTCCAATACTTACGCACGAAAACAGACCGCCGGGGGTCCGGAACGGGAAACGGCCATCGAAAAAACCGAAAACCGGTACGAGCAGTTCCCTCGAGGGTATTTATAGTAGCTTGTTGGAAATGACGGTTCGCAAATAGGACTCCTAGTTAGATAGTTTCGAGCGAAACATTGGATTTTCCAACACTTAGGCTCGAAAACGGCCCGTCAGGGGCACGGATGGAAAACGTCCGCAGGAAAAATCGAGACCGGCACGAGTACTTACCTCGTGGGTAGAGTAACTTGTATTAAATGATGGTTCGCAAATAGGACTCCGGGTTAGAGAATTACGAGCGAAACATGGGATTTTCCAACACTTTGGCTCGAAAACGCGCAGCCGGGGTACGGAACGGGAAACAGCCCCCGGAAAAATCAAAAACCGGCATGAGCACTTCCTTCGAGGGTTCGGTAACTTGTAGGAAATGAAGGTTCGCAAATAAGACTCCCGGTTAGATAATTACTAGTGAAACATTGGATTTTCCAACACTTAGGGTCGAAAATGGCCCGTCAGGGGCCCGGAATGGGAAACGGCAGTGGGAAAAATCGGAAACCGGCACGAGCACTTCCCTCGAGGTAAGAGTAACTTGTAGGAAATCATGGTTCACAAATAGGTTTCCCGATTAGAGAATTACGAGCTAAACATGGGATTTTCCAAAAATTAGACTCGAAAACGGACCGCAGGGGGTCCGGAATGGGAAACGGTCCTCGGATGAATCGACAACCGGCACGAGCACTTCCTTTGAGGGTAGAGTGACTTGTAGGAACTGACGGTTCGTAAATAAAACTACCGTTTAGACAATTACGACCGAAACATAGGATTTTCCAACACTTAGGCTCGAAAACGGCCCCCCAGAGTCCCGAAATGGGAAAAGGCCATGGGAAAAATAAAATACCGGCACTAGCACTCTGCTCGAGGGTAGAGTAACTTGTAGGAACCGACGGTTCGCAAATAGGACTCCCGGTTTGAGAATAACGACCGAAACATAGGATTTTCCAACACTTAGGCTCGAAAACAGCCCGTCGGGGGCCCGGGACGGGAACCTGCCTCCTAAAAATCAAAACCCGGTATGAGCACTTCCCTCAAGGGTAGAGTAACTTGTAGGAAATGGTGGTTCACAAATAGGACACCCGGTTAGAGAATTACGAGCGAAACATGTGATTTTCCAACACTTACGCTCGGAAATGGCCCGTCGGGGGTCCGAAACAGGAAATCGCTGTGGGAAAAATAAAAAATCGGCACGAGCACTTCCCTCGAGGGTAGAGTAACTTGTAGGAAATGAAGGTTCGCAAATAGGACTCTCTGTTAGAGAATTATGACCGAAGCATAGGATTTTCCAACACTTAGGCCCGAAAATGGCCCGTCGGGTGTCCGGAATGGGAAACGGACCCCGGAAAAATCAGAAACCGGCACGAGCACTTCCCTTGTGGGTTGAGTAACTTGTTGGAAATGATGATTCGCAAATAGGACACCCGGTTAGGGAATTACGGGTGAAACATAGGATTTTCCAACACTTATGCTCAAAAACAAACCGCCGGGGGTCCGGAACGGGAAACGGCCATCGAAAAAATCAAAAACCGGTGAGAGCACTTCCCTCGAGGGTATAGTAGCTTGTTGGAAATGACGGTTCGCAAATAGGACTCCAAGTGAGATAGTTTCGAGCGAAACATTGGATTTTCCAACACTTAGGCTCGAAAATGGCTCGTCGGGGGCACGGAATGGAAAACATCCGCGGGAAAAATCGAGACCGGCACGAGTACTTACCTCGAGGGTAGAGTAACTTGTATTAAATGATGGTTTGCAAATAGGACTCCGGGTTAGAGAATTACGAGCGAAACATGGGATTTTCCAACACTTTGGCTCGAAAACGCGCAGCCGGGGTACGGAACGGGAAACAGCCCCCGGAAAAATCAAAAACCGGCATGAGCACTTCCTTCGAGGGTTCGGTAACTTGTAGGAAATGAAGGTTCGCAAATAAGACTCCCGGTTAGATAATTACTAGTGAAACATTGGATTTTCCAACACTTAGGGTCGAAAATGGCCCGTCAGGGGCCCGGAATGGGAAACGGCAGTGGGAAAAATCGGAAACCGGCACGAGCACTTCCCTCGAGGTAAGAGTAACTTGTAGGAAATGACGGTTCGCAAATAGGTTTCCCGATTAGAGAATTACGAGCTAAACTTGGGAATTTCCAAAAATTAGACTCGAAAACGGACTGCAGGGGGTCCGGAACGGGAAACGGTCCCCGGTTGAATCGATAACCACCATGAGCACTTCCTTTGAGGGTAGAGTGACTTGTAGGAACTGACGGTTCGTAAATAGGACTACCGGTTAGAGAATTATGCCCGAAACATAGGATTTTCCAATACTTAGGCTCGAAAACAGCCCGCCAGAGGCCCGAAATGGGAAAAGGCCAAGGGAAAAATAAAAAACCGGCACTAGCACTCCGCTCGAGGGTACAGTAACTTGTAGGAACCGACGGTTCGCAAATAGGTCTCTCGGACCGAAACAAAGGATTTTCCAACACTTAGGCTCGAAAACGGCCCGCCGAGGGCCCAGAACGGGAACCTGCCCTCGTAAAAATCAAAAACTGGTAAGAGCACTTCCCTCAAGGGTAGGGTAACTTGTAGGAAATGTCGGTTCACAAATAGGACTCCCGGTAAGAGAATTACGAGAGAAACATGGGATTTTCCAACACTTAGGCTCGAAAATGGCCCGTCAGGGGCCCGAAACGGGAAATGGTCGTTGGAAAAATCGGAAACCGGCACGAGCACTTCCCTCGAGGGTAGAGTAACTTGTAGGAAATGACGGTTCACAAATAGGACTCTCGGTTAGAGAATTATGACCGAAGCATAGGATTTTCCAACACTTAGGCCCAAAAATGGCCCGTCGGGTGTCCGGAATGGGAAACAGACCCTGGAAAAATCAGAAATCGACACGAGCACTTCCCTTGTGGGTAGAGTAACTTGTTGGAAATGACGATTCGCAAATAGGACACCCAGTTAGGGAATTACGTGCAAAACATAGGATTTTGCAACACTTACGCTCGAAAACAGACCGCCGGGGGTCCGGAATGGGAAACGGCCATCGAAAAAATAAAAAACCGGTACGAACACTTCCCTCGAGGGTATAGTAGCTTGTTGGAAATGACGGATCGCAAATAGGACTCCTAGTTAGATAGTTTCGAGCGAAACATTGGATTTTCCGACACTTAGGCTCGAAAACGGCCCGTCAGGGCACGGAATGGAAAACTTCCGCGGGAAATGACGGTTCGCAAATTGATTTCCTGATTAGAGAATTTCGAGCTAAACATGGGATTTTCCAACACTTAGGCTAGAAAACGGACCGCCGGGGGTTCGGAACGGGAAACAGTCCCCGGAAGAATCGATAACCGGCACGAGCACTTCCCTTGAGGGTAGAGTGACTTATAGGAACTGACAGTTCGTAAATAGGACTACCGGCTAGAGAATTACGACCGAAACATAGGATTTTCCAAAACTTAGGCTCGAAAACGGCCAGCCGGGGTATGGAACGGGAAAGGCCATGGGAAAAATAAAAAACCAGCACTAGCACTCCGTTCGAGGTTGGAGTAACTTGGAGGAACCGACGGTTCGCAAATAGGTCTCTCGGTTAGAGAATTTCGACCGAAACATAGGATTTTCTAACACTTAGGCTTGAAAACGGCCCGCCGGGGGCCCAGAACGGGAACCTTCCCTCGTAAAAATTAAAAACCGGTATGAGCACTTCCCTCAAGCGTAGTGTAACTTGTAGGAAATGACGGTTCACAAATAGGACTCCCGGTAAGAGAATTACGAGCGAAACATGGGATTTTCCAACACTTAGGCTCGAAAATGGGCCGTCAGGGGCCCGAAACGGGAAATGGCCATTGGAAAATTCGGAAACCGGCACGAGCACTTCCCTCGAGGGTTGAGTAACTTGTTGGAAATGACGGTTACCAAATAGGACTCCTAGTTAGATAGTTTCGAGCGAAACCTTGGATTTTCCAACACTTAGGCTCGAAAATGGTCCGTCAGGGGCACGGAATGGAAAACGGCCACGGGAAAAATCGAGACCGGCACGAGTACTTACCTCGAAGGTAGAGTAGCTTGTATTAAATGACGGTTCGAAAATAGGACTCCGGGTTAAAGAATTACGAGCGACACATGGGATTTTCCAACACTTAGGCTCGAAAACGGTCTGTCAGGGGCACGGAATGGAAAACGGCCGCAGGAAAAATCGAGACCGGCACGAGTGCTTACCTTGAGGGTAGAGTAGCTTGTATTAAATGACGGTTCGCAAATAGGACTCCGGGTTAGAGAATTACGAGCGAAACATGGGATTTTCCAACACTTAGGCTCGAAAACGGCCAGCCGGGGTACGGAATGGGAAACGGCCCCCGGAAAAATCGAAAACCGGCATGAGCATTTCCTTCGAGGGTACGGTAACTTGTAGTAAATGACGGTTCGTGAATAGGACTCCCGGTTAGAGAATTACTAGCGAAACATTGGATTTTCCAATACTTAGGCTCGAAAATGGCCCGTCGGGGGCCCGGAATGGGAAACGGCAATGGGAAAAATCGAAAATCGGCACGAGCACTTCCCTCGAGGTAAGAGTAACTTGTTGGAAATGACAGTTCGCAAATAGGTTTCCTGATTAGAGAATTACGAGCTAAACTTTAGATTTTCCAACACTTGGCTAGAAAACGGACTGCCGGGGGTCCGGAATGGGAAACAGTCCCCGAAAGAATTGATAACCGGCACAAGCACTTCTTTTGAGGGTAGAGTGACTTCTGGAACTGACGGTTCGTAAATAGGACTACCGGTTAGTGAATTACGACCGAAACATAGGATTTTCCAACACTTAGGCTCAAAAACGGCACGCCAGAGGCCTGAAACGGGAAAAGGCCATCGGAAAAATAAAAAACTGGCATTAGCACTCCGCTTGAGGGTATAGTAACTTGTAGGAACCGACGGTTCGCAAATAGGACTCCCGGTTATAGAATTACGACCGAAATATAGGATTTTCCAACACTTAGGCTCGAAAATGGCTCGCCGGGGGCCCGGAACGGGAACCTTCCCTTGTAAAAATCAAAAAATGGTTTGAGCACTTCCCTCAAGGGTAGCGTAACTTGTAGGAAATGACAGTTCCCAAATAGGACTCCCAGTTAGAGAATTACGATCGAAACATGGGATTTTCCAACACTTAGGCTCGAAAATGGCCCGTCAGGGGCCCGAAATGGGAAATGGCCGTGGGAAAAATCGAAAACCGGCACGAGCACTTTCCTTGAGGGTAGAGTAACTTGTAGGAACTGACGGTTCATAAATAGGACTACCGGTTAGAGAATTACGACCGAAACATAGTATTTTCCAACACATAGGCTCGAAAACGGCCCGCTAGAGGCCCGAATTGGGAAACGGCCGTGGGAAAAATCAGAAACCGGCACTAGCACTCCGCTTGAGGGTAGTGTAGCTTGTGGGAACCGACTGTTCACAAATAGGACTCCCGGTTAGAGAATTACGACCGAAACATAGGATTTTCCAACACTTTGGCTCGAAAACGGCCCGCCGGGGGCTCGGAACGGAAACCCGCCCTCGTAAAAATAAAAAACCGGTATGAGCATTTACCTCAAGGGTAGAGTAACTTTTAGGAAATGAGGGTTCGCAAATAGGACTCCCGGTTAGGGAATTACGGGCGAAACATAGGATTTTCCAACACTTACGCTCGAAAATGGACCGCCGGGGGTCCGAAACGGGAAACGGCCCAGGGAAAATTTAAAAAAATTGTACGAGCACTTCCCTCGAGGATATAGTAGCTTGTTGGAAATGACGATTCGCAAATAGGACTCCTAGTTAGATAGTTTCGAGCGAAACATTGGATTTTCCAACACTTAGGCTCGAAAACGGCCCATCAGGGGCACGGAATGGAAAACGGCCGCGGGAAAAATCGAGACCGGCACGAGTACTTACCTCGAGGGTAGATTAGCTTGTATTAAATGATGGTTCGCAAATAGGAGTCCGGGTTAGAGAATTACGAGCGAAACAAGGGATTTTCCAACACTTAGGCTCGAAAATGGCCCGTGAGGGGCCCGAAATGAGAAATGGCCGTGGGAAAAATAAAAAACCGGCACGAGCACTTCCCTCGAGGGTAGAGTAACTTGTAGGAAATGACGGTTCGCAAATAGGACTCTCGGTTAGAGAATTATGACCGAAGCATAGGATTTTCCAACACTTAGGCCCGAAAATGGCCCGTCGGGTGTCCGGAATGGGAAACGGACCCCGAAAAAATCAGAAACCGGCACGAGCACTTCCCTTGTGGGTAGTGTAACTTGTTGGAAATGATGATTCGCAAATAGGACACCCGGTTAGGGAATTACGGGCGAAACATTGGATTTTCCAACACTTACGCTCTAAAACAGACCGCCGGGGGTCCGGAACGGGAAACGGCCATCAAAAAAATTGAAAACCGGTACGAGCACTTCCCTCGAGGGTATAGTAGCTTGTTGGAAATGACAGTTCGCAAATAGGACTCCTTCTTAGATAGTTTCGAGCAAAACATTGGATTTTCCAACACTTAGGCTCGAAAATGGCCCGTAAGGGGCACGGAATAGAAAACGTCCGCGGGAAAAATCGAGACCGGCACGAGTACTTACCTCGAGGGTAGAGTAACTTGTTTTAAATGATGGTTCGCAAATAGGACTCTGGGTTAGAGAATTACGAGCGAAACATGGGATTTTCCAACACTTAGGCTCGATAACGGCCCGCCGGGGTACGGAATGGGAAACAGCCCGCCGGGGGCCCGGAACGGGAACCTTTTTTTTGCTTAAGGTTAATTTGTATTGAGAAAAAAAAGGGAACCGGGCAAGAAGCCCCCAAATGATACAAAAGTCCATCCCAAAGGACGGAAGCAACCCAAAAGCCAACCCAACCCAGAAGAACACACTTGGCACAGCAAGACAGATAAACACAAACAGAAGAAAGAAACTGCCAGAAGAGAGGCAGAGCAAAGAACAGGACCGACTCCCCTCCAGGCCAAATGCACTGCATGCAAAGGAGAAACAGAAGGAGAAACAGCCAGCAGAACAAAGCCATTCAGCGCACAACTCCGCCTAGCAGAACAAAGCAGTGCAGCGCTCAACTCTGCAAAGCACAGGCAGCAAAGACAGGCAGAACAACTGGTCGCCGAGCATAACAGACAGGACAGCACCCCAAAAAGAACAGCTACAAACTTCCGGCATGCTGAGCCCACTGAAGAAGGAACTGGCAGCAGAAGATCAGCCAGCAACAGAGACACAAACAGCTGAGAAGGGGTTCTTCCGGACTATGCTGACGAAGCACCGAGCATTAAACAAAAAGTTGGGCCGACCTCCAACTAAACAGAACTGGAAAAAGCAAAACACAAAGCTCTGCCATAACCAGCCTAGGTGATTTGCCAGTAGAACACAAGAAGCTCGGAACCCAGAATCTCTTCATTGCCTAGGGCAAGCTGGGGAACCAATAACTGAAAGCAGGAGAGATGCACCACCAGCGGGAGAAGAGACTAAAAGCAAAGATATGCCCAATGCTAGTACCAAGCTATCCACAAACCAACCAAAATTGCCACCTCCACAGAGCCGGCACAGAAGACCCAAAGAGAAGCAAGAAGGAGACTGAGGAATTTACAAAACTCAATGGTTGGAGTTAGACAAAAAATGTATAAACAGCTGAAGAGGCCTGCCAGAAAAAGGTCTGCTGATAGAACTGAGAGAGGAGGAAAGAAGCTCTTTCAGTAGGATCTTGACCTTCGTCTGAGAGGCTCTTAAGTTTCTGTGAGTTAGGTCATTTCTGCATTTCCAAATAACGAAAGTAGTAGAGAAGAAGATGGAGGAAACTCCGAGTCGTGCTAACTTGTCACAGTTAGCTGAAAGACCCTGCGAAATAGTAGAAGGATAGCAAGGAACGGCAATGGAAACTCCTGCGGCTTGAAGGATCCAACTCCAGAGGGCAGAGGCAAAGGGGCAGAGGAAAAAGAGATGCAGCACAGTTTCAACATTCTGATTGCAGAGACAACATCTGGAGGCTAGGCTGAGGCCAGCAGCTTGAGCCCGGTCATTGGTTGGAGTCTTACAGTGCATCAGGCGCCAAGCAAAGAAAGACACTCTCGGTCTCAAAAGGTGGTTCCAAACCAGGGGGGCCCAAGCTTTACGAGGCTGAGTGTGCCTAATTAACTGCCAAGCCTCTTTGAGAGATAAGTCTTTCCCTGGGTGACTTTTCCAATAGATGGAATCAACTGAAGCTGGGTCTATGGTGATAGACTGAACAGTGTTAGTTTTATGGACTCAATCCAGTAGATGATATAATAAATTGATTAATTTCTTTATTTATCAGTATATTCATGTTTACTTTTCATGAGATGAATGGTTATTTATTATATACTTGCACATAACCAATACGAATGACATGATGGTTCATGAGATGAACCGGGGTCCACAAGTATATTAGATGTAACACATGTGTATGGATGAGATCCACATACGGGAGACATGTATGACAAATCTTATACTTAAAATATATTCACAACCAGTGATGAGACTGGACATCTCATACTGACAAGGTTGCAGTACTTTGATCACTATGAGATAGTGTGATTTGTCTCGATCATCAGAATGGAAGATTCTGGATCATAGTGCTGGTACATTTGATGTATTGAAGGACCATGAGAAGCACCTTATAAACACTGTCTTTATTTTAAGGTCTGCTCTCATAATTCCCTAGCAATAGGCTCTCAATCCTGAGACATTAATGAACTCAAGTTTCTATCTATTCATTTGCTTTGAGTCACCAATGAGTGAGGCCAACTGTAGGTTAACACCTCGGTGATTTGGGCACGTGGTAGTAGAGCTGTGGGAACATTCAATGGTCAAGATGGAATCTATCTCTAATATCCCCTTGTGCCAATTAATGGATTTATCATTGGTAAGTGCGCACCCATTCCGATTAAGAGTTAATTGGAAAGGTACCTATTGATCATTATAATTAATTGGGACTCAAGGATAATAAGATATGGATCTATTTTTGGAAGACAGGTCCAATTGATCCATGGATATTGATAGAAGGGTCTACTTGTGGTAATGTGGAAGTTTAGGGTCTTCTATGTAATATTCCTAAGACTGGAGTTCAATTGCATTTATATAGTGGAGTTATTTGCAATTAACTGTGGGCCCGGATTACACATGAGTTGTGGGGTCGCGTGTCCCAGTTGGAGCCAGCTTTCTAAGGAATCCCTAGTGGTCCCCACGCTAGCCCAATTATTAGAAAGTATCTAATTCTAGTTGAACTCTAAAAGGAAAGTTACTATTTCTATTTGAAGTGAGACTTCTAATATTGGTAATAGTAGACTTACTAATTTTAGTAGAAGTGAGACTTCTATTTTAATTAGAAAGGAATTGGAAAGTTACTAATCATATTTGAAGTGAGACTTCTAATTATGATATGGTAAGTTACTAATTAATGGAAGTAAGATTTCTATTGTAATTAGTAAAGAAGAGACAACTTGCAAAAGCTATAAATAAGAGGAGAAGAGGGCCTTGGACGTCCCATGCATAAATCCACCTAGGGATTCACGCCCAAGGCCCCCTTAGTGCAAGTGTTGCATGAGCTCTTCTTCTCTTCCCTCTTCTAGTTCTCTTTCTAGTTCCTCCCTAGAGTTCCTAGTAGTTTTCTCTTGGAGATCCCACCATCTTCTTGAGAAAAGGAGAATCTAATACGGGTCATAGCATGGAAGATCAAGAGGTCTTGGAGATCCCTATTTGATTAGTGAAAGCGTTTCATCATCAAAGAAAGACGCAACTTCTCCATTAGAGCACAACCGAGCTCCAAAGGTATAATCCACTTCCTTGCATGTTGTAGATTATTATGGATGCTTGTTAGTTGCTGGTTCTATCTTGTAGATAGATTGTCATACTGATCATGATGGCTGAGATTGAGGACATAGATCTTGGATTGGGTTTTATAGCCTTGTGGATAGTTGATCCCTGCGTCAAGTGGGTCAAAAGTTTTTGAAACCTATCCTAGAGGCCCACCCTATTTCCAACAATTGGTATCAGAGCCTTACCTCATCTCTTATCATGTTAGATCAGTAAGCTTGATCTAATCTTTACATGAGATGCGAAGAGGATAGATCAAGGGCTATGTATGGATCAGTTTGATGGTTTTGCTTGGACAATTAGTAAATCCATGTTTGGATAGTCACATAAGGGTTTAACAATGATGGAATGATGGTAGGAAGCCATTGGAAATCTTCAGAAGAGTTTTGGAGATGGTTGGACACGAAATACAAAAACCCAACTTGCAGATTTCCGTCAGGCAGGTCGACCGAGCCCTCTGGCAGGTCGACCGAAGACACTGAGGCCGGTCGACCGAGCCCTCTGGCAGCTCGACCCCCGCCGGGGGACACCCCCGGACCCCCTCTGCGTAGGGGGCATGAATCATAGTAGTGGCAATATTTGGCATCCTGTCTTTCCATTATTGTTTGGTAACCCGACTTTGTGAGTTGCTTTACTAGTATGAGATACTAACATGCAGGTTATCATGTCCTCTCCATATGGCCCACAAGTCTTTTACTTTCTTTTATGGTTGAGTGTTTATTTTTGGCAAGTTGTAAAGGGCATCATGGTTTCCTTGTTTTCCCGGTTTAGGGCAAGGCATGGTGAAATTCCCTATGAGCCTTTTTATTTCCATTAATAGATTATCATGTAAGTCTCATCGTAGAGACATAGGAATTTATGTAATTTTCTATAAATTTGTAAATTCTGGCAATGTCCGAAACAAAGAAGGAAAGTGAAGTTGGACTCCTAATCAAAGAGTTTGAAGATTACCAAAGGTGTTTTGGAGTTTCCCAAAGTGTTTGAGGAATCCAAATTTTTGGAAAGTCTAGAAGTCCAAGAAGTCTATTCCGCATGGGCCATGTGGAGGAGAGGACTAGTTTCTAATTTTAGCGTTTTCTATTTATAGTTGAATGCTTTATTTAGAATGTTTCCAAATCTGATCCAAACATAGCAAGTTACTAATATTGGTCAAATCAAATTAATTTTTGGAAAGAGTTCTAATTAGTGTCGATGACCCATGAGATGGACACATTGTTGGCAACACTAATTTAAGAAACTGGTCTTTCCTTAAAATAACTTGACTTGGAACCAATCTTAGATCATATCATGAGATGATTTGATGATTCATATATTTATATATGTGGGCCCTAATACCTTAAAAGGAAATCCTCAATTCTAAAATATTAAGTGGGAGCGGGGCATTTAAATTAATAAATCCCCATGGTTTTCCACCATAGGTTCATTGTAAGGAAAGTATTAGCCTCGCGCCACCAAGAGAGTGGCCGTTCCCCACGGAGGGCTTTTATTTATCTGGTTACTAGATATGGATCTCCTATGGATAGTATTGATGAGACGTGGTGGGGGTTCACTCCCCAAGGAGGAGCTGCCCATCGCGGTTGTCATGCAATATTAGTTGGTGGGTCACACTTAACTAAAATAATGATGTAGTATCCCCAAGGATTTGCCTCATGTATTTTAGAGACCAAAGCAAATCGGGAGTCATACATTATCTGGTATGAGATACCTAGATGATAATGAATGATTGGGGATCAAGGATAGTTAGTCTTAATCCTAATTTTGACGACTTTGATCCGCACCAATCTATGGGGCATTTGCACTCCCCAAGGAGGCATGCCCTAGGGGATTGGGATTCCGATGTATTCTAAATTCAGTGCTTATGAGGATTCCCACATGAATTTGGTAGAATACTAAACCCTAATGTCATTTATATTCTTTCATTGAATGTATGGTTATGTGCTTTAATTTATACAGCATGAATTCGAATACTTTCAATCCACTTGCGACCATCCTCAACCAGAACAAGTTGATGGGATCCAACTATGTAGACTGGAAAAGGAACCTGGATATTATCTTGACATCTTCAAGTTGCAAATATGTCCTTCTAATACCCCCTCTTCCTGAGCCTGAGCCTGATGCACCACAGATTGTGAAAAACTTTTACACCAAGTGGACCAAAAACAATGAGATAGCCAGATGTTTTATTCAGGCATCCATGTCTACTGTTTTGCAAGAACAACATCAATCTTATAAGTCAGCATACGATATTATATCGAACTTAAAGGAGATGTTTACAGACCAGGTTAGGCCTGCTAGGCAGGCTGCTCTAAAAGTGCTGATGGAGACAAAGATGGCTGAGGGAACCCCAGTACAAAAACATTTGTTACAAATGAAGTTGGCATTGAATGAGTTAGATGTACTGGGGACTACGTTTGATACAGAAACGCAGATCGACATGATCATTCAATCACTACCAGACTCATTCAAACATTTCAAGATCAATTATAGTAAATTGGAAATGACCATAGCTGAGCTGTCTCGCCAGCTGGTAGTGTTTGAGGAAATCATGAAGAAAAGACCAACTGCCCTCATGACAGAAAAGTCATTTGCTAAGTCTAAGCCGAAAGGCAAAGACCGGGATAGCAAGAAGAAATCAGTCATCAAAGGTCCTAAGGTGGAGTATGGTTCCACTAGTGGTATGGCCAAGGTCAAGGGTACGGGAGCAAAGGGAAAGTGTTTCCATTGTGGTATGACAGGACATTGGATGAGGAATTGTCCATGATTTCTGTCAAAGGAAAAGACCTCAGGTGTGATTGAGTCATTTATTTCTGAAGATAGTTTTTCAACTAGTACTTCAGAATCTTGGTTTGTAGACTTTGGTGCAACTAATTACATCAGTAATATGTTGTAAGAGTTACAGGTAACCAGGAGGATTAATGACAGGGAAATCAGTATTAACCTGGGATCGGAAGCCAAGGCAGAAGCAGTGTCAGTAGGAGTAGTGACTTAGTTATTTTCAGATATTAAGTTGATTTTGTCAGATACATTATATGTACCGTTTTAAGACGGAATTTTAATTTCTAGTATGATGAATAAGAGTTATTCAGTTACTTTTGGTAATTAAATCGTCTTAAAGAGGAGCGGTACTCTTATATATTCTGACAAGGTAATCAATGGCTTTTATTTGTTAACTCCCACAATGTATGAGATACATGACGCTGATGCTAATAATGGACCATCATTAAAGAGGTAGTCACCTTCATCTAATCCAACAAACTTTGGCACCTAAGAGGCTAGGTCATTTAAACCTAAACAGGATTGACAGGCTAGTGAAAGATGGTATCTTGCCTTCATTGGTGGTAGAATCAATGCCTATCTGCAAATCCTGTCTGGAAGGCGAAATGACCAAAAGACCCTTATTCATCTAAGGGCAGTCGGGCCAAAGATTTATTGGAGTTAGTGTTTACTGATGTGTATGGACTCATAATATTAGAGTGAGAGATTAATACGAGTATTTTATCACTTTCACCGATGATTACTCGAGATATGGATACATATACCTTATGCACCGCAAGTCCGAGATTTTTGAATAGTTCAAAGAGTTTCGAGCGGAAGCGGAAAAGCAATTAGGTAAAAGTACAAATACTCTTCGATGAGATCGATGAGGCGAATATCTCTCCGCTAATTTTATGGGATACTTATCAGATTTTGGGATTTGATCCCAGTAGTCTGCTCCTGGTTTGCCTCAACAAAATGGAGTAGTAAAAAGAAGGAACAAGACTCTTTTAGATATGATCAAGTCTATGATTGAGTTTCTAGGATTACCTATATTTTGGGATATGGAAACTGAAATATATATACTAAACCTCATTCCATCTAAGTCTATACTTGAGACTCCCAGGGAGTTATGGACAGGGCGAAAGCCTAGTCTACAACGTTTTCAGGGTTGTCTGGCACACGTGCTGAAGGATAAGACGGATTTGTTGGAATCGAAGTCGGAAGTATATATGTTTATATTTTATCCCAAAAAGGAACTAAAGGTTGGTTGCTCTATAATCCCAGAGAGCAGAAAGTGCTTCGCAGCACCAATGCGGTTTTCTGGAGGGAGATTATAAGATTAACTGGAAATCTTTAGAAATGGTTATCTTGGAAGAAATTCAAGAAAGAACAATTCCAAATCCAAGAATAACCAAACTTTAAGAAAATCCGCCCATATTTGACCCAGTAGTTACACCAGTGCCTTGTCATAGTGGGAGTATTGTCAGGACCCTTGACAAGTTCTCGGTCTAGGGAAAGTCTTACAAGGCAATCCCGGTGTAACCGGAACAAGATCCCTATAACTATGATAAAGCAGTTAATGACATAGTTTTGGGACGTTGGTTAGATGCTATGAAAGCTGAGGTGGAGTCTTTGTACTCTAATCAGGTCTAGATACTTGTGGGCTTGCCTGC
Source organism: Litsea cubeba (assembly GCA_012931725.1). NCBI lineage: Eukaryota > Viridiplantae > Streptophyta > Magnoliopsida > Laurales > Lauraceae > Litsea > Litsea cubeba. Next base: position 143,966,408 of record CM022945.1, read on the forward strand.
CAATAGCAAACCTATTGGGTGCAAGTGAGTCTGTAAAAGAAAATGAGAGCCAGATGGAAGAGTTCCATCCGAGTACTCTTATCCATTGCGGTTCATCTCGGTGACGAGATTTGACAAATGGATGTCAAGACAGCGTCTCACGACGGCAATCTTGAGGAAAATATCTATATGATGTAACCAGATGGTTCTATAGCTAATAACCAAGTGCGAAGAGTTTGCAGGCTGCATAAGTCCATTTATGGATTCATGCAGATATCCCGAAACAGGAACATCCGTATTGACTAAGGAAATCAAGTCACTTGATTTTTATCAGAATCTGGATAAGTCATGTGTAAATGAAAAGTCAAGAACGCAGGGTAGTTTTTCTGGTATTATGTGTCGACGACATCCTTCTCCTAAGGAGTGATATAGGGATATCGTCAACAATAAAAGTTTTGGTTGGCTAAGACTTTTGATAATAAAGGACTTTGGAAAAGCCAGGTACATCCTAGGAATCAATTTCCATTGAGACTGAAAAAATAGGATGATAGGCTTATCCCAATAATGTGTACATAGATAAGGTTCTGGTACGGTAAGCTAAGCTTTGTACTAGATCGGATATCTGTCACGCAGTATGCCTAGTCAGCAGATATCAGTCTAGCCCAGGTCTTTATCATTGACTGTTGTAAGATGTGTTCTCGAACACTTGAGAAGGACTAGAGATCACATGTTGAGTTATAGCAGTGATGAGTTGATTCCAGTCGGTTACATAGATACTGACTTCTAGTCAGATCAGGATTCCAGGAAATCAATTTCTGGGTATGTGTTTATGCTGTAATTACTTGAGAAGCAATTACGGAAGCAGATTGACTCAAAAGATTCCTTATGGAATTTGAAGTGGTATTTTTGGCAGGACAGCCAATCACAGTTTACTGTGATGACAGCAGGGCAGTCATTAAGTCCAAATAACCCAAGAGCCAAAAAGTATGTACAGAGGAAGTTATACATGGTCAGATAGATTGTGCAAAGAGGTGATGTACGATCACCAAGATAGCCTCTGCAGACAATCTAGTAGATCCCTTTACTAAGCCTTTGACTACCAAAGTCTTTGAGCTATATGTAAAAGGGATGTGCATGAGATGCAACTCTAACTGGCATTGAGCCCAAGTGGGAGATTGTTAGTTTTATGGACTCAATCCAGTAGATGATATAATAAATTGATTAATTTCTTTATTTATCAGTATATTCATGTTTACTTTTCATGAGATGAATGGTTATTTATTATATACTTGCACATAACCAATACGAATGACATGATGGTTCATGAGATGAACCGGGGTCCACAAGTATATTAGATGTAACACATGTGTATGGATGAGATCCACATACGGGAGACATGTATGACAAATCTTATACTTAAAATATATTCACAACCAGTGATGAGACTGGACATCTCATACTGACAAGGTTGCAGTACTTTGATCACTATGAGATAGTGTGATTTGTCTCGATCATCAGAATGGAAGATTCTGGATCATAGTGCTGGTACATTTGATGTATTGAAGGACCATGAGAAGCACCTTATAAACACTGTCTTTATTTTAAGGTCTGCTCTCATAATTCCCTAGCAATAGGCTCTCAATCCTGAGACATTAATGAACTCAAGTTTCTATCTATTCATTTGCTTTGAGTCACCAATGAGTGAGGCCAACTGTAGGTTAACACCTCGGTGATTTGGGCACGTGGTAGTAGAGCTGTGGGAACATTCAATGGTCAAGATGGAATCTATCTCTAATATCCCCTTGTGCCAATTAATGGATTTATCATTGGTAAGTGCGCACCCATTCCGATTAAGAGTTAATTGGAAAGGTACCTATTGATCATTATAATTAATTGGGACTCAAGGATAATAAGATATGGATCTATTTTTGGAAGACAGGTCCAATTGATCCATGGATATTGATAGAAGGGTCTACTTGTGGTAATGTGGAAGTTTAGGGTCTTCTATGTAATATTCCTAAGACTGGAGTTCAATTGCATTTATATAGTGGAGTTATTTGCAATTAACTGTGGGCCCGGATTACACATGAGTTGTGGGGTCGCGTGTCCCAGTTGGAGCCAGCTTTCTAAGGAATCCCTAGTGGTCCCCACGCTAGCCCAATTATTAGAAAGTATCTAATTCTAGTTGAACTCTAAAAGGAAAGTTACTATTTCTATTTGAAGTGAGACTTCTAATATTGGTAATAGTAGACTTACTAATTTTAGTAGAAGTGAGACTTCTATTTTAATTAGAAAGGAATTGGAAAGTTACTAATCATATTTGAAGTGAGACTTCTAATTATGATATGGTAAGTTACTAATTAATGGAAGTAAGATTTCTATTGTAATTAGTAAATAAGAGACAACTTGCAAAAGCTATAAATAAGAGGAGAAGAGGGCCTTGGACGTCCCATGCATAAATCCACCTAGGGATTCACGCCCAAGGCCCCCTTAGTGCAAGTGTTGCATGAGCTCTTCTTCTCTTCCCTCTTCTAGTTCTCTTTCTAGTTCCTCCCTAGAGTTCCTAGTAGTTTTCTCTTGGAGATCCCACCATCTTCTTGAGAAAAGGAGAATCTAATACGGGTCATAGCATGGAAGATCAAGAGGTCTTGGAGATCCCTATTTGATTAGTGAAAGCGTTTCATCATCAAAGAAAGACGCAACTTCTCCATTAGAGCACAACCGAGCTCCAAAGGTATAATCCACTTCCTTGCATGTTGTAGATTATTATGGATGCTTGTTAGTTGCTGGTTCTATCTTGTAGATAGATTGTCATACTGATCATGATGGCTGAGATTGAGGACATAGATCTTGGATTGGGTTTTATAGCCTTGTGGATAGTTGATCCCTGCGTCAAGTGGGTCAAAAGTTTTTGAAACCTATCCTAGAGGCCCACCCTATTTCCAACAAACAGCACTCCTCAAAGCCTCTTCCACCTCTAACTGAAGCCCAGACGGCAAAATCCAAGCTGAGCCATCCCAAAGAGAACTGACCGTCTGATGAGGAGGAAAGGAAATGGAAGGAAACTGAGCTGCCAAACTAGAATCTGAAGACCAAGAGTCAAACCAAGCATCAGCCAACTTACCATTTCCAATGATCCATTTACAACCTTCTTGAATGATGTGAGCTGACTTCCTAATTTTCCGCCATACACAGGAACCAGTTTTGGTCGTGGAAGAGCTCCATAAAGTAGTCCTGGGGAAGTACCTCCCTTTCATCCAATCAGCCCAAAGAGAGTCTGACGTAGCAGCTGTCCATGCCAACTTAAGAAAAGAAGCGCCATTGTGGTCTTGGATGCGCCTGATACCAAGACCTCCCTCTGATGTGGGAAGACACACTAAGTCCCAACGAATCTGACTCCTGTTGGATCTAGAAGCAGCTCCCGACCATAAGAAATTTCTCATAATACTTTCAAGGTGATTTGAGACAGACTTTGGGAGTGGAAAGACCATAGCAATGTGAGTGGCTAAACTGCCCAGCACGTGCCTGATCAGGATAGTGCGACCAGCAAAAGAAAGCAGCCTGGACTTCCACCCAACAAGCTTGGAGAGGAACCTATCCACCAGAAAGTGTAAGTGATGTCTTTTCGGAGTTCCAAATATCAGTGGAGCACCGAGGTAAGAAGAGGATAGAGGATGATCTTGAAGGTTGGTGATGGACAGGATTTGTCTTTTGGTCATAAGGCTACACTTGCCTAAAAAGAGCTTACTTTTGGCCACATTGATGTGTTGCCCCGAGCTGAATTGATAATTTGTTGGATATCGCGATCACTGAGAGGGGGGGGGGGTGAATCAGTGATTTCTAAAAACAGGTCTAATTCAACAACAAAACAAGTCAAACCACACAATGACACCAGATTTAACGTGGTTCACCAAAAGGCTACGTCCACGGATCAAAATCGTCCGAACACCGATCCGGTACAGGTCTGAATATATTTAGTCGCACCAACGACAAAGAGCACCAACCCTTAGTTTCAGATAGCACCAACTATCTAGGAAGCACCGACTCCCCTTACAATTTATCTGCACCCACAGATAGGATCACCAAACCCCAAACACCAAGCACCAACTTGATGTAAAAACAGAATAGAAGATAAACTCTGTCTACAGCCCTTCCCCTCTACAATTCTCTCTCTCTCAATCCCTTACAAATTGAAATCTAAAGCATAAACAGAGAGACACTTATCTTATGGACGAAACATCATCTTCAAGAGCATATCCTCGTCCACACTTGCTGTAGAAAGATGCAGCACAACAGCACACAGCAACACACAGCAACACACAGCAACAGCACCAGTACTCTCTTCTCTCTTATCTTATCTTCTTTCTTTCTCTGGTGTGTCTTTAGAACGACCCATACATGCCTTTTTATAGGTTATGTTAACCCTTAATTGTATTCAAAACGGGCTACAATTCGTTTAGAAAGAGTCCCAAACAAATTAGATAAGAGTGCTGAATTTTCGTGCAAGACTTCTGATTCTGCGCAACTCTGGTTCCCGTGCTCGGTCGACATCATGCTGTGCTCGGTCGACATCATACACTATCTGGAAACAGTCAATTATCGCGCTCGGTCGACATCCTGGGGTCTCGGTCGACCGAAGACACACTGTGTCACGAAAATAACTGGGAGTTACCTGAATCTGTTTCTGCAGGTTTCTCTTTGCTCGGTCGACCTCATGAGGTGCCCGGTCGACCGCATGCTCTGCTTCAGGAATTCTGAATTCCTGACTGTTTCAATTCTGATTCTTCTTTTCAGCTCTATCAACACCAGCCTTTTAACATCACGCTTGTGACAATGTGTTGACAATAATTCCAACTCAAATCAATACTTTGAGATATTAATTCCTTCAATTCTTCAAAGACTACTCAAGTCATCTCAAATTCCAACAATCTCCCCCTTTGGAATTGTTGGCAACACTATTGGAACTTCAACACTCACTTGGAATCAATTCTTAAATTTTGAAATAACAATCATGCACTGTCAACAATCTCCCCCTAGCTTTCATAGCATAACATCTCTCCTTGCTATCATAGCATAACATCTCTCCCCCTTTGACAACAAGTCCAAAGGGACCAAACCGAGGAGCGAATATGATATTCAATGAATGCATTGCTCCCCCTTTCAAGCACAACTCCTACGGTTTAGGAGAGTGAGTAACTCCTAACTTTTTCCAGAGATACTCGAAGACTTCCTTTGGCAGAGGTTTCGTGAAAATATCAGCCACTTGCTCAGTTGTTGGAACATATTCCAACTTGACCTCTCCATCAGCAACTTTATCTTTAAGAAAATGATAACGAATTGCTACATGCTTTGTTCGAGAGTGCTGAACAGGATTCTTAGAGATATGAATTGCACTCGTGTTGTCACATACGATCGGCGTAGGATCCATTGTAGGAACTCCTAGATCAGAGAGCATTTGCCGCATCCATAACACTTGCGTACAACAAGTTGCCGCTGCAATATATTCCGCTTCTGCTGTCGAAAGGGATACTGAGTCTTGCTTCTTACTATGCCAGGCAACTAATCTTTCTCCAAGATAAAATGCGCCGCCGCTAGTACTCTTGCGATCATCTACGCATCCAGCCCAGTCGGCATCAGAATATGCGACAAGAGTGAAGGATTTGCCTTTGGGATACCAGATACCAAGCTCCATAGTACCTTTCAGATATCGAAAGATTCTTTTCACTGCTGTAAGGTGCGTTTCGGTTGGTGCTGCTTGAAAACGTGCAACCATACATACTGCTTGTAGAAGATCTGGTCTTGTAGCAGTCAAGTAGAGCAAACTTCCTATCATAGAGCGATAGGTGGTATGATCAACGGACGAGGCCTTATCATCTTTGCTAAGCTTCGTGTTCGTTGACATTGGTGTGCTCACTGGCTTGCTGTCTTCCATATTGAACCGTTTCAGCATTTCCTTAATGTACTTCATTTGTGATATGAAGATGCCATGTTTCAGCTGCTGAACTTGTAAACCAAGAAAGAACTTTAGTTCTCCAAGCATTGACATCTCAAATTCTTTCTTCATCTCTTCAGTGAAATTCCTGCACATTTCTTCATCATTACCACCAAAGATTATGTCATCGACATAAACAATAACAACCAGCTGTTTGCTCAATTCCATTTTAACATAAAGATTGCTATCAACCAGTCCTTTTCCAAAACCGATCTTGCGGAGATATAGGTCCAGCCTTGCATACCATGCCCTTGGCGCTTGTTTCAGTCCATAAAGAGCCTTTTTCAACTTGCACACTATATCTGAATTTTTGCTGATGAGAAAACCATCAGGTTGCTCAATGTAGACCTCTTCTTCAAGTAAACCATTCAAGAAAGCTGACTTTACGTCCATCTGAAATACCTTGAAGGTTTTGTATGCTGCCAATGCAAGAAACATACGAATAGCTTCCAGACGAGCCACCGGTGCAAAGGTCTCTTCAAAATCTATGCCTTCAACTTGAGCATAGCCTTTACAAACCAACCTTGCTTTGTTTCTAATGACTTGACCATCTTCATTCAGCTTATTCCGAAAGACCCATTTAGTACCAATAACATTCTTATCAGTAGGTCTAGGAACAAGTTCCCATGTGGAGTTCTTCTCAATTTGCTCCAACTCCTCATGCATAGCTTTCAACCAACTTTCATCGAGACTGGCTTCAGCCACAGTCTTGGGTTCAATGGTGGACATAAGTGAGTAATTGCTAACTACACTTTGTCTAGTTTGAACGCCTACCTTAGGATCTCCAATGATTTGATCCTTAGGGTGTTGCTCTACCCAAGTGCTGTGCTTCTTAGATGTAGTATCTTCTGAGTCATCCTTTGATTTCTCAGAATCATTAGATTCAGCCATCTCACCATCAATCTCACTCGAGTCCTCATAAACTGGACTGTCATTATGAGTTGCATTCTTTGGTTCAATATTCTCATCTATTCTCACATCAGCACTTTCTATGATTTTTCTGGTTCTTTTGTTAAGACACCTATATGCCTTGCTAGTAGAGGAGTAACCCAGAAATATACCTTCGTCAGCTCTTTCTTCAAATTTGCCCGGATTTTGTTCGAGCCGCTTGATGTAACACTTGCTGCCGAAGACTCTGAAGTGCTTGACTGTTGCTTTTCTTCCAAACCATAGCTCATAGGGAGTTTTCTCTTCATGTGGCCTGATCAAGCATCGATTTTGAATGTATACAGCCGTATGAATTGCCTCTTTCCAATACTTGTCAGCCATCTTGCTTTCACTTAGCATCGTACGAGCCATCTCTTGTACGGTGCGATTCTTCCGTTCCACAACTCCATTTTGTTGTGGAGTTCTAGGGGCTGAGTACTGTCTTTGAATGCCATGATGTTCACAATATTTAGTGAACTCTTCAGATGTGAACTCGCCTCCACGATCAGACCTTAAAATCTTGATACGTTTTTCCAATTGATTTTCAACCTGTGCTTTAAACACTTTAAAACGATCAAGTGCTTGATGCTTATGCTTAAGAAACAATACCCATGTCATACGAGTATAATCATCAATGCATAACATGAAATACTTATCTCCATTGGTGCTTTGAGTTCGCATCGGTCCACAGAGATCAGTGTGCACTAGCTCAAGAGGTTTCTTTGAATGATGCTCCTTTGACTTGAACATAACCCTCGTTTGCTTTCCCTTTTGGCAAGAGTCGCAAATGGGATTGGAAGGCTTTTCAACTGTAGACATCCCTCTTACAGCCTTTGAATTGCAAATCTTTGACATGTTATCAAAGCTTAGATGCCCAAGGCGTTTGTGCCACAACCAACTTTCCTCTGTCCGACTCATCAAGCAGGTCTTTTCAGCTCCATCTGACAATGTATAGAGATTTCCAGCAGTTCTTGATCCAGTTGCCACTGTTTTGCCGTTGCTACTCTTCTTGATGGCAAACCCATTCTTTGTGAAGATAACTTCGTGACCCTTGTCACAGATCTGGCTCACACTAAGCAGGTTGTGTCTCAATCCAGACACATATAAGACTTCTTCAGATCTGATCTTGTTTGCCATAAGCTGAATAACACCTTTTCCGCAGATTTTGGCACCATCATTGTTGCCAAACTTCACTGAACCGCCTTCATAGTGCTGTAATTTGATGAATTTCTCTTTATCACCAGTCATATGGCTTGAACAACCACTATCAAGGACCCATGGTGCTGCCTTCTTTTGTGCATTGAATGCCATTTGCACAATGAGAGATTCTTTGGGACTTTCTGCACTTTGCTTTGCTCTCCAAGCCTTGACTAGCTTGGGTTTCTTTTCAACCTGAAATTTGTTAGCAATATGCAACCTACAATCCCTAGCCAAGTGTCCATAATTATAGCACTTATGGCACTCAATTTTGTGGCTACTTAAGATTGAAAAAGGGTTCCTAGTCACAAATGGGCTGTTTCTAACATAGAATTTGCAATCAGCTCTTTTATGTCCAAACATATTACAATGAAAGCAATAACCATAGAATTTGTATCTTCTTTGTGGCTGGTTAGTCTTCATTACATTTCTAACAGGAATGGACTCCTTTCTAGGTTGAGTGGGCTTCATAGAGTTAGAAGGTGCAGTGACTTGCTTCACAAACTCTTTCTTTTCAGGAGGTGCAATCTTAGAGGATTCACCTTTCTCAAATCCTAGACCAAATCTGAAGTGGGCAGGTCTTTGAACTTTCAGTAGTTCATCGAGTTTCATAGTCCCTTCAATCACTTGGAGCGCTTTGAGTTTTTTGCTATTTTCCAAATTTTCAGCCTTTGCTCTAGCGATCTCAGTTTCAAGTTTCATAGCCTCTTCCTTTTTTATACTTATTTGGTTTTCAAGGACTTCTACCATTCTTTTATATTCTTCTACTTGAGTTTTCAAAGCAATAATAGAACTTTCAGATTCATGGAGAAGTTTCAGATTTTTCTTACTTGTTTTGCGTTCCATGCTAAGCTCCTCAAGTGCGGCTATGAGTTCCTCTTCAAGATTGACTTCAGCCTCCTCTTCTTCTTCAACAGTGACCATGAAGAGAGCTTCGGTTGATTCATCATCGTCTGAAGATTCAGACGTGCTGTCATCTTGTTGACATAGAAAGTTTTTAGCTTTGCCTCTTTTTCTGAAATTTCTCTTTCCTTTACTCTTTTCAGCATAAGAGTCATTATCATTGTCTTCTTTTAGCGGACACTTCGCAGCAAAGTGACCAACACCTCCACAATTGAAGCATTTAAAGGGTAGCTTCCCTTTGTACTTGCCATTGCTTCCTTTCTTCAACTTTCTAACAAATTGAGCCTCAAGCTCATCATCATCAGAATCAACATCATCACCAGCAGTCTCTTTTGCCTTTTTCAGATGAAGACGTCTTTCCTATGCGCATCTCATAGGTAGTTAGAGAACCATGTAATTCATCCATGGAAAATGCATTCAGATCTTTGGCTTCTTCGATGGCTGAGACTTTTGAATCAAACCGGGGAAGAAGAGATCTTAGAACCTTTTTGACGATGACCGGCTCTTTAATCTCCTCCCCTAGTCCACGAATGTCATTCGTGACTTCATTCACTCGTTGCATATACGAGTCAACATTCTCGCTTTCCTCCATGCGAAGAGACTCGAATTGAGAGCGATGAGTTTGCAATTTGGCTTCTTTAATCTTCTCATCACCTTCATGTATGCTTTGCAACTTGTCCCAAATTTCCTTGGCTGTTTTGCATGCAATTACTTTGACAAGCTCGCTGTCCACAAGGCCACTAAAGAGTGCATTCTGCGCCTTGGAGTCGTTGTCTGCCAACTTCTTCGATGCTGTATCATTGGGTACTGTGGCAGCATTGTAACCGGCTCTGACAGCCTCCCAAACATCATAGCCAAGAGATTTGATGAAGGCTTGCATCCTAATCTTCCAAAAAGAGTAATTAGAACCATCAAACAGAGGTGCTTTCATATTCCCTGTATTGACTGCCATGTGATTTGACAAGAGATCACCCTTAGCGTATTAAACTGATCAAGGGAGCCTTGCTCTGATACCAATTGTTGGATATCGCGATCACTGAGAGGGGGGGTGAATCAGTGATTTCTAAAAACAGGTCCAATTCAACAACAAAACAAGTCAAACCACACAATGACACCAGATTTAACGTGGTTCACCAAAAGGCTACGTCCACGGATCAAAACCGTCCGAACACCGATCCGGTACAGGTCTGAATATATTTAGTCGCACCAACGACAAAGAGCACCAACCCTTAGTTTCAGATAGCACCAACTATCTAGGAAGCACCGACTCCCCTTACAATTTATCTGCACCCACAGATAGGATCACCAAACCCTAAACACCAAGCACCAACTTGATGTAAAAACAGAATAGAAGATAAACTCTGTCTACAGCCCTTCCCCTCTACAATTCTCTCTCTCTCAATCCCTTACAAATTGAAATCTAAAGCATAAACAGAGAGACACTTATCTTATGGACGAAACATCATCTTCAAGAGCATATCCTCGTCCACACTTGCTGTAGAAAGATGCAGCACAACAGCACACAGCAACACACAGCAACACACAGCAACAGCACCAGTACTCTCTTCTCTCTTCTCTTCTCTTCTTTCTTTCTCTGGTGTGTCTTTAGAACGACCCATACATGCCTTTTTATAGGTTATGTTAACCCTTAATTGTATTCAAAACGGGCTACAATTCGTTTAGAAAGAGTCCCAAACAAATTAGATAAGAGTGCTGAATTTTCGTGCAAGACTTCTGATTCTGCGCAACTCTGGTTCCCGTGCTCGGTCGACATCATGCTGTGCTCGGTCGACATCATACACTATCTGGAAACAGTCAATTATCGCGCTCGGTCGACATCCTGGGGTCTCGGTCGACCGAAGACACACTGTGTCACGAAAATAACTGGGAGTTACCTGAATCTGTTTTTGCAGGTTTCTCTTTGCTCGGTCGACCTCATGAGGTGCCCGGTCGACCGCATGCTCTGCTTCAGGAATTCTGAATTCCTGACTGTTTCAATTCTGATTCTTCTTTTCAGCTCTATCAACACCAGCCTTTTAACATCACGCTTGTGACAATGTGTTGACAATAATTCCAACTCAAATCAATACTTTGAGATATTAATTCCTTCAATTCTTCAAAGACTACTCAAGTCATCTCAAATTCCAACATAATTAGCTAGGACTTGTTTGAGAGCCATCAAACCTTTCTTATTGCCTTTCAAGAAAAGCAGGATGTCATCAGCATAGAAAAGATGGCAGGGGGTCTTAGGCACTGAGGAAAGAGGGAGAACCAGCCTAGAGGAAACCATTTTTTGAATGTTGAGGCTGAGAATTTCCTCTGCTAAGATAAAGAGGTAAGGGGACAGAGGGTCCCCTTGTCTGAGACCACAAGTAGAGTCGAAAAACCCATAAGGCACTCTATTAATAAGGACATAACCCTTTCCAGAACAGACACAAGCTTTAACTAGGTTAATCCAGTTGTTTGAGAACCCAAAGAAAGCTAGAGCCTTAAAGAGAAAAGCCCAGCTTAGCTTGTCAAAAGCTTTAGAGATATCAAGCTGCATACATAGAGACCCGCCCCTAGTCTTCAAACGGAGGAGTTGGAAGAGCTCATGAGCTAAAGCAATGTGTTGGTGGATTGATCTCCCTTTTACAAAAGCTGCTTGGTTTGGAGAAATTAGAGAGGGGAGGATAAGAGACAATCTGGAAGCTAAGATTTTGGAAATAATTTTGTAAGAGAAGTTGAGGAGGCTAATTGGCCTGTAATCAGTGAAGGAACTTGGCGAAGTTGATTTAGGAATCAAAGCCAAAAAATAAGCATTGGAAGCTTTGTATAGTTTACCAGAGGAGAAAAAGTGTTTCACTGCTTTGATGATAGTCCCTCCTGTAATAAGCCAGGTAGCAGTGAAAAAGGAACCAGGGAAACCATCTGGCCCAGGGGAACTGTCCGCCTTCAGAGCAAAGACTGCACTCTTAATTTCTTCAGCATCCGGAATTTTAGTCAGATGGAGGTTCATGACAGAAGAGACTTTGTTACTATCTAAATCGAAAAGGCTCGCTCCAGGTTCAGGGTGAACTGACTGAGCCAGGCCAGAGAAGTGACTAACTGCCAGCTGCTGGATTTGGCTAGGGTCCTCAATCCAGTTACCGTTGGAGAGGATTTTGTCAATTCGGTTAACAACCCCTCTGGATTTAGCATAGGCATGAAAAAAGGCAGTGTTCCTTTCTCCGTCTTTCAGCCATCTCACTTTAGATTTTTGGCGCCAATGGAGATCTGAGATTTGGAGCCAATTGTGAAGAGAGGCCTTGGCATCTGAAAGAGCCTGATGGAGAGAATCTGTTGGACCAGCATCCAGCGTTGCTTGGGCTTCCAGCACATTTCTTTCGGCTTCTTGAGTCTTGAGCCTGATTTCTCCGAAGACAGTCTTATTCCACACTTTGAAGACCTGCTTCATTGCTTTCAGATTTTGAGCTAGCACGTATTGGGGGTGGCCCTCAAGATCTGGCTTCCAGTTTTCCGCTACAAGACTATGGAAATCCGGGTGGAGAGTCCACATCACTTCAAATTTGAAAGGAGCATTGGAAGGAGAAGGACTCTGGCTGTGAGAGAGGAGCAGGGGGCAATGATCAGAGGAGACCTTTGGCAAGTGGGAGAGCAAAGGGTCAGAAGAGATGGAGGTCCAATGGTGGTTGCATAAAGCTCTGTCTAGTCTAGCTGCAACATAACTGGTGCCTCTACGATTGTTAGACCAAGTAAATTTATTTCCAGAATAGCCCATGTCTTGCAGGCCAGAGGCTAACAACATCTGTTGGAAGTCAGTATTCAAGCGAGAAGGTCTAAGACTAAATTTTTCGGATGCAGAGATGATGGAGTTGAAGTCTCCCAGCACACACCATGGAATATTTGAAGAAGCTTGAGAAGTAAGGTAGTCCCAAAGCTCTCTTCTTCGAATATAGTTTATAGAGGCATATATGCCAGTGAGAAGGCATTGGGTACCATTGGCTGGGTTAATCAAGGATAGGGTTAAGAATTGGCTGGAGAAATCCAATAGAGAGAATTGGAAAGCAGAAGTGGTTTTGAAAAGACACCAAATGGAAGCAGTTGATTGATTGAGGTTAGAGAAGAAGCCATCAAAGCCGAAGATTGACCTCAAAGAAGGAGGGGGAGAAAGGGTCATCGGCTCCGAGAGAAAAATAATGTCAGGAGAGTTAGAAGAGATGAGGTGGTGGAGAGCCCTAAGGGAAGGGGAATTGGCAATACCCCTACAGTTCCAATAAAGGACTTTAATCATTAGGAACTTGAGGGGAGAGAGGGAGGTCCATTTGAGCTTCTGGTCAAGGGGCGAGAGGAGGAGGCCTTTTTATTTCTGATTTTGGTTTTCTTTTTGTTAGAGGGAGGGGTGATGTTTACCTCTAAGGAGATACCAACAGGAAGAGGGGAAGAGGGGGGATTAGGAGGATCAGAAGAAGGCAAGGGATGAGAGGGAGAAGGGGGAAGAGGAGGGAAGGGGAAGGCATCAGTTGGCTCTATAAAGGAGCATTTTTCCAGAATGTCAAAAGGATTAGAGGTATCTAGGGCAGGAGCAGGGATTTTATCAAGGACTTCCAGAAAGATCTCCTGGGGTAGCTGATCAAGTCTGGAGTTAGACTGTTGATGATGGCCAGAAGAGGTGGAAGGGCTAGGGGAGCCAGGGGGAGGGAGAGGGGGAGGGTGAGGAACAGAGTCCTGTAGTGGGGCCGAGGAGCTTCCTGGAATAGAAGGGTCAAGAGAGACCACATGATTGGAGGCTAGGACTGGCTCAGACTCAGAGGAAGCTGCAAAGATGGAGGGATCTAGCTCCGGAGTTGGAGACTTGCCCAGGATACCTTGGCTGGAATGGCTCTGATTAATTGAGGATCTAGGAACAGATTTACAGTAAGTCTCTGAGTGGCCATGAAGAAGGCAAAGGGAACATGGCAGATTTTCGTAGGAAACAGAGAGAAGAACTTCCTCTTCTCCAGCTAAGTCCACCTTGATTTCGGTAGGTTTAGGTCTGGAAAGGTCAATGTGAACCAGGATTCTAGCAAAAGTGAGAATTTTTTGGGAGGCAGTGATGTCATCCAATTTCAGGGGAGTGCCTATGGAGCTAGCTAACGAGAGAAGGATATTGGAGCTCCAACAGTGGTAAGGAATGCCATAGATGCGGATCCAAACTGGGTGTAGATTAGGCCATTCTACAGGGCCTTGACCAGGGGACCAGGGAAGAAGAAGGAGTTTCCTATTCTGCAGGCTGTGAGGGGATTGTGAGAGGACCAAATCCCGGTCTTCCTTGGAGCTAAATCTAAAGATAAAATGGCCCTTATCAATGAGGGAAATCAGACATGGTTTAGAGAGGTTCCAGTGAGAGTTGGCTTGGGAGGTCAGCCATTCCACAGTCGGTCTTCTTCCAATGAATTTGCCTATAGCTGCATTTGAGAAGGAGTTTTTGCTAGGCTCTTTCATGGAAGAAGGGATTTTCATAACTACCTGACCATCTAATAGAGAAGAGGTTGGGAAGTCTGAGGGGGCAATCGGCTTAGAATCAGGGAAAAGGTCTAACCAGGAACTAGGAGGGGGCTGAGATTGCTGAACCAGGAGAGGGTTGGAGACAGAGTTAAGGAGAGGAGCTAGTTGTTCTGTTGAGGTGCAGGGGGGTAGAGGAGGAGGGTCAGGGGGTTTCAGAGGAGGAAGAGGCAAGGATTTACCTAAAGCAGAGCTGAGGAGACCAGCCAAGTGATTGTGCAGAATAGCTAGCTGAGCTTCATCCCAGACCTGAGAAGAGGGACGATCTGAAATAACTGTAGAGGGCTGAGTCAAGGTTAGAGACCTCAATCCGGGAGCTAAGGAGCTAAGGGACTGAGCAGAATAGGTTGGCTGGGGCAATTATGGGAGGAGGGAACCGGGCGAGGGGGCTGCCGAGGGGGTTACTGACCGAACCAGAGCAGCAGCTGGCTGGGAGCTGGGAAGAGGAGGGAAATCTGAAGAAAGAAAAGGGGATGGAGCTTCGAAGGGAGGAGGTCGGACGGCTTGAGGGGGTCCAGCTACGAAGGTATTAGAGGGGATTTGGGGAGGAAGGGAGGGAAGGGTAAGGGAAGGGTTAGGGCTAGCAGACATTTTCTGCAACATTTTTGGAACGGGAACCTGCCCTCGTAAAAATCAAAAACCGGTATGAGCACTTCCCTCAAGGGTAGAGTAACTTGTAGGTAATGATGGTTCGTAAATAGAACTCCCGGTTAGAGAATCACGAGCGAAACATGGGATTTTCCAACACTTAGGCTCGGAAATGGCCCGTTAGGGGTCCGAAATAGGAAATGGACGTGGGAAAAATCGGAAACCGGCACGAGCACTTCCCTCGAGGGTAGAGTAACTTGTAGGAAATGACGGTTCGCAAATAGGAGTCACGGTTAGAGAATTATGACCGAAGATAGGATTTTCCAACACTTAGGCCCAAAAATGGCCCATCGGGTGTCCGGAATGGGAAACAGACCCCGGAAAAATTAGAAACCGGCATGAGCACTTTCCTTGAGGGTAGAGTAACTTGTTGGAAATGACGGTTCGCAAATAGGACACCGATTAGGGAATTACGGGCGAAACATAGGATTTTCCAACACTTACGCTCGAAAATGGACCGCCGGGGTCCGGAACGGGAAACGACCCTCGAAAAAATTAAAAACCGGTACGAGCACTTTCCTCGAGGGTATAGTAGCTTGTTGGAAATGACGGTTCGCAAATAGGACTCCTAGTTTGGTAGTTTCGAGCGAAACATTGGATTTTCCAACACTTAGGCTCGAAAATGGCCCGTCAGGGGCACGGAATGGAAAACATTCGCAGGAAAAATCGAGACCGGCACGAGTTGTTAGATATCGCGATCACTGAGAGGGGGGGGTGAATCAGTGATTCTTTAAAAACAGGTCCAATTTAACAACAAAAGCAAATCAAATCACACAAGGACACCAGATTTAACGTGGTTCACCGAAAGGCTACGTCCACGGTTCAAAGACTGTCCGAACACCAATCCGGAACAGATCTGAATCTATTTAGTCGCACCAACGACAAAGAGCACCAACCCTTAGTTTCAGATAGCACCAACTATCTAGGAAGCACCTACTCCCTTTAGTTTCAGATAGCACCAACTATCTAGGAAGCACCGACTCCCTTTACAATTTATCTGCGCCAACAGATAGGATCACCAAACCCCAGACACCAAGCACCAACTTGATGTTCTACAGAATAAGAGTAGAAACCTTTTTCTATAGACCTTCCCCTCTACAATCTCTCTCTCTCAATCCCTTACAAATTGAAATTAAAAGCATAAACAGAGAGACACTTATCTTATGGACGAATCACCATCTTCATGAGCACATTCTCGTCCACACTTGCTGTAAAAACGTGCAACACAACTGCACACAGCAACAACACCTTCTTCTCTCCAAAACCCTCTCTTTTCTTCTCTCTTCTCTTCTCTTCTTGGTGTGTCTTCTTAAAAACGAGCCTAAACATGCCTTTATATAGGTTATGGTAACCCTTAAGAGTGTTCAAAATAGGCTACAATTCGTTTAGAAAGAGTCCCAAACGAAATACTTAAGTTTCCTGAATTTTCGTGCAAAACTTCTCTTTCTGCGCAAATCAGGTTTCCCGTGTGTTCTACCGGTAGTACTTGCGGTAGAACAGATGAAATTCTCATGTCCAAGCTTCTGCTAGAATTTAAGCCACTTCTACCGGTAGTACTTGCGGTTGAACTTTCAGGGCAGCCACTTCTACCGGTAGTACTTACGGTTGACAGATGGAAATCTCAGGGTCAGCCTTTTCTACCCCTTTTCTACCCCTGTTCTACCGGTAGAAATACCGGTTGACAGATGAAATTCTGATTTCCTATACTGTTCTGTTTCAGCTCTGTTTTCTCTTTGAAGCTCTATCAACACCACACTTGTGACATTGTGTTGACAATAATTCCAACACAAGATGATACTTGAGATACTAATTTCTTCAATTCTTCATTAAACTTCTCAAGGCATCTCAAATTCCAACAATCTCCCCCTTTGGAATTGTTGGCAACACTTTTGGAACTTCAACACTTAGAACACATTAAACTAGTTGATCTTCATGAAGCTTCTTCAGAACCATAGTCTCCCCTTGTCTTTAAAAAAAAATCAAGATCTCTAACACTCTTGATACCAATCTCCCCAAAGTTATCATAGCATAACTTCTTCTAGCATAACTTCTCCTAACATTGCTTTCTCCTAGCTTAAGTCTTTCTCCCCCTTTGACAACAAGTCCAAAGGGACCAACGAAGGAGCGAATAGGTTATTCGAGGAATACTTTGCTCCCCCTTTCAAGCACAACTCCTAAGGATTAGGAGAGTGAGTAACTCCTAATTTTTTTCGGAGATACTCGAAGACTTCTTTTGGCAGAGGTTTTGTGAAGATATCAGCAACTTGCTCAGTAGTTGGAACATATTCCAACTTTACCTCACCATCTGCAACCTTTTCCTTGAGAAAGTGATAGCGAATTGCTACATGCTTCGTTCTAGAATGTTGAACAGGATTCTTGGAGATGTGAATTGCACTTGTGTTGTCACAGAGGATCGGCGTAGGATCCGTTGTCGGAACTCCTAGATCAGAGAGCATTTGCCGCATCCATAACACTTGTGTACAACAAGTTGCCGCTGCAATATATTCTGCTTCCGCTGTAGAAAGGGATACTGAACCTTGTTTCTTACTATGCCATGCCACCAACCTGTCACCGAGATAGAATGCACCACCGCTTGTACTCTTGCGATCATCTATACATCCAGCCCAATCGGCGTCAGAGTATGCAACAAGAGTAAAGGATTTGCCTTTAGGATACCAAATGCCAAGCTCCATGGTACCTTTCAGATATCGAAATATCCTTTTTACTGCTGTGAGGTGCGTCTCAGTTGGTGATGCTTGAAATCGAGCCACCATACATACTGCTTGCAGAAGATCCGGTCTTGTAGCAGTCAAATAAAGCAAGCTTCCTATCATAGAACGATAAGTGGTGTGATCAACGGACGAACCCTTATCATCTTTGCTTAGCTTTGTGTTCGTTGTCATTGGTGTGCTCACTGGCTTGCTGTCTTCCATGTTAAAACGCTTCAGCATTTCCTTGATGTATTTCATCTGTGATATGAAGATACCATGTTTCAGCTGCTGAACTTGTAAACCAAGGAAGAACTTTAGTTCTCCAAGCATTGACATCTCAAATTCTTTCTTCATCTCGTCAGCAAAATTCCTGCACATTTCTTCATCGTTGCCACCAAAGATTATGTCATCGACATAAACAATAACAACCAGCTGTTTGCTCAACGCTGTTTTGACATAAAGATTGCTATCAACCAGTCCTTTTCCAAAACCGATCTTGCGGAGATATAGGTCCAGCCATGCATACCACGCCCTTGGCGCTTGTTTCAGCCCATAAAGAGCCTTTTTCAACTTGCACACTAGGTTTGAATTTTTGCTAATAGTAAAACCATCAGGTTGCTCAATGTAGACCTCTTCTTCAAGTAATCCATTCAAGAAGGCTGACTTTACATCCATCTGAAATACCTTGAAGGTTTTGTATGCAGCCAATGCAAGAAACATACGAATGGCTTCCAGACGAGCCACCGGTGCAAAGGTCTCTTTAAAATCTATGCCTTCAACTTGAGCATAGCCTTTACAAACCAACCTTGCTTTGTTTCGAATGACCTGACCATCTTCATTCAGCTTATTCCGAAAGACCCATTTAGTACCAATAACATTCTTATCGGTAGGTCTAGAGACTAGTTCCCATGTGGAGTTCTTCTCAATTTGCTCCAACTCCTCATGCATAGCTTTCAACCAACTTTCATCGAGACTGGCTTCAGCCACAGTCTTGGGTTCAATGGTGGACACAAGTGAGTAATTGCTAACTATACTTTGTCTTGTTTTAACACCGACCTCAGGATCTCCAATGATTTGATCCTTAGGGTGTTGCTCTACCCAAGTGCTTTTCTTTCTAGGTGTAGCATCCTCTGAGTCATCCTTTGATTTCTTAGAATCATTAGGTTTAGCTACTTCATCATCAATCTCACTCGAGTCCTCATAAACGGGACTGTCATAATGAGTTCCATTCTTGGATTCATGGTTTTCATCAATTCTAACATCGGCACTTTCTATGATTTTTCTGGTCCTTTTGTTAAGACATCTGTAAGCCTTACTAGATGAGGAATAACCCAGAAATACACCTTCATCAGCTCTTTCATCAAATTTGCCCGGATTTTGTTCAAGACGCTTGATGTAACACTTGCTGCCGAAGACTCTGAAGTGCTTGACTGTTGCTTTTCTCCCAAACCATAGCTCATAAGGAGTTTTGTCTTCATGTGGCCTGATCAAGCATCGATTCTGAATGTATACAGCCGTATGGATTGCCTCCTTCCAATATTTGTCAGCTAGCTTGCTCTCAGTTAGCATTGTACGAGCCATCTCTTGAACGGTGCGATTTTTCCGTTCCACAACTCCATTTTGCTGTGGAGTTCTAGGGGCTGAATACTGTCTTTGAATGCCATGGTGCTCACAATAGTTAGTGAACTCTTCAGATGTGAATTCACCGCCTCGATCAGACCTTAAAATCTTGATACGTTTTCCAAGCATATTTTCAACCTGTGCTTTAAACACTTTAAAACGATCAAGTGCTTGATGTTTATGCTTAAGAAACAATACCCATGTCATACGAGTATAATCATCAATGCATAACATAAAATACTTATCTCCATTGGTGCTTTGAGTTCGCATCGGTCCACAGAGATCAGTGTGCACTAGCTCAAGAGGTTTCTTTGAATGATGCTCCTTTGACTTGGACATTACCCTCGTTTGCTTTCCCTTTTGGCAAGAATCGCAAATGGGGTTGGAAGGCTTTTCAACTGTAGACATACCTCTGACAGCCTTTGAATTGCAAATCTTTGACATGTTATCAAAGTTTAGATGCCCAAGGCGTTTGTGCCACAACCAACTTTCCTCTGTCCGACTCATCAAGCAAGTCTTTTCAGCTCCATCTGACAATGTATAGAGATTTCCAGCAGTCCTAGATCCAGTAGCCACTGTTTTGCCGTTGCTACACTTCTTGATAGCAAACCCATTCTTAGTGAAGACAACTTCGTGGCCTTTGTCATAGATCTGGCTCACACTAAGCAAGTTGTGTCTTAGTCCAGACACATATAAGACCTCGTCTGATCTGATTTTGTTTGCCTTTAGCTGAACATCACCTTTTCCGCAGATTTTGGCACCATCATTGTTACCAAACTTCACTGATCCGCCTTCATAGTGCTGTAATTTGACGAATTTTTCCTTATCACCTGTCATATGGCTTGAACAGCCACTATCAAGGACCCATGGTGCTGTCTTCTTTCGTGCATTGAATGCCGTTTGCACAATGAGAGATTCTTTGGAATTATCTTTCCTTTTCTTTGCCCTCCATGCCTTAACTAACTTGGGTTTCTTTTCAACCTGAAATTGGTTAGCTATAGGCAACCTACAATCCCTAGCCAAGTGTCCATAATTATGACATATATAGCACTCAATTTTGTGGCTGTTTACGATTGAAAAAGGGTTCCTAGTCACAAGTGGGCTGTTTCTAACATAGAATTTGCAATCAGCTCTTTTATGTCCATATCTATTACAATGATAGCAATAACCATAGAATCTGAACATTCTTCCTTTCTTAGGTGGCTGGTTAAACTCCACAAACCTTTTCTTATTGACCATCTCAATACTAGGCTGAATTTGATGCTTTGTAGCCTTGAGAGGTATGGCACTTTGTTTCATAAACACAGAAGGTGCAGCTTTAGAGGACTCTCCGGTTTCAAATCCAATACCAAATTTATTGTGGAAGGGCTTTTGAACTTTCAGAATTTCATTGAGTTTCATTGTCCCTTCAATCGCTTGGAGTGCTTTGAGTTTTCGGCTATTTTCCAAGTTTTCAGCCTTTGCTCTAGCGATTTCAGTTTCAAGTTTCATAGCCTCTTCCTTTTTGATACTTATTTGACTTTGAAGGACTTCCACCATTCTTTTATATTCTTCAACTTGAGTTTTCAAAGCAATAATTGAACTTTCAGATTCATGAAGAAGTTTCAGATTTTTCTTACTTGTTTTTCGTTCCATGCTAAGCTCCTCAAGTGCGGCAATGAGTTCTTCTTCGAGATTGACCTCGGCCTCCTCTTCCTCTTCCGGCTCTTGCTCCTCTTCTTCTTCTTCAACGGTAACCATGAAGAGAGCTTCAGTTGCCTCGGCTGATTCATCATCGTCTGAAGTTTTAGACGTGCTGTCATTATATTGACTGATGAAGCTTTTTGCTTTGCCCCTCTTTCTGAAATTTTTCTTCCACTTACTCTT
The DNA here is from genome assembly GCA_012931725.1 of Litsea cubeba. Lineage (NCBI taxonomy): Eukaryota > Viridiplantae > Streptophyta > Magnoliopsida > Laurales > Lauraceae > Litsea > Litsea cubeba. The sequence goes on from CM022945.1 coordinate 143,987,774, forward strand.
ATCGACATAAGAGTCATCATCATTATTTTCTTTCAGCGGACACTTCGCAGCAAAGTGACCAACACCGCCACAATTGAAGCATTTAAAGGGTAGCTTCCCTTTGTACTTTCCATTGCTTCCTTTCTTCAGCTTTCTAACAAATTGAGCCTCAAGCTCATCATCATCAGTATCAGAATCATGACCAGCAGTCTCTTTTCCCTTTTTCTGAACTTTGAAGGCCGCTTCTCTATCAGATGAAGACGTCTTACCTATGCGCATCTCATAGGCAGTGAGTGAACCATGCAACTCATCCATGGAAAATTCATTCAGATCCTTAGCTTCTTCTATGGCTGAGACTTTTGAATCAAACCGGGGAAGAAGAGATCTTAGAACCTTTTTGACGATGACTGGTTCTTTAATCTCCTACCCTAGTCCACGAATGTCATTCGTGACTTCATTCACTCGTTGCAAATATGAGTCAACATTCTCGCTTTCCTCCATGCGAAGAGATTCAAATTGAGAGCGATGGGTTTGCAATTTTGCTTCTTTGATCTTCTCATCTCCTTCATGAATGCTTTTCAACTTGTCCCATATTTCCTTGGCTGTTTTGCATGCAATTACTTTGACCAGCTCGCTGTCCACAAGGCCACTAAAGAGTGCATTCTGCGCCTTAGAGTCGTTGTCTGCTAACTTCTTCGTTGCAGCATCATTGGGTACAATGGCAATATTGTAACCGACTCTGACAGTCTCCCAGACATCATAGCCAAGTGACTTAATGAAAGCCTGCATTCTGATCTTCCAGAAGGAGTAATTAGAACCATCAAACAAAGGTGCTTTCTTATTCCCTGTATTGGTTGCCATGTGATTTGACAAGAGATCACCCTTAGCGTGTTAAGCTTTTCAAGGGAACCTTATGCTCTGATACCAATTGTTAGATATCGCGATCACTGAGAGGGGGGGTGAATCAGTGATTCTTTAAAAATAGGTCCAATTTAACAACAAAAGCAAATCAAATCACACAAGGACACCAGATTTAACGTGGTTCACCGAAAGGCTACGTCCACGGTTCAAAGACTGTCCGAACACCAATCCGGAACAGATATGAATCTATTTAGTCGCACCAACGACAAAGAGCACCAACCCTTAGTTTCAGATAGCACCAACTATCTAGGAAGCACCTACTCCCTTTAGTTTCAGATAGCACCAACTATCTAGGAAGCACCGACTCCCTTTACAATTTATCTGCGCCAACAGATAGGATCACCAAACCCCAGACACCAAGCACCAACTTGATGTTCTACAGAATAAGAGTAGAAACCTTTTTCTATAGACCTTCCCCTCTACAATCTCTCTCTCTCAATCCCTTACAAATTGAAATTAAAAGCATAAACAGAGAGACACTTATCTTATGGACGAATCACCATCTTCATGAGCACATTCTCGTCCACACTTGCTGTAAAAACGTGCAACACAACTGCACACAGCAACAACACCTTCTTCTCTCCAAAACCCTCTCTTTTCTTCTCTCTTCTCTTCTCTTCTTGGTGTGTCTTCTTAAAAACGAGCCTAAACATGCCTTTATATAGGTTATGGTAACCCTTAAGAGTGTTCAAAATAGGCTACAATTCGTTTAGAAAGAGTCCCAAACGAAATACTTAAGTTTCCTGAATTTTCGTGCAAAACTTCTCTTTCTGCGCAAATCAGGTTTCCCGTGTGTTCTACCGGTAGTACTTGCGGTAGAACAGATGAAATTCTCATGTCCAAGCTTCTGCTAGAATTTAAGCCACTTCTACCGGTAGTACTTGCGGTTGAACTTTCAGGGCAGCCACTTCTACCGGTAGTACTTACGGTTGACAGATGGAAATCTCAGGGTCAGCCTTTTCTACCCCTTTTCTACCCCTGTTCTACCGGTAGAAATACCGGTTGACAGATGAAATTCTGATTTCCTATACTGTTCTGTTTCAGCTCTGTTTTCTCTTTGAAGCTCTATCAACACCACACTTGTGACATTGTGTTGACAATAATTCCAACACAAGATGATACTTGAGATACTAATTTCTTCAATTCTTCATTAAACTTCTCAAGGCATCTCAAATTCCAACACGAGTAATTACCTCGAGGGTAGAGTAACTTGTATTAAATGATGGTTCGCAAATAGGACTCTGGGTTAGAGAATTACGAGCGAAACATGGGATTTTCCAACACTAAGGCTCGAAAACGCGCAGCCGGGGTACGGAACGGGAAACGGCCCCCGGAAAAATCGAAAACCGGCATGAGCACTTCCTTCGATGGTACGGTAACTTGTAGGAAATGAGGGTTCGCAAATAGGACTCCCGGTTAGAGAATTACTAGCGAAACACTGGATTTTCCAACACTTAGGGTCGAAAATGGCCCGTCGGGGGCCCGGAATGGGAAACGGTCGTGGGAAAAACGGGAAATCGGCACGAGCACTTCCCTCGAGGTAAGAGTAACTTGTAGGAAATGACGGTTCACAAATAGGTTTCCCGATTAGAGAATTACGAGTTAAACATGGGATTTTCCAAAAATTAGACTCGAAAACGGACCGCCGGGGGTCCGGAACGGGAAACAGTCCACGGATGAATCGATAACCGGCACGAGCACTTCCATTGAGGGTAGAGTGACTTGTAGGAACTGATGGTTTGTAAATAGGACTACCGGTTAGAGAATTACGACCGAAATATAGGATTTTCCAATACTTAGGCTCGAAAACGGCCCGGCAGAGGCCCGACACGGGAAAAAGGCCATGGGAAAAATAAAAAACTGGCACTAGCACTCTGCTCAAGGGTAGAGTAACTTGTAGGAACCGATGGTTCGCAAATAGGTCTCTCGGACCGAAACAAAGGATTTTCCAACACTTAGTCTCGAAAACGGCCCGCCGGGGGCCCAGAACGGAAACCTGCCCTCGTAAAAATCAAAAACCGGAAAGAGCACTTCCCTCAAGGGTAGGGTAACTTGTAGGAAATGACGGTTCACAAATAGGACTCCCGGTAAGAGAATTACGAGCGAAACATGGGATTTTCCAACACTTAGGCTCGAAAATGGCCCGTCAGGGGCCCGAAACGGGAAATGGCCGTGGGAAAAATTGGAAACCGGCACGAGCACTTCCCTCGAGGGTAGAGTAACTTGTAGGAAATGACGGTTCACAAATAGGACTCTCGGTTAGAGAATTTTGACCGAGGCATAGGATTTTCCAACACTTAGGCCCAAAAATGGCCCGTCGGATGTCCGGAATGGGAAACGGACCCTGGAAAAATCAGAAACCGGCACGAGCCCTTCCCTTGTGGGTAGAGTAACTTGTTAGAAATGACGATTCGCAAATAGGACACCCGGTTAGTGAATTACGTGCAAAACATAGGATTTTCCAACACTTACGCTCGAAAACAGACCGCCGGGGGTCCGGAATAGGAAACGGCCATTGAAAAAATCGAAAACCGGTACAAAGACTTCCCTCGAGGGTATAGTAGCTTGATGGAAATGAGGTTCGCAAATAGGACTACTAGTTAGATAGTTTCGAGCGAAACATTGGATTTTCCAACACTTAGGCTCGAAAACGGCCCGTCAGGGGCACGGAATGGAAAACGGCTGCGGGAAAAATCGAGACCGGCACGAGTACTTACCTCGAGGGTAGAGTAGCTTGCATTAAATGATGATTCCCAAATAGGACTCCGGGTTAGAGAATTACGAGCAAAACATGGGATTTTCCAACACTTAGGCTCGAAAACGGCCAGCCGGGGTACGGAACGGGAAACGGCCCCCGGGAAAATCGAAAACCGGCTTGAGCATTTCCTTCGAGGGTACGGTAACTTGTAGTAAATGACGGTTCGCGAATAGGACTCCCGGTTAGAGAATTACAAGCGAAACATTGGATTTTCCAACACTTAGGCTTGAAAATGGCCCGTCGGGGGCCCGGAATGGGAAACAGCCGCGGGAAAAATCGAAAACCGGCACGAGCACTTCCCTCGAGGTAAGAGTAACTTGTAGGAAATGACGGTTCGTAATTAGGTTTCCTGATTAGAGAATTACGAGCTAAACATGGGGTTTTCCAACACTTAGGCTCGAAAACGGACTGCCGGGGCTCCGGAACGGGAAACGGTCCCCGGAAGAATCGATAACCGGCACGAGCACTTCCCTTGAGGGTTGAGTGACTTGTAGGAACTGACAGTTCGTAAAGAGGACTACCGGTTAGAGAATTACGACCGAAACATAGGATTTTCCAACACTTAGGCTCGAAAACGGCCAGCCGGGGTACGGAACGGGAAAAGGCCATGGGAAAAATAAAAAACCGGCACTAGCACTCCGCTCGAGGGTAGAGTAACTTGTAGGAACCGACGGTTCGCAAATAGGTCTCTCGGTTAGAGAATTTCGATCGAAACATAGGATTTTCTAACACTTAGGCTCGAAAACGGCCCGCCGGGGGCCCAGAACGGGAACCTGCCCTCGTAAAAGTCAAAAACCGGTATGAGCACTTCCCTCAAGGGTAGTGTAACTTGTAGAAAATGACGGTTCCAAAATAGGACTCCCGGTAAGAGAATTACGAGCGAAACATGGGATTTTCCAACACTTAGGCTCGAAAATGGCCCGTCAGGGGCCCGAAACGGGAAATGGCCGTTGGAGAATTCAGAAACTGGCACGAGCACTTCCCTCGAGGGTAGAGAAACTTGTTGGAAATGATGGTTCGCAAATTGGACTCCTAGTTAGATAGTTTCAAGCGAAACCTTGGATTTTCCAACACTTAGGCTCGAAAATGGTCCGTTAGGGGCACGGAATGGAAAACGGCCGTGGGAAAAATCGAGACCGGCACGAGTACTTACCTCGAGGGTAGAGTAGCTTGTATTAAATGATGGTTCGCAAATATGACTCTGGGTTAGAGAATTACGAGCGAAACATGGGATTTTCCAACACTTAGGCTCGAAAACGGTCTGTCAGGGGCACGGAATGGAAAACGGCCACGGGAAAAATCTAGACCGGCACGAGTACTTACCTTGAGGGTAGAGTAGCTTGTATTAAATGACGGTTCGCAAATTGGATTCCGGGTTAGAGAATTACAAGCGAAACATGGGATTTTCCAACACTTAGGCTCGAAAACGGCCAGCCGTGGTACGAAATGGGAAACGGCCCCCGAAAAAATCGAAAACCGGCATGAGCATTTCCTTCGAGGGTACGGTAACTTGTACTAAATGACGGTTCACGAATAGGACTCCCGGTTAGAGAATTACTAGTGAAACATTGGATTTTCCAACACTTAGGCTCGAAAATGGCCCGTCGGGGGCCCGGAATGGGAAACGGCAATGGGAAAAATCGAAAACCGGCACGAGCACTTCCCTCGAGGTAAGTGTAACTTGTAGGAAATGACCGTTCGCAAATAGGTTTCTTGATTAGAGAATTACGAGCTAAACGTTGGATTTTCCGACACTTAGGCTAGAAAACGGATTGCCGGGGGTCCGGAATGGGAAACGGTCCCCGAAAGAATTGAAAACCGGCACGAGCACTTCCCTTGAGGGTAGAGTGACTTGTAGGAACTGACGGTTCGTAAATCGGACTACCGGTTAGTGAATTACGACCGAAACATAGGATTTTCCAACACTTAAGCTCAAAAACGGCACGCCAGAGGCCTGAAACTGGAAAAGGCCATCGGAAAAAAAAAACCAGCATTAGCACTCCGCTCGTGGGTAGTGTAACTTGTGGGAACCGACGGTTCGCAAATAGGACTCCCGGTTAGAGAATCACGACCGAAACATAGGATTTTCCAACACTTAGGCTCGAAAACGGCCCGCCGGGGGCTCGGAATGGAAACCCGCCCTCGTAAAAATCAAAAACCGGTACGGCCACTTACCTCAAGGGTGGAGTAACATGTAGGAAATGAGGGTTCGCAAATAGGACTCCCGGTTAGGGAATTACGGGCGAAACATAGGATTTTCCAGTACTTACGCTCGAAAATGGACCGCCGGGGGTCCGGAACGGGAAACGGCCCTGGGAAAATTTAAAAAATTGTACGAGTACTTCCCTCGAGGATATAATAGCTTGTTGGAAATGACGGTTTGCAAAGAGGACTCCTAGTTAGATAGTTTGGGGTGAAAGATAGGATTTTCCAACGATTAGGCTCGAAAACGGCCCATCAGGGGCACGGAATGGAAAACGATCGCGGGAAAAATCAAGACCGGCACGAGTACTTACCTCGAGGGTAGAGTAGCTTGTATTAAATGATGGTTCACAAATAGGACTCCGGGTTAGAGAATTACGAGCGAAACATGGGATTTTCCAACACTTAGGCTCGAAAATGGCCCGTGAGGGGCCCGAAATTGGAAATGGCCGTGGGAAAAATCGAAAACCGGCACGAGCACTTCCCTTGAGGGTAGAGTAACTTGTAGGAAATGACGGTTCGCAAATAGGACTCTCGGTTAGAGAATTATGACCGAAGCATAGGATTTTCCAACACAAAGGCCCGAAAATGGCCCAACGGGTGTCCGGAATGGGAAACGGACCCCGGAAAAATCAGAAACCGGCATGAGCACTTCCCTTGTGGGTAGAGTAACTTGTTGGAAATGACGATTCGCAAATAGGACACCCGGTTAGGGAATTAGGGGCGAAACATAGGATTTTCCAACACTTACGCTCGAAAACAGACCGCCGGGGGTTCGGAATGGAAAACGTCCGCGGGAAAAATCGAGACCGGCACGAGTACTTACCTCGAGGGTAGAGTAAGTTGTATTAAATGATGGTTCGCAAATAGGACTCCAGGTTAGAGAATTACGAGCGAAACATGGGATTTTCCAACACTTAGGCTCGATAACGGCCAGCCGGGGTACGGAACGGGAAACAGCGTGCGGGGGCCTGGAACGGGAACTTGCTCACGTAAAAATAAAAAACCGGTATGAGCACTTCCCTCAAGGGTAGAGTAACCTGTACGAAATGATGGTTAGCAAATAGAACTCCCGGTTAGAGAATTACGAGCGAAACATGGGATTTTCCAACACTTAGGCTCGGAAATGGCCCGTTAGGGGTCCGAAACAGGAAATAGTCGTGGGAGAAATCGGAAACCGGCACGAGCACTTCCCTCGAGGGTAGATTAACTTCTAGGAAATGACGGTTCGCAAATAGGACTCTCGGTTAGAGAATTATGACCGAAGCATAGGATTTTCCAACACTTAGGCCCGTAAATGGCCCGTCGAGTGTCCGGAATGGGAAACGGACCCCGGAAAAATCAGAAACCGGCACGAGCACTTTCCTTGAGGGTAGAGTAACTTGTTGTAAATGACGGTTCGCAAATAAGACACCGGTTAGGGAATTACGGGCGAAACATAGGTTTTTCCAACACTTACGCTCGAAAATGGACCGCCGGGGTCCGGAACGGGAAACGGCCCTCGAAAAAATTCAAAACTGGTAGGAGCACTTCCCTCGAGGGTATAGTAGCTTGTTGGAAATGACGGTTAGCAAATAGGACTCCTGGTTAGATAGTTTCGAGCGAAACATTAGATTTTCCAACACTTAGGCTCGAAAATGGCCCGTCAGGGGCACGGAATGGAAAACTTCCGCGGGAAAAATCGAGACCGGCACGAGTACTTACCTCGAGGGTAGAGTAACTTGTATTAAATGATGGTTCGCAAATAGGACTCCGGGTTAGAGAATTATGAGCGAAACATGGGATTTTCCAATACTTAGGCTCGAAAACGCACAGCCGGGGCACGGAATAGGAAACGGCCCCCGGAAAAATCGGAAACCGGCATGAGCACTTCCTTCGAGGGTATTGTAACTTGTAGGAAATGACGGTTCACAAATAGGACTCCCGGTTAGAGAGTTACTAGCGAAACATTGGATTTTCCAACACTTAGGCTCGAAAATGGCCCGTCGGGGGCCCGGAATGGGAAACAGCCGTGGGAAAAATTGAAAACCGGCACGAGCACTGCCCTCGAGGTAAGAGTAACTTGTAGGAAATGACGGTTCGGAAATAGGTTTCTCGATTAGAGAATTACGAGCTAAACATGGGATTTGCCAAAAATTAGACTCGAAAACGGACCGCAGGGGGTCCGGAACGGGAAACGGTCCCCAGATGAATCGAGAACTGACACGAGCACTTCCTTTGAGGGTAGAGTGACTTGTAGGAAGTGACGGTTCGTAAATAGGACTACCGTTTAGAGAATTACGACCTAAACATAGGATTTTCCAACACTTAGGCTCAAAAACGGCCGCCAGAGGCCCGAAATGGGAAAAGGCCATGGGAAAAATAAAAAACCGGAACTAGCACTCCGCTCGAGGGTAGAGTAACTTGTAGGAACCGATGGTTCGCAAATAGGTCTCTCGGTTAGAGAATTTCGACCGAAACATAGGATTTTCCAACACTTAGGCTGGAAAATGGCCCGCCGGGGGCCCAGAATGGGAACCCGCACTTGTAAAAATCAAAAACCGATAAGAGCACTTCCCTCAAGGGTAGGGTAACTTGTAGGAAATGATGGTTCACAAATGGGACTCCCGGTAAGATAATTAAGCGAAACATGGGATTTTCCAACACTTAGGCTCGAAAATTGCCCGTCGGGGGCTCGGATTGGGAAACAGCCATGGGAAAAATCGAAAACCGGCACGAGCACTTCCCTCGAGGTAAGAGTAACTTGTAGGAAATGACGGTTCGTAAATAGGTTTCCTGATTAGAGAATTACGAGCTAAATATGGGATTTTCCAACACTTAGGCTCAAGAACGGACCGCCGGGGGTCCGGAAAAGGAAACGGTCCCCGGAAGAATCGATAACCGGCACAAACACTTCCCTTGAGGGTAGAGTGACTTGTAGGAACTGACAGTTCGTAAATAAGACTACCGGTTAGAGAATTACGACCGAAACATAGGATTTTCCAACACTTAGGCTTGAAAACGGCCAGCCGGGGTTCGGAACGGGAAAAGGCCATGGGAAAAATAAAAAACCGGCACTAGCACTCCGCTCGAGGGTAGAGTAACTTGTAGGAACCGACGGTTCGCAAATAGGTCTCTCGGTTAGAGAATTATGACCGAAGCATAGGATTTTCCAACACTTAGGCCCGAAAATGGCCCGTCGGGTGTCCGGAATGGGAAACAGACCCCGGAAAAATCAGAAACCGGCATGCGCACTTCCCTTGTGGGTAGAGTAACTTGTTGGAAATGACGGTTCGCAAATAGGACACTGGTTAGGGAATTACGGGCGAAACATAGGTTTTTCCAACACTTACGCTCGAAAATGGACCGCCGGGGTCCGGAACGGGAAACGGCCCTCGAAAAAATTCAAAACCGGTACGAGCACTTCCCTCGAGAGTATAGTAGCTTGTTGGAAATGACGGTTCGCAAATAGGACTCCTAGTTAGATAGTTTCGAGCGAAACATTGGTTTTTCAACACTTAGGCTCGAAAATGGCCCGTCAGGGGCACGGAATGGAAAATGTCCGCGGGAAAAATCGAGACCGGCATGAGTACTTACCTCGAGGGTAGAGTAACTTGTATTAAATGATAGTTCGTAAATAGGACTCCGGGTTAGATAATTACGAGCGAAACATGGGATTTTCCAATACTTAGGCTCGAAAACGCACAGCCGGGGCATGGAATAGGAAACGGCCCCCGAAATAATCGGAAACCGGCATGAGCACTTCCTTCGAGGGTACGGTAACTTGTAGGAAATGACGGTTCGCAAATAGGACTCCCGGTTAGAGAGTTACTAGCGAAACATTGGATTTTCCAACACTTAGGCTCGAAAATGGCCCGTCGGGGGCCCGGAATGGGAAACGGCCCTGGGAAAAATTGAAAACCGGCACGAGCACTTCCCTCGAGGTAAGAGTGACTTGTAGGAAATGACGGCTCGGAAATAGGTTTCCCGATTAGAGAATTACGAGCTAAACATGGGATTTTCCAAAAATTAGACTCGGAAACGGACCGCAGGGGGTCCGGAATGGGAAACGGTATTCGGATGAATCGACAACAGGCACGAGCACTTCCTTTGAGGGTAGAGTGACTTATAGGAACTGACGGTTCGTAAATAGGACTACCGTTTAGAGAATTACGACCGAAACATAGGATTTTCCAACACTTAGGCTCGAAAACGGCCTGCCAGAGGCCCGAAACGGGAAAAGGCCATGGGAAAAATAAAAAAACCGGAACTAGCACTCCGCTCGAGGGTAGAGTAACTTGTAGGAACCCACGGTTCGCAAATAGGTCTCTCAGTTAGAGAATTTCGACCGAAACATAGGATTTTCCAACACTTTGGCTGGAAAACGGCCCGCCGGGGGCCCAGAACGGGAACCTGAAAATCAAAAACCGACAAGAGCACTTCCCTCAAGGGTAGGGTAACTTGTAGGAAATGACGGCTCACAAATAGGACTCCCGGTAAGAGAATTACGAGCGAAACATGGGATTTTCCAACACTTAGGCTCGAAAATGGCCCGTCGGGGGCCCGAAATGGGAAACAGCCGTGTGAAAAAATGAAAACCAGCATGAGCACTTCCCTCGAGGTAAGAGTAACTTGGAGGAAATGACGGTTCGTAAATAGGTTTCCTGATTAGAGAATTACGAGCTAAACATGGGATTTTCCAACACTTAGGCTCGAAAACGGACCGCCGGGGGTCCGGAACGGGAAACGGTCCCCGGAAGAATCGATAACCGGAACGAGCACTTCCCTTGAGGGTAGATTGACTTGTAGAAACTGACAGTTTGTAAATAGGACTACAGGTTCGAGAATTACGACCGAAACATAGGATTTTCCAACACTTAGGCTCAAAAACGGCCAGCCGGGGTTCGGAACGGGAAAAGGCCATGGGAAAAATAAAAAATAGGCACTAACACTCTGCTCGAGGGTAGAGCAACATGTAGGAACCGACAGTTCGCAAATAGGTCTCTCGGTTAGAGAATTATGACCGAAGCATAGGATTTTCCAACACTTAGGCCCGAAAATGGCCCGTCGGGTGTCCGGAATGGGAAACGGACCCCGGAAAAATCAGAAACCGGCATGAGCACTTCCCTTGTGGGTAGAGTAACTTGTTGGAAATGACGGTTCGCAAATAGGACACCCGGTTAGCGAATTACGTGCAAAACATAGGATTTCCAACACTTACGCTCGAAAACAGACCGCCGAGGGTCCGGAATGGGAAACGACCATCGAAAAAATAAAAAACTGGTACGAACACTTCCCTCGAGGGTATAGTAGCTTGTTGGAAATGACATTTCGCAAATAGGACTCCTTGTTAGATAGTTTCGAGCGAAACATTGGATTTTCCAACACTTAGGCTCGAAAACGGCCCGTCTGGGGCACGGAATGGAAAACTGCCGCGGGAAAAATCGAGACCGGCACGAGTACTTACCTCGAGGGTAGAGTAGCTTGTATTAAATGACAGTTCCCAAATAGGACTCCGGGTTAGAGAATTACGAGCGAAACATGGGATTTTCCAACACTTAGGCTCGAAAACGCGCAGCCGGGGTACGGAACGGGAAACGGCCCCTGGAAAAATCAAAAACCGGCATGAGTACTTCCTTCGAGGCTACGGTAACTTGTAGGAAATGACGGTTCGCAAATAGGACTCCCGGTTAGAGAATTACTAGCGAAACATTGGATTTTCTAACACTTAGGGTCGAAAATAGCCCGTCGGGGGCCCGGAATGGGAAACGGCCGTGGGAAAAATTGGAAACCGGCACGAGCACTTCCCTCGAGGTATGAGTAACTTGTAGGAAATTACGGTTCGCAAATAGGTTTCCCGATTAGAGAATTACGAGCTAAACATGGGATTTTCCAAAAATTAGACTCGAAAACGGACCGCAGGGGGTCCGAAATGGGAAACGGTCCCCGGATGAATCGATAACCGGCACGAGCACTTCCTTTGAGGGTAGAGTGACTTGTAGGAATTGACGGTTTGTAAATAGGACTACCGGTTAGAGAATTATGACCGAAACATAGGATTTTCCATTACTTAGGCTCGAAAACGGCCCGCCAGAGGCCCGAAACGGGAAAAGGCCAAGGGAAAAATAAAAAACCGGCACTAGCACTCCGCTCAAGGGTAGAGTGACTTGTAGGAACCGACGGTTCGCAAATAGGTTTCTCGGACCGAAACATAGGATTTTCCAACACTTGGCTCGAAAACGGCCCGCCGGGGGCCCATAACAGGAACCTGCCCTCGTAAAAATCAAAAATCGGTAAGAGCACTTCCCTCAAGGGTAGGGTAACTTGTAGGAAATGACGGTTCGCAAATAGGACTCTCGGTTAGAGAATTATGACCGAAGCATAGGATTTTCCAACACTTAGGCCCGAAAATGGCCCGTCGGGTGTCCGGAATGGGAAACGGACTCCGGAAAAATCAGAAACCGGCACGAGCACTTCCCTTGTGGGTAGAGTAACTTGTTGGATTTGACGATTCATAAAAAGTACACCCGATTAGGGAATTACGGGCGAAACATAGGATTTTCCAACACTTACGCTCGAAAACAGACCGCCAGGGGTCTGGAACAAGAAACGGCCATTGAAAAAATCAAAAACCGGTACGAGCACTTCCCTCGCGTGTATAGTAGCTTGTTGGAAATGACGGTTCGCAAATAGGACTCCTAGTTAAATAGTTTCGAGCGAAACATTGGATTTTCCAACACTTAGGCTCGAAAATGGCCCGTCAGGGGCACGGAATGGAAAACGTCTGCGGGAAAAATCGAGACCGGCACGAGTACTTACCTCGAGGGTAGAGTAACTTGTATTAAATGATGGTTCGCAAATAGGACTCCAGGTTAGAGAATTACGAGCGAAACATGGGATTTTCCAATACTTAGGCTCGAAACAGGAAACGGCCCCCGGAAAAATCGGAAACCGGCATGAGCACTTCCTTCAAGGGTTCGGTAACTTGTAGGAAATGACGGTTCGCAAATAGGACACCCGGTTAGAGACTTACTAGCGAAACATTTGATTTTCCAACACTTAGGCACTAAAATGGCCCGTCGGGGGCCCGGAATGGGAAACGGCCCTGGGAAAAATTGAAAACCGGCACGAGCACTGCCCTCGAGGTAAGAGCAACTTGTAGGAAATGACGGCTCGGAAATAGGTTTCCCGATTAGAGAATTACGAGCTAAACATGGGATTTTCCAAAAATTAGACTCGAAAACGGACCGCAGGGTGTCCGGAACGGGAAACGGTCCTCGAATGAATCGACAACCGGCACGAGCACTTCCTTTGAGGGTAGAGTGACTTGTAGGAACTGACGGTTCGTAAATAGGACTACCGTTTAGAGAATTACGACCGAGACATAGGATTTTCCAACACTTAGGCTTGAAAACGGCCTGCCAGAGGCCCGAAACGGGAAAAGGCCATGGGAAAAATAAAAAACCGGAACTAGCACTCCGCTCGAGGGTAGAGTAACTTGTAGGAACCCACGGTTCGCAAATAGGTCTCTCAGTTAGAGAATTTCGACCGAAACATAGGATTTTCCAACACTTTGGCTGGAAAACGGCCCGCCGGGGGCCCAGAACGGGAACCTAGCCTTGTAAAAATCAAAAACCGATAAGAGCACTTCCCTAAAGGGTAGGGTAACTTGTAGGAAATGACGGTTCACAAATAGGACTCCCAGTACGAGAATTACGAGCGAAACATGGGATTTTCCAACACTTAGGCTCGAAAATGGCCCGTCGAGGGCTTGGAATGGGAAACAGCCGTGGGAAAAATCGGAAACCGGCACGAGCACTTCCCTCGAGGTAAGAGTAACTTATAGGAAATGACGGTTCGTAAATAGGTTTCCTGATCAGAGAGTTACGAGCTAAGCATGGGATTTTCCAATACTTAGGCTCGAAAACGGACCGCCGGGGGTCCGGAACGGGAAACGGTCCCTGGAAGAATCGATAACCGGCACGAGCACTTCCCTTGAGGGTAGAGCGATTTGTAGGAACTGACAGTTCGTAAATAGGACTACCGGTTAGAGAATTACGACCGAAACATAGGATTTTCCAACACTTAGGCTCGAAAACGGCCAGCCGGGGTTCGGAACGGGAAATGGCCAGCGGAAAAATAAAAAACCGGCACTAGCACTCCGCTCGAGGGTAGAGTAACTTGTAGGAGCCGACGGTTCGAAAATAGGTCTCTCGGTTAGAGAATTCTGACCGAAGCATAGGATGTTCCAACACTTAGGCCCGAAAATGGCCCGTCGGGTGTCCGGAATGGGAAACGGACCCCGGAATAATCAGAAACCGGCATGAGCACTTCCTTTTTGGGTAGAGTAACTTGTTGGAAATGACGGTTCGCAAATAGGACACCCGGTTAGCGAATTACGTGCAAAACATAGGATTTTCCAACACTTACGCTCGAAAACAGACCGCCGGGGGTCCGGAATGGGAAACGGCCATCGAAAAAATCAAAAATTGGTACGAACACTTCCCTCGAGGGTATAGTAGCTTGTTGGAAATGACGTTTCGCAAATAGGACTCCTTGTTAGATAGTTTCGAGCGAAACATTGGATTTTCCAACACTTAGGCTCGAAAACGGCCCGTCAGGGGCACGGATTGGAAAACCGCCGCGGGAAAAATCGAGACCGGCACGAGTAGTTACCCCGAGGGTAGAGTAGCTTGTATTAAATGACGGTTCCCAAATAGGACTCCGGGTTAGAGAATTACGAGCGAAACATGGGATTTTCCAACACTTAGGCTCGAAAACGCGCAGCCGGGGTACGGAACGGGAAACGGCCCCTGGAAAAATAAAAAACCGGCATGAGCACTTCCTTCGAGGCTACGGTAACTTGTAGGAAATGACGGTTCGCAAATAGGACTCCCGGTTAGAGAATTACTAGCGAAACATTGGATTTTCCAACACTCAGGGTCGAAAATGGCCCGTCGGGGGCCCGGAATGGGAAACGGCCGTGGGAAAAATTGGAAACCGGCACGAGCACTTCCCTCGAGGTAAGGGTAACTTGTAGGAAATGACGGTTCGCAAATAGGTTTCCCGATTAGAGAATTACGAGCTAAACATGGGATTTTCCAAAAATTAGACTCGAAAACGGACCGCAGGGGGTCCGAAACGGGAAATGGTCCCCGGATGAATCGATAACCGGCACGAGCACTTCCTTTGAGGGTAGAGTGACTTGTAGGAACTGACGGTTTGTAAATAGGACTACCGGTTAGAGAATTACGATCGAAACATAGGATTTTCCATTACTTAGGCTCGAAAACGGCCCGCCAGAGGCCCGAAACGGGAAAAGGCCAAGGGAAAAATAAAAAACCGGCACTAGCACTCCGCTCGAGGGTAGAGTGACTTGTAGGAACCGACGGCTCGCAAATAGGTTTCTCGGACCGAAACATAGGATTTTCCAACACTTAGGCTCGAAAACGGCCCGCCGGGGGCCCAGAACGGGAACCTGCCCTCGTAAAAATAAAAAACCGGTAAGAGCACTTCCCTCAAGGGTAGGGTAACTTGTAGGAAATGACGGTTCACAAATAGGACTCCCGGTAAGAGAATTACGAGCGAAACATGGGATTTTCCAACACTTAGGCTCGAAAATGGCCCGTCGGGGGCCCGGAATGGGAAATAGCCGTGGGAAAAATCGGAAACCGGCACGAGCACTTCCCCCGAGGTAAGAGTAACTTGTAGGAAATGACGGTTCGTAAATAGGTTTCCTGATTAGAGAATTACGAGCTAAACATGGGATTTTCCAACAGTTAGGCTCGAAAACGGACCGCCGGGGGTCCGGAACGGGAAACGGTCCCCGCAAGAATCGATAACCGGCACGAGCACTTCCCTTGAGGGTAGAGTGACTTGTAGGAACGGACAGTTCGTAAATAGGACTACCGGTTAGAGAATTACGACCGAAACATAGGATTTTCCAACACTTAGGCTCGAAAACGGCCAGCCGGGGTATAGAACGGGAAAAGGCCATGGGAAAAATAAAAAACCGGCACTAACACTCCACTCGAGGGTAGAGTAACTTGTAGGAACCGACGGTTCGCAAATAGGTCTCTCGGTTAGAGAATTTCGACCGAAACATAGGAATATTTTCTAACACTTAGGCTCGAAAACGGCCCGCCGGGGGCCCAGAACGGGAACCTGCCCTCGTAAAAATCAAAAACCGGTATGAGCACTTCCCTCAAGGGTAGTGTAACTTGTAGGAAATGACGGTTCACAAATAGGACTCCCGATAAGAGAATTACGAGCGAAACATGGGATTTTCCAACACTTAGGCTCGAAAATGGCCCGTCAGGGGCCCGAAACGAGAAATGGCCGTTGGAAAATCTAGAAACCGGCACGAGCACTTCCCTCGAGGGTAGAGTAACTTGTTGGAAATGACGGTTAACAAATAGGTTTCCTAGTTAGATCGTTTCGAGCGAAACCTTGGATTTTCCAACACTTAGGCTCGAAAATGGTCCGTCAGCGGCACGGAATGGAAAACGGCCGCGGGAAAAATCGAGACCGGCACGAGTACTTACCTCGAGGGTAGAGTAGCTTGTATTAATTAACGGTTCCCAAATAGGACTCCGGGTTAGAGAATTACGAGTGAAACATGGGATTTTCCAACACTTAGGCTCGAAAATGGCCCGTGAGGGGCCCGAAACGGGAAATGGCCGGGGGAAAAATCGGAAACCGGCACGAGCACTTCCCTCGAGGGTAGAGTAACTTGTAGGAAATGACGGTTCGCAAATAGGACTCTCGGTTAGAGAATTATGACCGAAGCATAGGATTTTCCAACACTTAGGCCCGAAAATGGCCCGTCGGGCGTCCGGAATGGGAAACGGACCCCGGAAAAATCAGAAACCAGCACGAGCACTTCCCTTGTGGGTAGAGTAACTTGTTGGATTTGACGATTCATAAATAGGACACCCAATTAGGGAATTACGGGCGAAACATAGGATTTTCCAACACTCACGCTCGAAAACAGACCGCCGGGGGTCTGGAACGGGAAACGGCCATTGAAAAAATCAAAAACCGGTACGAGCACTTCCCTCGCGGGTATAGTAGCTTGTTGGAAATGACGGTTTGCAAATAGGACTACTAGTTAGATAGTTTCGAGCGAAACATTGGATTTTCCAACACTTAGGCTCGAAAATGGCCCGTCAGGGGCACGGAATGGAAAAATCGAGACCGGCACGAGTACTTACCTCGAGGGTAGAGTAACTTGTATTAAATGATGGTTCGCAAATAGGACTCCAGGTTAGAGAATTACGAGCGAAACATGGGATTTTCCAGTACTTAGGCTCGAAATAGGAAACGGCCCCCGGAAAAATCAGAAACCGGCATGAGCACTTCCTTCAAGGGTTCGGTAACTTGTAGGAAATGACGGTTCGCAAATAGGACACCCGGTTAGAGACTTACTAGCGAAACATTGTATTTTCCAACACTTAGGCACTAAAATGGCCCGTCGGGGGCCCGGAATGGGAAACGGCCCTGGGAAAAATTGAAAACCGGCACGAGCACTTCCCTCAAGGTAAGAGTAACTTGTAGGAAATGACGGCTCGGAAATAGGTTTCCCGATTAGAGAATTACGAGCTAAACATGGGATTTTCCAAAAATTAGACTCGAAAACGGACCGCAGGGGGTCCGGAACTGGAAACGGTCCCCGGATGAATCGACAACAGGCACGGGCACTTCCTTTGAGGGTAGAGTGACTTGTACGAACTGACGGTTCGCAAATAGGACTCCCGGTACGAGAATTACGAGCGAAACATAGGATTTTCCAACACTTAGGCTCAAAAATGGCCCGTCGGGGGCTCGGAATGGGAAACAGCCGTGGGAAAAATCGGAAACCGGCATGAGCACTTCCCTCTAGGTAAGAGTAACTTATAGGAAATGACGGTTCGTAAATAGGTTTCCTGATTAGAGAATTACGAGCTAAACATGGGATTTTCCAACACTTAGGCTCGAAAACGGACCGCCGGGGGTCCGGAACGGGAAACGGTCCCCGGAAGAATCGATAACCGGCACGAGCACTTCCCTTGAGGGTAGAGCGATTTGTAGGAACTGACAGTTCGTAAATAGGACTACCGGGTAGAGAATTACGACCAAAACATAGGATTTTCCAACACTTAGGCTCGAAAACGGCCAGCCGGGGTTCGGAACGGGAAAAGGCCAGCGGAAAAATAAAAAACCGGCACTAGCACTCCGCTCGAGGGTAGAGTAACTTGTAGGAACCGACGGTTCGAAAATAGGTCTCTCGGTTAGAGAATTCTGACCGAAGCATAGGATGTTCCAACACTTAGGCCCGAAAATGGCCCGTCGGGTGTCCGGAATGGGAAACGGACCCCGGAAAAATCAGAAACCGGCATGAGCACTTCCCTTTTGGGTAGAGTAATTTGTTGGAAATGACGGTTCGCAAATAGGACACCCAGTTAGGGAATTACGTGCAAAACATAGGATTTTCCAACACTTACGCTCGAAAACAGACCGACGGGGGTCCGGAATGGGAAACGGCCATCGAAAAAATAAAAAACTAGTACGAACACTTCCCTCGAGGGTATAGTAGCTTGTTGGAAATGACGTTTCGCAAATAGGACTCCTTGTTAGATAGTTTCGAGCGAAACATTGGATTTTCCAACACTTAGGCTCGAAAACGGCCCGTCAGGGGCACGGATTGGAAAACCGTCGCGGGAAAAATCCAGACCGGCACGAGTAGTTACCCCGAGGGTAGAGTAGCTTGTATTAAATGACGGTTCCCAAATAGGACTCCGGGTTAGAGAATTACGAGCGAAACATGGGATTTTCCAACACTTAGGCTCGAAAACGCGCAGCCGGGGTACGGAACGGGAAACGGCCCCTGGAAAAATAAAAAACCGGCATGAGCACTTCCTTCGAGGCTACGGTAACTTGTAGGAAATGACGGTTCGCAAATAGGACTCCCGGTTAGAGAATTACTAGCGAAACATTGGATTTTCCAACACTTAGGGTCGAAAAGGGCCCGTCGGGGGCCCGGAATGGGAAACGGCCGTGGGAAAAATTGGAAACCGGCACGAATATTTCCCTCGAGGTAAGGGTAACTTGTAGGAAATGGCGGTTCGCAAATAGGTTTCCCGATTAGAGAATTACGAGCTAAACATGGGATTTTCCAAAAATTAGACTCGAAAACGGACCGCAGGGGGTCCGAAACGGGAAACGGTCCCCGGATGAATCGATAACCGGCACGAACACTTCCTTTGAGGGTAGAGTGACTTGTAGGAACTGACGGTTCGTAAATAGGACTACCGGTTAGAGAATTACGACCGAAACATAGGATTTTCCATTACTTAGGCTCGAAAACGGCCCGCCAGAGGCCCGAAACGGGAAAAGGCCAAGGGAAAAATAAAAAACCGGCACTAGCACTCTGCTCGAGGGTAGAGTAACTTGTAGGAACCGACGGTTCGCAAATAGGCTTCTCGGACCAAAACATAGGATTTCCCAACACTTAGGATCGAAAACGGCCCGCCGGGGGCCCAGAACGGGAACCTGCCCTCGTAAAAATCAAAAACCGGTAAGAGCACTTCGTTCAAGGGTAGGGTAACTTGTTGGAAATGACGGTTCACAAATAGGACTCCCGGTAAGAGAATTACGAGCGAAACATGGGATTTTCCAACACTTAGGCTCGAAAATGGCCCGTCAGGGGTCCGAAACGGGAAATGGCCGTTGGAAGAATCGGAAACCGGCACGAGCACTTCCCTCAAAGGTAGAGTAACTTGTAGGAAATGACGGTTCGCAAATAGGACTCTCGGTTAGAGAATTACGACCGAAGCATAGGATTTTCCAACACTTAGGCCCAAAAAAAGGCCCGTCGGGTGTCCGGAATGGGAAACGGACCCTGGAAAAATCAGAAACCGGCATGAGCACTTCCCTTGTGGGTAGAGTAACTTGTTGGAAATGACGATTCGCAAATAGGACACCCGGTTAGGGAATTACATGCAAAACATAGGATTTTCCAACACTTACGCTCGAAAACAGACCGTCGGGGTCCGGAATGGGAAACGGCCATCGAAAAAATCAAAAACTGGTACGAACACTTCCCTCGAGAGTATTGTAGCTTGTTGGAAATGACGGTTCGCAAATAGGACTCCTAATTAGATAGTTTCGAGGGAAACATTGGATTTTCCAACACTTAGGCTCGAAAACGGCCCGTCAGTGGCACGGAATGGAAAACGGCTGCGGGAAAAATCGAGACCGGCACGAGTACTTACCTCGAGGGTAGAGTAGCTTCTATTAAATGACGGTTCCCAAATAGGACTCCGGGTTACAGAATTACGAGCAAAACATGGGAATTTCCAACACTTAGGCTCGAAAACGGCCAGCCGGGGTACGGAACGGGAAACGTCCGCCGGGAAAATCAAAAATCGGCATGAGCATTTCCTTCGAGGGTACGGTAACTTGTAGTAAATGACGGTTCGCGAATAGGACTCCCGGTTAGAGAATTACTAGCAAAACATTGGATTTTCCAACACTTAGGCTCGAAAAAGGCCCATCGGGTGCCCGGAATGGGAAACAGCCATGGGAAAGATCAAAAACCGGCACGAGCACTTCCCTCGAGGTAAGAGTAACTTGTAGGAAATGACGGTTCGTAAATAGGTTTCCTGATTAGAGAAGTACGAGCTAAACATGGGATTTTCCAACACTTAGGCCCGAAAACGGACCGCCGGGGGTCCGGAACAGGAAACGGTCCCCGGAAGAATCGATAACCGGCACGAGCACTTCCCTTGAGGGTAGAGTGACTTGTAGGGACTGATAGTTCGTAAATAGGACTACCGTTTAGAGAATTACGATCGAAACATAGGATTTTCCAACACTTAGGCTCAAAAACGGCACGCCAGAGGCCTGAAATGGGAAAAGGCCATCGGAAAAATAAAAAACTGGCACTAGCACTCCGCTCGAGGGTAGAGTAACTTGTAGGAACCGACGGTTCGCAAATAGGTCTCTCGGTAAGAGAATTTCGACCGCAGCATAGGATTTTCTAACACTTTGGCTCGAAAACGGCCCGCCGGGGGCCCAGAACGGGAACCTGCCCTCGTAAAAATCAAAAACCGGTATGAGCACTTCCCTCAAGGGTAGTGTAACTTGTAGGAAATGACGGTTCACAAATAGGACTCCCGGTAAGAGAATTACGAGCGAAACATGGGATTTTCCAACACTTGGGCTCGAAAATGGCCCGTCAGGGGCCCGAAACGGGAAATGGCCGTTGGAAAATTCGGAAACCGGCACGAGCACTTCCCTCAATGGTAGAGTAACTTGTTGGAAATGACGGTTAACAAAGAGGACTCCTAGTTAGATAGTTTCGAGCGAAACCTTGGATTTTCCAACACTTTGGCTCGAAAATGGTCCGTCAGGGGCACGGAATGGAAAACGGCCGTGGGAAAAATCGAGACCGGCACGAGTACTTACCTCGAGGGTAGAGTATCTTGTATTAATTAACGGTTCGCAAATAGGACTCCGGGTTAGAGAATTACGAGCGAAACATGGGATTTTCCAACACTTAGGCTCGGAAATGGTCTGTCAGGGGCACGGAATGGAAAACGGCCGCGGGAAAAATCGAGACCGGCACGAGTACTTACCTCGAGGGTGTAGTAGCTTATATTAAATGACGGTTCGCAAATAGGACTCCGGGTTAGAGAATTACGAGCAAAACTTGGGATTTTCCAACACTTAGGCTCGAAAACGGCCAGCCGGGGTACGAAATGGGAAACGGCCCTCGGAAAAATCAAAAACCGGCATGAGCATTTCCTTCGAGGGTACGGTAACTTGTAGTAAATGACGGTTCGTGAATAGGACTCCCGGTTAGAGAATTACTAGTGAAACATTGGATTTTCCAACACTTAGGCTCGAAAATGGCCCGTCGGGGGCCCGAAATGGGAAACGGCAATGGGAAAAATCGAAAACCGGCACGAGCACTTCCCTCAAGGTAAGAGTAACTTGTAGGATATGATAGTTCGCAAATAGGTTTACTGATTAGAGAATTACGAGCTAAACATTGGATTTTCCAACACTTAGGCTAGAAAATGGACTGTCGGGGGTCTAGAATGGGAAACGGTCCCCGAAAGAATTGATAACCAGCACGAGCACTTCCCTTGAGGGTAGAGTGACTTGTAGGAACTGACGGTTCGTAAATAGGACCACCGGTTAGTGAATTACGACCGAAATATAGGATTTTCCAACACTTAGGCTCAAAAACGGCACGCCAGAGGCCTGAAATGGGAAAAGGCCATCGGAAAACTAAAAAACCGGCATTAGCACTCCGCTCGAGGGTATAGTAACTTGTAAAAACCAACGGTTCGCAAATAGGACTCCCGGTAAGAGAATTACGACCGAAATATAGGATTTTCCAACACTTAGGCTCGAAAATGGCTCGCCGGGGGCCCGGAACGGGAACCTGCCCTCGTAAAAATCAAAAACCGGTTTGAGCACTTCCCTCAAGGGTAGCGTAACTTGTAGGAAATGATGGTTCCCAAATAGGACTCCCGGTTAGAAAATTACGAGCGAAACATGGGATTTTCCAACACTTAGGCTCGAAAATGGCCCGTCAGGGGCCCGAAATGGGAAATGGCCGTGGGAAAAATTGAAAACCAGCACGAGCACTTCCCTCGAGGGTAGAGTAACTTGTAGGAACTGACGGTTCATAAATAGGACTACCGGTTAGAGAATTACGACCGAAACATAGTATTTTCCAACACATAGGCTCGAAAACAACCCGCCAGAGGCCCGAATTGGGTAACGGCGATGGGAAAAATCAGAAACTGGCACTAGCACTCCGCCTGAGGGTAGTGTAACTTGTGGGAACTGACGGTTCGCAAATAGGATTCCCGGTTAGAGAATTACGACCGAAACATAGGATTTTCCAACACTTAGGCTCGAAAACGGCCCGCCGGGGGCTCGGAATGGAAACCCGCCCTCGTAAAAATTAAAAACCGGCATGAGCATTTTCCTCAAGGGTAGAGTAACTTGTAGGAAATGAGGGTTCGCAAATAGGACTCCCGGTTATGGAATTACGGGCGAAACATAGGATTTTCCAACACTTACGCTCGAAAATGGACCGCCGGGGGTCCGGAACGGGAAATGGCCCTGGGAAAATTTAAAAAATTATACAAGCACTTCCCTCGAGGATATAGTAACTTGTTGGAAATGACGGTTCACAAATAGGACTCCTAGTTAGATAGTTTCGAGCGAAACATTGGATTTTCCAACACGTAGGCTCGAAAACGGCCCATCAGGGGCGCGGAATGGAAAACAGCCGCGGGAAAAATCGAGACCGGCACGAGTATTAAATAATGGTTCGCAAATAGGACTCCGTGTTAGAGAATTACGAGCAAAACATGGGACTTTCCAACACTTAGGCTCGAAAATGGCCCGTGAGGGGCCCGAAACGGGAAATGGCCGTGGCAAAATCGTAAACCGGCACGAGCACTTCCCTCGAGGGTAGAGTAACTTGTAGGAAATGACGGTTTGTAAATAGGACTCTCGGTTAGAGAATTTTGACCGAAGCATAGGATTTTCCAACACTTAGGCCCAAAAATGGCCCGTCGGGTGTCCGGAATGGGAAACGGACCCCGGAAAAATCAGAAACCGGCACGAGCACTTCCCTTGTGGGTAGAGTAACTTGTTGGAAATGACAACTCATAAATAGGACACCCAGTTAGGGAATTACGGGCGAAACATAGGATTTTCCAACACTTACGCTCGAAAACAGACCGCCAGGGGTCTGGAACGGGAAACGGCCATTGAAAAAATCAAAAACCGGTACGAGTACTTCCCTCGCGGGTATAGTAGCTTATTGGAAATGACGGTTCGCAAATAGGACTCCTAGTTAGATAGTTTCGAGCGAAACATTGGATTTTCCAACACTTAGGCTCGAAAATGGCTCGTCAGGGGCACGGAATGGAAAACGTCCACGGGAAAAATCGAGACCGGCACGAGTACTTACCTCGAGGGTAGAGTAACTTGTAATAAATGATGGTTCGCAAATAGGACTCCGGGTTAGAGAATTACGAGCGAAACATAGGATTTTCCAATACTTAGGCTCGAAAACGCCCAGCCAGGGTACGGAACGGGAAACGACCCCAGGAAAAATCGGAAACCGGCATGAGCACTTCCTTCGAGGGTACGGTAACTTGTAGGAAATGACGGTTCGCAAATAGGACTCCCGGTTAGAGAATTACTAGCGAAACATTGGATTTTCCAACACTTAGGCTCGAAAATGGCCCGTCGGGGGCCCGGATGGGAAATGGCCGTGGGAAAAATTGGAAACCGGCACGAGCACTTCCCTCGAGGTAAGTGTAACTTGTAGGAAATGACGGTTCGCAAATAGGTTTCCCGATTAGAGAATTACGAGCTAAACATGGGATTTTCCAAAAATTAGACTCGAAAACGGACCGCAGGGGGTCCGGAACGGGAAACGGTCCCCGGATGAATCGAGAACCGGCACGAGCACTTCGTTTGAGGGTAGAGTGACTTGTAGGAACTGACGGTTCGTAAATAGGACTACCGTTTAGAGAATTACGACCGAAACATAGGATTTTGCAATACTTAGGTTCGAAAACAGCCCGCCAGCGGCCCGAAATGGACAAAGGCCATGGGAAAAATAAAAAACCGGAATTAGCACTCCGCTCAACGGTAGAGTAACTTGTAGGAACCGACGGTTCGTGAATAGGTCTCTCGGTTAGAGAATTTCGACCGAAACATAGGATTTTCCAACACTTAAGCTCGAAAACAGCCCGCCGGGGGCCCAGAACGGGAACCTACCCTCGAAAAAATCAAAAACTTGTATGAGCACTTCCCTCAAGGGTAGGGTAACTTGTAGGAAATGACGGTTCACAAATAGGACTCCCGGTAAGAGAATTACGAGCGAAAGATGGGATTTTCCAACACTT
This sequence comes from Litsea cubeba, assembly GCA_012931725.1. NCBI lineage: Eukaryota > Viridiplantae > Streptophyta > Magnoliopsida > Laurales > Lauraceae > Litsea > Litsea cubeba. The sequence goes on from CM022945.1 coordinate 144,012,539, forward strand.
AGGCTCGAGAATGGCCCGTCGGGGGCCCGAAACAGGAAATGGCCATCGGAAAATTCGGAAACCGGCACGAGCACTTCCCTCGAGGGTAGAGTAACTTGTAGGAAATGACGGTTCGCAAATAGGACTCTAGGTTAGAGAATTATGACCGAAGCATAGGATTTTCCAACACTTATGCCCAAAAATGGCCCGTTGGGTATCCGGAATGGGAAACGGACCCCGGAAAAATCAGAAACCGGCACGAGCACTTCCCTTGTGGGTAGAGTAACTTGTTGGAAATGACGGTTCGCAAATAGGACACCCGGTTAGGGAAAGTCCGGGATCCTAACCCTAGAGGGGGGGGGTGAATAGGGTGATCTACAATTAATGGCCAATTTTAATTCCTTTCCAATTCACCTTTAACTAGTGATGATTATGTGAGAAAGTGCGGAAGATAAACTATTCAATCACCACAAGTAGTTCACCATTGCACAATGATTTATAGTGGTTCGGCCTCAATGCCTACATCCACTACCGGCTTGTGCTCAACACCCCACCGGATTTCCACTATTTATGCTTTTGCAATAGGCTAAGCAATAACCTTTACAAAGTTGTTTTTCTAGGCTAAACAACAACCTTTACACTATGCTTTTCTTAGGCTAAGCAATAACCTGTACAACAGTCTCTTTCTCAAGAAAGTGTCTACACACTAGGAGAGAAATAGATTAAGCTCTGATTGGGTGCCTCTTAATTAGGCAAATATGAAAGTGAAAATAAACTCACACAACACAATGAAATGCAAAGATGAATGCTCATGATATGTGTGTGTGGAAACTTCAATCAAGTTTAAAACATAAGCTCAATTAATATATGCTTAATGTATTTGAAAGCTTAAAGCACTCAAATATATGATTGAAGTCAATATGCAAATCACATGTATAAAAGTTAACTTGATGATGATATGAAAATCAAAATCTCACAAGTTGTATGAAACTAAATATTTCTAAACATGTGATGCATATTCTATGTTGTTTTCAAAACAAGGTTTAACTAAAGTTCAAATGAATGAAAACAACAAAGAAAGATTCAAACAAGTTAATGTATCATGTTGTAAAGAAATCAAAGATTTTGGCTAAGCATGATTTGAAAGTCCTTGTGGGAGTCCAAGATCCTAACCCTAGAGGGGGGGTGAATAGGGTGAGCTACTAATAGTGACTAACTATGACCAATTTTAATTTTCTATAAACTAACTAGTCACTAGTGATGATAACAAGCACAATGCGGAAGCTAAATACATACAATCATCACAAGAGCATGCACCACAACACAATATTTATAGTGGTTCGGCCAACGTGCCTACATCCACTACCGGCTTGTGTTCCTCACACCCCACCGGATTTCCACTAATATGCTTTTCCAATAGGCTAAGCAATAACCTCTTACAAGATGCTTTCCAAGGCTTAGCAATAACCTCTACAATGTATGCTTTCCAAGGCTTAGCAATAACCTTACAATGATGTTTTTCTAGGCTAAACAACAACCCTTACACTATGCTTTTATATGGCTAAGCAATAACCTTACAAAGAAATGATTTCTCAAAGAAAGTGTCTTCCAAAGAACACTCTAAGAGATTACAATTAAAGCACAATTACAATGCCTCTTTAATAGGCTAATTTGAAAGTGAAAACTAAACTCACACAACACACTAATGAGTGCAAAGATGTATGCTAATGAGGTGTGTGTGTGACAACTTCAATCAAGTTTAAAAAGTAAAGTCCAATGAATATATGCTCAAGGCAATTCAAAGATTAAAGCACATAGAAAGAATTGATTGAAGTTTAAATGCAAATCACATGAACAAATACTAACTTGTTGATGATTTAAAAAATCAAGGCTCACAAGTTGTATGAAATTAATTTGGCTTAAACATGTGATGCATTTGTAGTGTTGTTTTCAAAAACAAGATTTAACAAATGTTTTAAAAAGATTGAAAACAACAATGATGATTCAAACAAGTTAAATTAACATGTTATAAAGAAATCAAAGTTTTAAACATAACATGTTTAACAAAGTTTAAAACTAAACTAAGTTTGAATCAAAGAAAAGAATTCATTACAACTTAATATCAAAGATTGAATGGAAGTAATGAATTCATTTCATCATAGTTATCATGCTAAAAACATTTACCAAAGATTTAAAACCAAGCATGAAGCATATGATTAAATTAAGCAAAGCTTACTTGGAGATTTAACTTCATTAATCCAAGCTTGAGCTTTACTAATGACCCTCTTGGTCTCTCTTAGTTCATCCCCTTTTCTTCTCTTTAAACACCTCAAGAAGGCTTGGAAGCTCCAAAATGTTCAACTCTTTTTCAATGGGAATGAACCCCTTTTTATACTCAAAAGTTGAGTTCCTGCGTGTCCTCGGTCGACCCCCAGCTTGGCTCGGTCGACCGACCCTTAACGGTCAAAAATCAGACCGTTTGAAAAATGCTCAACGGACACTTTCTCGGTCAACCCACAGTGTGGTCGGTCGACCGAAAGCATGGGTTCGGTCGACCGACCACACTGCGGGTCGACCCGAGCCCAAGGACCAAAAATCCTATTTTTTGCATATTTAAAGAGATTTCTTTGTGGGATCTTTGGGCCACTAAATCAAGCTTGGAAACATGATTTTAAATCATTCTAAGTATTTTAAAATCATGAAACATAAAAAGCCACAAATCATTTGAGACTTTAAAACTTAGGCTAAGCTTGAATTTTGAAATTCCTTTTACAAAATCAATTGCATCCAAAATTAAAACCAATTCATGCATAAAACATGAGTTTTACCATATTTTAAAAACAATGCATGGATAAAATAAGATTTCAATGTTTTCTAAAATAATGCAAGTGTGAGAAATCAAATGATGATTAAAATGATATGCATCCATCAAATTGCAATACACAAAACTCCTAACAATCTCCCCCTTTGCAATTTGATGGCAAACCTTAACTTAACACTAAACCTCACACTAAGTCTTCAGCTCCTTGGCTTGACACGGCTTGAAATCTTCGGATGCTCCTTCACTTAGCTTGGGCTTTAGCTCTTTTGATCTTCATTCTTCTTGTCCTTAGCTCCAAGCTTTCTTTCTTTTATCTTCTCTCCCCCTTAGACCAAGCACTCTCTCTCCTTGGTCTTTCTCTCCCTTTGCCATTGAATGCTCTCTCCCCCTTTGATCTTTCTCCCTTTTTGGGTAGCTAGAGCATTTTCTCCCCCTTAATCCTTTCTCCCCCTTTGCCATTAAATTGCAAAGGTAGCAATTGAAGAAAGGTACCTACACACATGAAACAAGGAAAATACCTTTAGTAGCACCTGTTAACAAATGAAATCGAAAATGAAATACTTAACAGGCTATTATGCATGTGAGTAAGTTATAAGGGAATAGCAATGGTGAATTTGATCATCTCTAATGCTTCCTTAGAAGGTTTACTCCTCCTCAATCCATAATCTTCTTTTGTCATACTTTTGACAAGAATATAACTATTAGATGCAAGAAGAAGATGGTTTAACCAATTGAGGGATAACTTCAAGGGAAGGATTAGATACCAATTGATAATGATTAACTATAAGGCTCAATGATCAAATTACCAAATTTGAGAGAAACCAATTGTCCTATAAGCTTAAGGAAAGTTGAAGAGCAAGGTCAAAAGGTTAATCTATCATGGATACCAATTGAAATAAGAACCATAACAATTGAGATTTAAGAGTATGACTTATTAGCTCAATCACTCTAAAATGGACTTAAGGAATGTAACTAGAAGGATTAATCCAAGTTAGAGCTATCCATGATGATAAGGGGTTTACTAAACATAGCATCAAATAATATAACTATGAAAATCATATGCTATGTAAATTTTGAAATCATTTCACTCAATCATAAAATATGACTATCAAGTGTAAGATGAGTGAAATGAAATTCAAACCATGATGCCTACCTCAATCATTAACCAACCAAGATTATTAACACATAAACATGGTGGTCACGAGATTTAACCAAATAAGCAAGAGAGGTGGCAAACATGACCATTTATGAAGCTAATGGAATGTGACATGGAACAAAGACATATTACTATCAAGTTTAATCCAATGTGCACAAGGTTTATCACAAATATATAACATCAATTGGAAGTTATACTAATTGAAAATGATATCATTTGATTACCAATTGAATATGGAACATGTTTGAGAGCAAGCATGTGACAAACACAAGATTCCATCAAGCAACATAAATGAATATTCATCACTTTAATGATATAACTATTGAGCATAGTGATGAACATGAGAAATTGCATTTTGAAAATATATGACTTATAAGAATATGCAATTTCCAAAGTGTCAACCATATGAATACAACATCTAAGAAATCCATCATTCAAAAGATATAACTATGTAATTCAGGAAATGAATTTCAAAGAGGTTCATATGATCAAACACTACTATGAGGTTGAAACATGTATAAGTATGACAAATACACATGAATCAAACATCATAACCATCCATTTCACAAAAATGACTAGAAAGCATAAAGGATGGATTTGGGTTCTAGTATGGTTACAAAAAAAATAATTAAAGAACACAACCATACATGGAACAAATAAAACATTTGCATAAAGAATGTAACTAAAAGAGCAAACATGCAAATAGTCTATCACAACATTCATTTCCATTAAAGGATGACATAAGCAAAAGCATAAGGAAATGAAAACATGGAACATGCTTTGATGAATACAACAAAAAGTTTTAAAGCATTTCCATTCATGCAATCTTCAAATCATAAACAAAATCTAACAATGGGCATAATGTATATGAAAATAAAGAAAGCACCTTATCAAACATCAAATTGTATTCTAAGCAATATCACTACCAAGAATCATACAATTTGATTTAAAAACCATTCAACTTGCATTTTAAAATATATAACTTAATTGGAAAACATACAAGTTGATCTTTTCAAAGTAATTTTCCATGTGAAAGTATAACTTAAAAATTCATGGAAAAATTAAATTGATTTAAGTCATTTGTTTTTCAAAATAATCTAACTAAGACATACAAACAAATGATATTGCAACATCAATCGATTATGAAAGATCTAGCTATGAAAGCTTTGAACCCATAATCAATTGAACATGTAGAAATGCAAACAAGATGTGACTATAAAAAGCAAATCTAACATGTGAGAAATACAATCAAATGATTTTGAAAACCATGATATGTGACTTAGGGAAGTACATGAAGACAAAATCAAATGATCATAAAGAAACAAATGCATTTTTAAAAAAAAACGTAACTAAGAAAGAACATAAAATGCAAATGCAATCATGACCAACAAAAAGATTTAACTATTAAGGTTAGGTTGGTCAATGAGGTCCAAGGCCCTAAGGTTTGTCTATTTGTCTAACTTTGGGAATCCACCTAAGGTCTTGGGATGGATGAACTTTGAGGTCTAACTTAAACTTCTCACCAACTCTAGGAGATTTAACTTGATAAATTATTAACTTAGACTTATCACCATGAGATATAGATTTAACTAAGTTTAGCTTAGATTGGTGATTAGTCTTTTGGTGAGTTTGCTTCTTTGGGGTTTGAACCATTTTTCTTTTCTTCTTATCTCCTCCCTTTAATTGACTTTTGAATTTCAAATTTATCTTTGCAACTTTCTTCAAAAGTTCTTTCATTTGTTGAGTTAAGGGAGGTAGGTTGAGAACCTTTTTATTTATAGATTCTTTTAGAGTTGGTTTAACTTGTTTAACCTTTTTAGAATCTATTTTAGGAGACTCCTTTTTAATTGGTTTTACTTGTTTAGTCTTTTTAGAGTCTTCTTTGATTTTTAGTGTCTTATCCATCATAGAGATTGATTTTACTTTCTTTGGTTCAAAAATGGATTTAGACACATGGCTTCTCCTTAATTTGCACTCAAACCTAAAATGTCCTTCAATGCCACAATAATTGCATTTAGTCATGGGCAAAGAAGTGTGAGTGCTAGAGAAAGAGGACTCACCTTTCACAAAGGTGTTGGTGAACTTAGGGTCATGAGAAATATTCCTATCAAATCCAAGACCCGTCCTATCTCTTTTAGATTTACCCAATTTCAATAACTTTTCAAATCTTTCTTCACTTTGGGTAAATTTGCACTCATACTTTTGTTTGTAGGTTTCAAGTTGAGTGACTTGTTCTTTAAGGGTTGAATTTTCATTTTTAACTTTTGTAAGTTCATTTTCAATTCCCTTAAATTTATTTAGCTCTTTATGGGCAAGTTTTAATTCAAATTTAATTTCATTAATAACATTGGATCCAAGTTCTAGAGTGTTTATCTTAATTTGAGCATTAGATAAATTTTCCTTAGAGATATTCAGCTTGGATTCTAGGTTGTTAATGTTTTCATCTTGCCTTTTTAATTGATCTCTTAGTTTTGAATTTTCCTTATTAAGATTATCATAATCTATCTTTGATTCTCTTAGGTCATCTTTAATATTAGATAGATTATGCAAAGAGATCATGAACTTAGATTCTGCACAATTTATTAATTCTTCTTTTTCTCTAAGTTCATCTTTTGAAGAGACTAATTCTTGGTTTAGTCTTTTAGATTCTTCTTTTAATCTTCTAATCTTCTTAGAAAGCTCTAAGGATAATGTGCACAAATCCTCATAAGCTTGTTCAATATCATTTTCATTTTCATCATTTTCTTCTTCTTTTAATTCAACTTGGGATTCATTAATTTCAATGTTTGAATCTCCAATAGAAGGAAGAATGAGGGGTCTAGAAGAATCTACCAAACAATCTACAAAGTCTAAACTAGTGGAATCCATTCTTATGATTTTCATGGAGGCACAACACTAGGGTTTTAACTCTAGGTTTTTACACCTAATCAAGAGTTCCAAACACTTGATCCTAATATAGAGCACGAGGCTCTGATACCAATTGAAAGTCCTTGTGGGAGTCCAAGATCCTAACCCTAGAGGGGGGGGTGAATAGGGTGAGCTACTAATAGTGACTAACTATGACCAATTTTAATTTTCTATAAACTAACTAGTCACTAGTGATGATAACAAGCACAATGCGGAAGCTAAATACATACAATCATCACAAGAGCATGCACCACAACACAATATTTATAGTGGTTCGGCCAACGTGCCTACATCCACTACCGGCTTGTGTTCCTCACACCCCACCGGATTTCCACTAATATGCTTTTCCAATAGGCTAAGCAATAACCTCTTACAAGATGCTTTCCAAGGCTTAGCACCTCTACAATGTATGCTTTCCAAGGCTTAGCAATAACCTTACAATGATGTTTTTCTAGGCTAAACAACAACCCTTACACTATGCTTTTATATGGCTAAGCAATAACCTTACAAAGAAATGATTTCTCAAAGAAAGTGTCTTCCAAAGAACACTCTAAGAGATTACAATTAAAGCACAATTACAATGCCTCTTTAATAGGCTAATTTGAAAGTGAAAACTAAACTCACACAACACACTAATGAGTGCAAAGATGTATGCTAATGAGGTGTGTGTGTGACAACTTCAATCAAGTTTAAAAAGTAAAGTCCAATGAATATATGCTCAAGGCAATTCAAAGATTAAAGCACATAGAAAGAATTGATTGAAGTTTAAATGCAAATCACATGAACAAATACTAACTTATTGATGATTTAAAAAATCAAGGCTCACAAGTTGTATGAAATTAATTTGGCTTAAACATGTGATGCATTTGTAGTGTTGTTTTCAAAAACAAGATTTAACAAAGGTTTTAAAAAGATTGAAAACAACAATGATGATTCAAACAAGTTAAATTAACATGTTATAAAGAAATCAAAGTTTTAAACATAACATGTTTAACAAAGTTTAAAACTAAACTAAGTTTGAATCAAAGAAAAGAATTCATTACAACTTAATATCAAAGATTGAATGGAAGTAATGAATTCATTTCATCATAGTTATCATGCTAAAAACATTTACCAAAGATTTAAAACCAAGCATGAAGCATATGATTAAATTAAGCAAAGCTTACTTGGAGATTTAACTTCATTAATCCAAGCTTGAGCTTTACTAATGACCCTCTTGGTCTCTCTTAGTTCATCCCCTTTTTCTTCTCTTTAAACACCTCAAGAAGGCTTGGAAGCTCCAAAATGTTCAACTCTTTTTCAATGGGAATGAACCCCTTTTTATACTCAAAAGTTGAGTTCCTGCGTGTCCTCGGTCGACCCCCAGCTTGGCTCGGTCGACCGACCCTTAACGGTCAAAAATCAGACCGTTTGAAAAATGCTCAACGGACACTTTCTCGGTCAACCCACAGTGTGGTCGGTCGACCGAAAGCATGGGTTCGGTCGACCGACCACACTGCGGGTCGACCCGAGCCCAAGGACCAAAAATCCTATTTTTTGCATATTTAAAGAGATTTCTTTGTGGGATCTTTGGGCCACTAAATCAAGCTTGGAAACATGATTTTAAATCATTCTAAGTATTTTAAAATCATGAAACATAAAAAGCCACAAATCATTTGAGACTTTAAAACTTAGGCTAAGCTTGAATTTTGAAATTCCTTTTACAAAATCAATTGCATCCAAAATTAAAACCAATTCATGCATAAAACATGAGTTTTACCATATTTTAAAAACAATGCATGGATAAAATAAGATTTCAATGTTTTCTAAAATAATGCAAGTGTGAGAAATCAAATGATGATTAAAATGATATGCATCCATCAAATTGCAATACACAAAACTCCTAACATGATTAACAAAGTTTAAAACAAAACTTGGTTTGAAATCAAGTGTTGAAATCCAAAACATGTGAATCAAAGATTAAATGGGAAATGGATTCCACACAACATAGTTAGCATGCTTGAAAACATTTTCCAAAAGTTTATACCAAAGCATGATACATATGAACAAGGAAATTAAAGCTTACTAGAATTTAACTTCTTGAAATCAAGCTTTAGCTTTCCCTTTGGACCAAACAAGCTTCCTTAGTTCATTCCCTTTGCTTGGGCACTTAAAAACACCAAAAATGGCCTCTATTCCCGTCACCTTTTATCTTGGAATGAACTTGCTTTTTATAGAAAAAGTGGTCCAACGGATGCCTGTCGGTCAGCCGATAACTAGCCGTCGGTTGACCGATGGCTCAACGGTCATATACAACGGTCATATTTTTTACAGTTCTCCTGACCCTTTTGCATTCGTCGGTTGACCGTCCTTCATCGGTTGACCGATGCGGAACCGATAGCCGAACCGACAGCACAACAATCATGGAAAAAGGTGCCGTCTGTTTTTAGAACCGACGAGTCTCGGTCTGAGATTTCATGCACTATCGGTTGACCGATGGGAACCGATAGGCTGACCGATGGGAACCGATGGCGTCATCGGTTAACCTTGTTTCACTTGTGGGTTGACCGATGGGAACCGACGACTTGACCGACAGACTGGTCAGGTCAATTTTCTGAACATCTGAAGTTTTGAAAAATGAAACTTTTGAAATCATTTGAAAACTCAGATTTGAAGGGTGTCTTTATGCATTGTTTCATCAAGAAAAACATGATTAAAATCATGGTTCAAATCAACCAAAAAGAGTTTAAATCAAAACATGATGTAACACCCCGACCCACCTTAATCTCGTTTTAGAGTTAATTAATTTAGATTAATTGCTTAATGGATGTTTTGATCTTGATTGGACTTGATTAGGTAGAATTAGTGGGGTTTGACCATTTACTAGGTAGATTATGACTTTTGGAGTGTTTTGGGTTTTTGTGTGTACTTAGAAATTTTGGGTTTTTAATGCATTGCATAGAGCATTTCATGGGCCTTCACTTTCATGTCTTGACCCATCAAATTCAGATCCATTTAGGCCCATTCCCAGCCCATTCATTTAACCCAGGCCCTTATTTGAAATTTCAGTCCTTTTTGTGGACTTGCATGCAACTGCAGGGTAAGTTGGGATAAAACCCATTTCAGCTATTCCTTTTTCCTTCTTCATGTCCAGCTGAGAGTTCTCTTCTCTTCTTCCTCTTCTTCATTTCTCCTTCCTCATCTCAAGCAATCAGCCAAAGAATCCTTGCATGTGAAGAAGCCAGCCACCACTTCATCTTCTCCATCTCATTTGTTAAGGACTACATTTTCTAAGCTCAAGAACCTCAACCATCTCTACATTTTCTTACTCTTGGTAAGTTTCATCTTCCATTTCCTTTCTCTTGCTTCATATTAAGTGGAAGAATGTCCTAAATTCGTGCATGCATCATCTTCTTCCTCATTCATTTCTTCCATTTCGTTTTTCACCATTTTAGGGCATTTGAGCTTGCATTTTGGGGATTCTTGATTAGAAGGGATTTGGAGTGTGAGAGTTAGCTCAAAGCACCAAGGCAAGTTAAACTTATACATTTGTATGCATGATTCTTTACTTGATTCATGAATGTGATAAATCTTGCTTAGATACCCTTCTTCTTGCTCAAAAATGGATTTTTGTGGGTGATTTCTTTTGTTAATGTATATGAGTTTATTGATGGTTTTGATGAGCATTTTGGAAGCTCAAAGATACCTATTGGTAGTGTTTTAAAACCTGATGGAATGCCTTGAATGGCTTGAGAGAAATCAAGAAGTTCAGATTTTCGGAACCCAGGATTTGACAGTTCGCTCGAGCGAGCGTGAGTGAACGCTCGAGCGAATGGCTTTCTGGGAGAGTTCGCTCGAGCGAACTCTTGGTCCGGTCGAGCGAACAGCTCTCTGTCTCGGGTCCGCTCGAGCGAACATCTGGACGCTCAAGCGAACCTGATACTTGCAGTATGCAGATTTTCCAACGACCATAACTTTTTAACCGTAAGTCCGTTTTTGGAGATCTACATACCGTTGGAAATCTCATGATGTGTAGAACCCAACAAAAAGTGATTTTATTTGATTTGAGCCTTGGAAAAGATTATATGTTGGATTTTACATAATTGTGACAAATGGATGTTTCCATGAGCCGGACATTGGACCGTAGCTTGTTCTAATTGATTGGCTTGATAGATGGACCTGTAGGATGTGCACCCTGAACTTTTATCATGACCACTGGGTTTGTTTAATTGTGGATATGGATTGAGCACCCGTACCCACAAAAGGGGCATTGTGTTCTTCGGATTGTAACCGTGCCAAATGTGTTCTATTAAGGGATTCGACATCCAAATTATGTAACGCCAAGGGGTCCTCGTAGCCCGATAATGTCGAACTCTTAATACTACCCTGAGTTGGACGGTGAAGACCACATGTGTTCCCAAGACTGTAGGCTTGGCTTGATTTCTGTCTTGACTCCGTATATGATCTGTATGTACATGCATTGCATTCCGTTTCCAGTATTCTAGTATGACTTGATCATACTTCTGTTTAGTTATGTATTTTCTGTTACACATCTGTTGTGTTATATTTATTTCTGTATTTGTTCAGCATATTTCAGTAAGTCCCGATTTGTTATTTATATGTCTTGTCCTGTATATGTCCTGTATCTGATTTACACTGTCCTGCACCTGCTCTGTTGTTGGTATATTGCATTCTATGAGTCGGCACCACTTAGCTTCGACCCTATCTAAGTCGGACCCGGCTAAGTGTGGGTTTAGTAAACTTCTGGCCCTCTGCAGATGGGAATATATTCTGAGGGTTTACCGGCACCCTAGGTCTACGATGGAGAATTCTGGGTACCTCTGTCTCCTAGTAGCACCGCCCTGTCCTGTCCTGATATTCTGCTCTCATTTTATTTCATGTTATATGATTAACTTGAGAGAACATAACTTATGTGGATGTGCCAACTAGTACTGTTAATATATTTATCTGTTATCTATGACTCGTATGTCTCATGCTAAATTCATGCACTGATATGCCTAGTGATTATTCCTCGATCTCTTATGATTTATACCTGTCTGACTAGTCATTTGATACATGTTATATGGACTGTATATGTTTGTCTTGCTTAGCTTAGTCTAATGGTGCTACACTTGGCGTTACAGGTGAATACATCGACGCTATTGCCCCGGAGATCCTTGAGGAAGAGGAACCTCCACACAACGTAGCAGAGTGGACTCCTGATGATGTCTTCTAGACATCCACTCGATGAGAAATGGACGTTTAAATGACCCACTGACCGTGGCTAGGATTGCCACATATTTTGTAGTAGTTTATAAACTTGTTAGCTTTTGGATTGTAAACTTAACTAACTTACTTCTTCTCTTTCTATCTCTTAAACTTGAATCTTAAATCTATGCTCATGGACCCTTATGCTCTATCTCTTGATGATTGTGGTATGTTAATTGGATACCTATTTGACAGATTTATACAGGTATATTGAGAAATATAAACCTCACACGTGATATCCTGTGGGTAAATTCCGTACGTGGGGACCTAGAGTCAACGAGTTTGACTCGAATTTCCACGCGGGCGTGTGTCGCGCCTCGGGATGTGTGAAATCTCGGGCTCGGGGCGTGACACATGAGTAGGTTGAGTTAAAAGATGATTTTCAAGAAGAAACATGTGAAATGAAAATGAAACTAATGAGATGACTATTGTGCAAATGCAAGACATCAAATTGCAAACAACTTAGGGTCTAACAATCTCCCCCTTTGCAATTTGATGGCAAATAACACTCAACCACCCATTAAAACTATCAACTCATCACCATTTGTCCAATCCACTTCTTCTTACTTCAGCTCCCCCAATGTTCTTGCTCTCCCCCATTGTTCATAATCTGCTCCTTCTCTTTTCTCCCCCAATGTCCTTGCTCTCCCCCATTGTTCTAGCAATGGTGTCTTTGCTTCAACTCCTCTTCATCTTCTTTAGTCTTCATCTCCCACTTAGTCTTTATGTTTCTTCTTCTTCTCCCCCATTGACATCAAATTGCTAAATAGTCTGCAAACAATACTCATGCAAACATATACCTTTCTCATAGCATAACTTTGATATCTTCAATGTAAAGGAAAGAAAAAGCATTTATGTAGATGGCAAATAGATCCAAAAGATGTCATTTACTATATAAGGATATTAATAAGAAGTCTTACACTTTGAAAATGACATAAACATGACCATCCATAAACTGAAAGTAGAAGTTTAAATAACAAAATCCAGCCTTTTTCCAATACACAAGACACCACCAATAATACACCAATCTAAACACAAAATGTGGTGACATGGAAAGTTAGTTCCTAATCAGACTCTGGAGATGGAGGTGATGGAGATGGTGATCTAGCAACGTCATCTCTTCTGCAGCTCTTTGAGATCTTGGAGAGGTATTTGAGCAGTTTGTTGATGGTCTTCGATTGTTTCTTCTGTTTTCTTTTCAAGTAGGCTATATCTCTCTCCACAGTTGCTTGCCAGTCAGAGGATGTGCCAGGGGTAGAAGGACCAAGTGTATGCCTTGAAGATGAAGCACGAGTAGGAGGAGGTGGAGATCTTGGTATCTCCTGTCTCAAGGGAGGCTCTTGTGCCAATGGAGGATCATCTGCTATGGGGATATGAGGATTTGGAATGAGATTCATTTGATTCAGATTGGTTACTGAGAATGGAGCTTTGAAAATGGAGCTTTCTCTAGTGGGTATAGGAATACGAAACTGAAGAGCAATCTGAGACATCAAGTACCCATACGGAATGGCATTCTTTTGTGCCAATGAGTTTCGAAACTTGATAATTGTATGGCAGATGAGAGAGGGTAGACAGATGGGAGTGCCAGTTACTACCTTGGATAGGATGCTAACCATGAAAGCTGTAAGCTCAGTCCTATTTCCACCTCTAGGATATACATTGTAAGTGAAAAGATTGTGAATAATCCTATTGATTGGAATTAGGGAACTAATGGTTAGATGATGTTTCTTTTGATCCCATGGACAGTTGAAGCCACATATGTCAATGGTGGCTTTGATCCTCTCATCCTCCGAAGGAGTATTAGTCACATACGTTACTCCCGTAGGAGTACAAGGAATCCCCATTATCAGTCCTATTCTTTGGGGTGTGAACACTTCATCTCTATCCATAAAGGAAATGGTAAAAGAACAAGCATTGATAGAGTCATTTGTGCTTGTGATAGATGCATACAAGAATTTGACTATAGAAGGGTATGCATTATCACCCCAAAGAAGTATCCTCTCCCAACCCACTTGACCAAGCACATTGCTCAAGTTGAAACCCATGGAAGTAATCTTTTCCACGATAGTCCTCCTTTCTACTACAGCATTCCTCCTTTGAAGACTTTGTAAGATATTTGAGTCAAGTCTCAAATTGGTTGAAGGAGGAGGAGGTGACGGAGATGAGCTTTCATTCCCACTATCTTCTATAGGTCTACTAGAAGAGGCTGTGGCCTTTCCCTTTTTGATAGGACGCCTAGGAGTAGCCTTCTTGGTTCTAGGAGGCATTTTCACAGATATTTGGTGTGCACAGTGGGAATATGATAGAAAGATTTGAAATTTTAGAGAATGATTGTGGGCTAAGATGTAGGAAGATTGAATTCAATGTTACCTGAATCAAACTTGGAAAGGGAACAAGAACAGATGATCAAATCTGAATGTGGCACATGTGGTTGGGTTTCTCAAAACAGCCCATTGCAGTCGACTGTGAACATCAAATGGTTTGGAGAGCTTGACTTGTTGATGGCTTAAAGGCTTATTTTTACAATGATTTCTCAAATCACATAGAGCTTGCAGAGAGTCTTCAACCCACTAAACCATCTCCCAGATGGACTGCTGCCGAACCAACCAAGAACACATGATGTACAGTTGAAGCAATGCCAATAGAGTTTTGCTTGAAGATGGTTTTTTTTTTTTTTTTTCAAAATCTATGTCAGTAATGATCTTGATCTTCATCCTTGAAGGAGAGTTGCAAGCAGGGAGAAGTTGAAAAAGCCCTAGGTTCATTGATGAAGGGAAAGAACAGAACAGACGAAGGAGATTCTGCACGCAGGGTTTTTTAACGAGCCACTGCTTCGTCGGTCCACCGACGACTTAAGTATCAGTCGACCGATAGATGTAGAAAAGTGGACTAATCCACTGAATCAGCCTTCTTAGCTTATGATCATTGCTAAGAGTGTTTTATGATTGATTTAACTTATGAAGAACAATTATCAATCATAACAATTTTAGATTTAAACTGATCAAACACATGCATTTTAATATCAAGTGCCTTTTGGGTTCAAAAATGCATTTTCAACAATTAATTTTCAAACAATTTGAAATTCTAAACATATAGAGAATACCTAGAAAGTTTGAACCATTTAGACTTAGGACCAACTAGATATATAACTTATGAGAGTGGGTTGGTCTAATCTGATTACTAGGCCTTAGTATTTGTCTAATAGCCTAACCTTAGGTATCCATCTAAGGTCTTGAGCCTTTGAACCTATGTTAGAGATTTCACCAACTATAGGAGATAAATATAGATTTCTTTTAGACTTGACATCATATCTTTGAGGTTTGACAACTTTATAATTAGATTGATGATTAGTCTTTGGTAGTTGGTGTTCAACTTTCTTTTTATTCTTCTCATTTCTTTTAGCTTTTCCTCCCTCTTTTTGTCTTTTGAATTTTAATTTTAATCTTTCAACCTTTTTCAGAAGTTCTTTTATTTCCAAGGTTAATGGAGGGAAGGTGAGAGGTTTCTTATTGATAGATTTGTTTTGACCATATTTTACTTGTTTAGTCTTTTTAAAATCTATCTTAGAAGACTCTTGTTGAAATGGTTTGACTTGTTTGAACTTTCTAGAGTCTTCCTTTGATTTAGATGCCTTACCCATCATAGAATTAGATTTTCCATTTTTAGGTTCATAGATGGGTTTGGACAAATGACTTTTTCTTAATTTGCACTCAAATTTGAAATGCCCTTCATTACCACAATAATGACATTTTGTTTTGGGCAATGGAGATTGAGTGCATGAGAATGAGGACTCACCTTTCACAAATGTGTTGGTGAAATTTGGGTCATGTGTAATATACTTATTGAATCCAAGACCCGTCCTATCTCTTTGTGATTTACCCAATCTAAATAATTTCTCAAATTTCTCTTCTCCTTGGGTAAATTTGCACTCATACTTTCGTTTGTGAGTTTCAAGTTGAGTGACTTGATTTTTAAGAATTGAATTTTCATGTTTAACTTTTGTAAGTTCAATTCCAATTCCATTAAACTTGTTTACCTTTTCATAAGCAAGTTTTAATTCAAGTTTGAGTTCATTAACATTAGATCCAAGTTGTAAAGTTTTTATATTACTTTGAGCATTGGATAAATTTTCTTTGGTGGTTATTAACTTGGATTCAAGGTTGACAATGTCTTCAACTTGATTTTTTATATGATCACTTAGAGTTGAATTTTCTTTGGTAAGTCCTTCACAACTTAACTTAGATACATTTAATTCATCTTGAAGATTTAACAAATTATCTTTAGAAATTTTCAATTTGGATTCTAAATGGATAATGTTCTCATCTTGTCTTTTTAATGTATCTCTTAGATTTATATTTTTTTTATTTAGCTCATTATGACTTAATTTTATTTCATTTAGTTCATCTTGAGCATTTGATAGGTTGTGCAAAGTGATCATGAACTTAGAGTCTAGGCATTGAATTAATTCTTCTTTCTCTCTAAGTTCATCTTTTGAAGTGTCAATTTCCTTGTTTAATCTTTTAGATTCTTCTTTTAAACTTTTGTTGTTCTTATCAAGCTTTAGGAACAATGTATATAGTTCATTATAAGCATGTTGAAGGTCATCTTCATATTCATTTTCTTCTTCTCTTAATTCATCTTGGGATTCATTGATTCCAATATTTGTATCTCCAATAGATGGAAGAAATGGTGGTCTAGAAGAATCTACAAGGGAATGTACAACATCTAACTGAGTGGAAGCCATTCTAATGATTTTCGTGCAATACACAACTAGGGTTATGACTCTAGGTTTTTACACCTAATTAGGCAAATATGAAAGTGAAAATAAACTCACACAACACAATGAAATGCAAAGATGAATGCTCATGATATGTGTGTGTGGAAACTTCAATCAAGTTTAAAACATAAGCTCAATTAATATATGCTTAATGATTTGAAAGTTTAAAGCACTCAAATATATGATTGAAGTCAATATGCAAATCACATGTATAAAAGTTAACTTGATGATGATATGAAAATCAAAATCTCACAAGTTGTATGAAACTAAATATTTCTAAACATGTGATGCATATTCTTTGTTGTTTTCAAAACAAGGTTTAACTAAAGTTCAAATGAATGAAAACAACAAAGAAAGATTCAAACAAGTTAATGTATCATGTTGTAAAGAAATCAAAGATTTTGGCTAAGCATGATTAACAAAGTTTAAAACAAAACTTGGTTTGAAATCAAGTGTTGAAATTCAAAACATGTGAATCAAAGATTAAATGGGAAATGGATTCCACACAACATAGTTAGCATGCTTGAAAACATTTTCCAAAAGTTTATACCAAAGCATGATACATATGAACAAGGAAATTAAAGCTTACTAGAATTTAACTTCTTGAAATCAAGTTTTAGCTTTCCCTTTGGACCAAACAAGCTTCCTTAGTTCATTCCCTTTACTTGGGCACTTAAAAACACCAAAAATGGCCTCTATTCCCGTCACCTTTTATCTTGGAATGAACTTGCTTTTTATAGAAAAAGTGGTCCAACGGATGCCTGTCGGTCAGCCGATAACTAGCCGTCGGTTGACCGATGGCTCAACGGTCATATGCAACGGTCATATTTTTTACAGTTCTCCTGACCCTTTTGCATTCGTCGGTTGACCGTCCTTCATCGGTTGACCGATGCGGAACCGATAGCCGAACCGACAGCACAACAATCATGGAAAAAGGTGCCGTCTGTTTTTGGAACCGACGAGTCTCGGTCTGAGATTTCATGCACTATCGGTTGACCGATGGGAACCGATAGGCTGACCGATGGGAACCGATGGAGTCAACGGTTAACCTTGGTTCACTTGTGGGTTGACCGATGGGAACCGACGACTTGACCGACAGACTGGTCAGGTCAATTTTCTGAACATCTGAAGTTTTGAAAAATGAAACTTTTGAAAACATTTGAAAACTCAGATTTGAAGGGTGTCTTTATGCATTGTTTCATCAAGAAAAACATGATTAAAATCAAGGTTCAAATCAACCAAAAAGAGTTTAAATCAAAACATGAGTAGGTTGAGTTAAAAGATGATTTTCAAGAAGAAACATGTGAAATGAAAATGAAACTAATGAGATGACTATTGTGCAAATGCAAGACATCAAATTGCAAACAACTTAGGGTCTAACAGTTAGGGAATTACGTGCAAAACATAGGATTTTCCAACACTTACGCTCGAAAACAGACCGCCGGGGGTCCGGAATGTGAAACGGTCATCGAAAAAATCAAAAAATGGTACGAACACTTCCCTCGAGGGTATAGTAGCTTGTTGGAAATGACGGTTCGCAAATAGGACTCCTTGTTAGATAGTTTCGAGCGAAACATTGGATTTTCCAACACTTAGGCTCGAAAACGGCCCGTCAGGGGCTCGGAATGGAAAACGGCCGCGGGAAATATCGAGACCGGCACGAGTACTTACCTCGAGGGTAGAGTAGCTTGTATTAAATGACGGTTCGCAAATAGGACTCCGGGTTAGAGAATTACGAGCGAAACATGGGATTTTCCAAAACTTAGGCTCGAAAACAGTCTGTCAGGGCACGGAATGGAAAACGGCCGCGGGAAAAATCGAGACAGGCACGAGTACTTACCTCGAGGGTAGAGTAGCTTGTATTAAATGACGGTTCGCAAATAAGACTCCGGGTTAGAGAATTACGAGCGAAACATGGGATTTTCCAACACTTAGGCTCGAAAACGGCCAGCCGGGGTATGGAATGGGAAACGGCCCCTGGAAAAATCGAAAACCGGCATGAGCATTTCCTTCGAGGGAACGGTAACTTGTAGTAAATGACGGTACGCGAATAGGACTCCCGGTTAGATAATTACTAGCGAAACATTGGATCTTCCAACACTTAGGCTCGAAAATGGCCCGTCGGGGGCCCGGAATGGGAAACGGCAATAGGAAAAATCAAAAACCGGCAGGAGCACTTCCCTCGAGGTAAGAGTAACATGTAGGAAATGTTGGGTCGCAAATAGGTTTCCTGATTAGAGAATTATGAGCTAAACATTGGATTTTCCAACACTTAGGCTCGAAAACGGACTGCCGGTGGTCCGGAACGGGAAACGGTCCCCAGAAGAATTGATAACCAGTACGAGCACTTCCCTTGAGGTTAGAGTGACTTGTAGGAACGGACGGTTCATAAATAGGACTACCGGTTAGTGAATTACGACCGAAACATAGGATTTTCCAACACTTAGGCTCGAAAACGGCACGCCAGAGGCCTGAAATGGGAAAAGGCCATGGGAAAAATAAAAAACCGGCACTAGCACTCCGCTCGAGGGTATAGTAACTTGTAGGAACTGACGGTTCACAAATAGGACTCCCAGTTAGAGAATTACGACCGAAATATAGGATTTTCCAACACTTAGGCTCGAAAACGCCTCGCCGGGGGCCCGGAACGGGAACCTGCCCTCGTAAAAATCAAAAACTGGTTTGAGCACTTCCCTCAAGGGTAGAGTAACTTGTAGGGAATGGCGGTTCACAAATAGGACTCCCGGTTAGAGAATGACGAGCGAAACAATGGATTTTCCAACACTTAGGCTCGAAAATGGCCCGTCAGGGGCCTGAAACGGGAAATGGCCGTGGGAAATATCAAAAACCGGCATGAGCACTTCCCTCGAGGGTAGAGTAACTTGTAGGAACTGACGGTTCATAAATAGGACTACCGGTTAGAGAATTACGACCGAAACATAGTATTTTCCAAGACATAGGCTCGAAAACGGCCCGCCAGAGGCCCGAGTTGGGAAACAGCCATGGGAAAAATCAGAAACCGGCACTAGCACTCCGATTGAGGGTAGAGTAACTTGTAAGAACTGACGGTTTGCAAATAGGACTCCCGGTTAGAGAATTACGACCGAAACATAGGATTTTCCAACACTTAGGCTCGAAAACGGCCCGCCGGGGGCTCGGAACGGGAACCCGCCCTCGTAAAAATCAAAAACCGGTATGAGCATTTACCTCAAGGGTAGAGTAACTTGTAGGAAATGAGGGTTCGAAAATAGGACTCCCGATTAGGGAATTACGGGCGAAACATAGGATTTTCCAACGCTTACGCTCGAAAATGGACCGCCGGGGGTCCGGAACGGGAAACGGCCCTGGGAAAATTTAAAAAATTGTATGAGCACTTCCCTCGAGGTTATAGTAGCTTGTTGGAAATGACGGTTCGCAAATAGGACTCCTAGTTAGATAGTTTCGAGTGAAACATTAGATTTTCCAACACTTAGGCTCGAAAACGGCCTGTCATGGGCACGGAATGGAAAACGGCCGCGGGAAAAATCGAGACCGGCACGAGTACTTACCTCGAGGGTAGAGTAGCTTGTATTAAATGATGGTTCACAAATAGGACTCCGGGTTAGAGAATTACGAGCAAAACATGGGATTTTCCAACACTTAGGCTCAAAAACGGCTAGCCGGGGTACGGAACGGGAAACGGCCCCCGGAAAAATCGAAAATCGGCATGAGCATTTCCTTCGAGGGTACGGTAACTTGTTGGAAATGACGGTTCGCAAATAGGACACCCGGTTAGGCAATTACGGGCGAAACATAGGATTTTCCAACACTTACGCTCGAAAACGGACCGCCGGGGGTCCGGAACGGGAAACGGCCCTCGAAAAAATTGAAAACCAGTACGAGCACTTCCCTCGAGAGTATAGTAGCTTGTTGGAAATGACGGTTCGCAAATAGGACTCCTAGTTGTTGGAAATAGGGTGGGCCTGTAGGCTAGGTTTCAAAAACTTTTGACCCACTTGATGCAGGGATCAACTATCTAGAAGGCTATAAAACCCAATCCAAGATCCAAGTCCTCAATCTCAACCATCATGATCAGTAAATACAATCTATCTAGAAGATAGAAATAGCAACTAATAAGCAATTCCATAATAATCTACAACATGTAAGGAAGTGGATTATACCTTTGGTGCTCGGTTGTGCTCTAATGGAGAAGTTGCGTCTTTCTTTGATGATGAAACGCTTTCACTAATCAAATGGGAATTTTTAAGACCTCTTGATCTTCCACGCTATGACCCGTATCAGATTCTCCTTTTTCTCAAGAAGATGGTGGGATCTCCAAGAGAAAACCACTAGGAACTCTAGGGAGGAACTAGAAAGAGAACTAAAAGAGGGAAAAGAGGAAAAACTCGTACAACACTTGCACTAGAGAGGGCTGGGCGTGAATCCCTATATAAGGAGCATGGATGGGACGTCCAGCCCTCCTCTCCTCTATTTATACCTTTTTTCAAGTTGCCTCCTCTTTACTAATTACAATAGAAGTCTTACTTCCATTAATTAGTAACTTACCATATCATAATTAGAAGTCTCACTTCAAATATGATTAGTAACTTTCCAATTCCTTTCTAATTAAAATAGAAGTCTCACTTCTACTAAAATTAGTAAGTCTACTATTACCACTATTAGAAGTCTCACTTCAAATAGAAATAGTAACTTTCCTTTTAGAGTTCAACTAGAATTAGATACTTTCTAATAATTGGGCTAGCGTGGGGACCACTAGGGATTCCTTAGAAAGATGGCTCCAACTGGGACACACGACCCCACATCTCATGTGTAATCCAGGCTCATAACTAATTGCAAATAACTCCACTATATAAATGCAATTGAACTCCAGTCTTAAGAATATTACATAGAAGACCCTAAACTTCCACATTACCACAAGTAGACCCCTCTATCAATATCCATAGATCAATTGGACCTGTCTTCCAAACTAGATCCATATCTTATTATCCTTAAGCCCCAATTAATTATAATGATCATAGGTACCTTTCCAATTAACTCTTAATCGGAATGGGTGCGCACTTACCAATGATAAATCCATTAATTGGCACAATGGGATATTAGAGATAGATTCCATCTTGACCATTGAATGTTCCCACAGCTCTACTACCATGTACCCAAATCACCGAGGTGTTGACCTACAGTTGGCCTCACTCATTGGTGACTCAAAGCAAATGAATAGATAGAAACTTGAGTTCATTAATGTCTCAGGATTGAGAGCCTATTGCTAGGGAATTATGAGAGCGGACCTTAAAGTAAAGACAGTGTTTATAAGGTGCTTCTCATGGTCCTTCAATACATCCAATGTACCAGCACTATGATCCAGAATCTTTCATTCTGATGATCGAGACAAATCACACTATCTCATAGTGATCAAAGTGCTGCAACCTTGTCAGTATGAGATGTCCAGTCTCATCACTGGTTGTGAAGATATTTAAGTATAAGATTTGTCACACATGTCTCCCGTATGTGGATGTCATCCATACACATGTGTTACATCTAATATACTTGTGGACTCCTGTTCATCTCATGAACCATCATGTCATTCGTATTGGTTATGTGTAAGTATATAATAAATCACCATTCATCTCATAAAAGGAAAGCATGAATATACTGATAAATAAAGAAATTAATTAATTTATTATATCATCTACTGGATTGAGTCCATAAAACTAACACTAGTTAGATAGTTTCGAGCGAAACATTGGATTTTCCAACACTTAGGCTCGAAAACGGCCCGTCAAGGGTACGGAATGGAAAACGGCCACAGGAAAAATCGAGACCGGCATGAGTACTGACCTCAAGGTAAGAGTAACTTGTAGGAAATGACGGTACGCAAATAGGTTTCCCGATTAGAGAATAACAAGCAAAACATGGGATTTTCCAACAGTTAGGCTCGAAAACGGCCAGCCGGGGTACGGAACGGGAAACGGTCCCCAGAAGAATCAATAACTGGCACGAGCACTTCCCTTGAGGGTACGAAAACTTGTAGGAACTGACGGTTCGTAAATAGGACTACCGGTTAGAAAATTACGACCGAAACATAGGATTTTCCAACGCTTAGGCTCGAAAATGGCCCGTCGGGGGCCCGAAATGGGAAACGGCCATGGGAAAAATCAGAAACCAGCACTAGTACTCTGTTCGAGGGTAGAGTAACTTGTAGGAACCGACGGTTCGCAAATAGGACTCTCGGTTAGAGAATTACGACCGAAACATAGGATTTTCCCAACACTTTGGTTCGAAAACATCCGCCGGGGGCCCGGAACGGGAACTTGCCCTCGTAAAAATCAAAAACCGGTATGAGCACTTCCCTCAAGGGTAGAGTAACATGTAGGAAATGACGGTTCGCAAATAGGACTCCCGGTTAGTGAATTACGAGTGAAACATGGGATTTTCCAACACTTAGGCTTGAAAATGGCCCGTCGGGGGCCCGAAACGGGAAATGGCCGTGGGAAAAATCGGAAACCGGCACGAGCACTTCCCTCGAGGGTAGAGTAACTTGTAGGAAATGACGGTTCGCAAATAGGACTCTCGGTTAGAGAATTATGACCGAAGCATAGGATTTTCCAACACTTAGGCCCAAAAATGGCCCGTCGGGTGTCCGGAATGGGAAACGGACCCCGAAAAATAAAAAACTGGCATGAGTACTTCCCTTGAGGGTAGAGTAACTTGTTGGAAATGACGGTTAGTAAATAGGACACCCGGTTACGGAATTACGGGCAAAACATTGGATTTTCCAACACTTACGCTCTAAAACGGACTGCCGGGGATCCGGAATGGGAAACAACCCTCGATAAGATCAAAAACCGGTACGAGCACTTCCCTCGAGAGTAGAGTAGCTTGTTGGAAATGACGGTTTCGAAATAGGACTCCTAGTTAGATAGTTTCGAGCGAAACATTGGACTTTCCAACACTTAGGCTCGGAAACGGCCCGTCAAGGGCACGGAATGGAAAACGGCCGCGGGAAAAATCGAGACCGGCACGAGTACTTACCTCGAGGGTAGAGTAACTTGTATTAAATGACGGTTCGCAAATAGGACTCCGGGTTAGATAATTACGAGCGAAACATGAGATTTTCCAACACTTAGGCTCGAAAACGGCTAGCCGAGGTACGGAACGGGAAACGGCCCCCGAAAAAATTGGAAACCGGCATGAGCACTTCCTTCGAGGGTACGGTTCGCAAATAGGACTCCCGGTTAGAGAATTACTAGTGAAACATTGGATTTTCTAACACTTAGGCTCGAAAATCGCCCGTCGGGGGCCCGGAATGGGAAACGGCCATGGGAAAAATCGAAAACTGGCACGAGCACTTTCCTCGAGGTAAGAGTAACTTGTAGGAAATGACGGTTCATAAATAGGTTTCCCGATTAGAGAATTACGAGCTAAACATGAGATTTTCCAACACTTAGACTCGAAAACGGACCGCCGGGGGTCCGGAATGGGAAACGGTCCCCGGATGAATCGATAACCGGCACGAGCACTTCCGTTGAGGGTAGAGAGACTGGTAGGAACTGACAGTTCGTAAGTAGGACTGCCGGTTAGAGAATTACGATCGAAACATAGGATTTTCCAACACTTAGGCTCAAAAATGGCCCGCCAGAGGCCCGAAACGGGAAACGGCCATGGGAAAATTTTAAAACTGGCACTAGCACTCCGCTCGAGGGTAGAGTAACTTGTAGGAAGGGACGGTTCGCAAATAGGACTCCCGGTTAGAGAATTACGGCCGAAACATAGGATTTTCCAACAGTTAGGCTCGAAAACGGCCCGCCAGAGGCCCGAAACGGGAAACGGCCATGGGAAAAACTAGAAATCCGCACTAGCACTCCGCTCAAGGGTAGAGTAACTTGTAGGAACCGACGGTTCGCAAATAGGACTCCCGGTTAGAGAATTACAACCGAAACATAGGATTTTCCAACACTTAGGCTCGAAAATGGCCCGTCAGGGGCCCAAAACGGGAAATGGCCATGGGAAAAATCAGAAACCGGCACGAGGACTTCCCTCGAGGGTAGATTAACTTGTAGGAAATGACGGTTCGCAAATAGGACTCTCGGTTAGAGAATTATGACCGAAGCATAGGATTTTCCAACACTTAGGCCCGAAAATGGCCCGTAGGGTGTCCGGAATGGGAAAAGGACCCCGGAAAAACCAGAAACCGGCACGAGCACTTCCCTTGAGCGTAGAGTACCTTCTTGGAAATGACGGTTCACAAATAGGTCACCCGGTTAGGGAATTACGGGTGAAACATAGGATTTTCCAACACTAATGCTCGAAAACGGACCGCCGGGGGTCCAGAATGGGAAACGGCCCTCGAAAAAATCAAAAACCGGTACGAGCACTTCCCTCGAGGGTATAGTAGCTTGTTAGAAATGACGGTTCGCAAATAGGACTCCTAGTTAGATAGTTTCCAACGAAACGTTGGATTTTACAACATTTAGGCTCGAAAATGGCCCGTTAGGGGCACGGAATGGAAAACGACTGCGGGAAAAATCGAGATCGGCACGACTACTTACCTCGAGGGTAGAGTAATTTGTATTAAATGACGGTTCGTAAATAGGCCTCTGGGTTAGAGAATTACGAGCGAAACATAGGATTTTCCAACACTTAGGCTCGAAAACGGCCAGCCGGGGTACGAAACGGGAAACGGCCCCCAGAAAAATCAAAAACCGGCATGAGCACTTCCTTCGAGGGTACGGTAACTTGTAGGAAATGACGGTTCGCAAATAGGGCTCCCGGTTAGAGAATTACTAGCGAAACATTGGATTTTCCAACACTTAGGCTTGAAAATGAACCGTCAGGGGCCCGGAATGGGAAACGGTCATGGGAAAATCGGAAACCGGCACGAGCACTTCCCTGGAGGTAAGAGTAACTTGTAGGAAATGACGGTTCGCAAATAGGTTTCCCGATTAGAGAATTACGAGCTAAACATGGGATTTTCCAACACTTAGGCTCGAAAACGGACCGCCGGGGGTCCGGAACGGGAAACGGTCCCCGGAAGAATCGATAACTGGCACGAGCACTTCCCTTGAGGGTAGAGTGACTTGTAGGAACTGACAGTTCGTAAATAAGACTACCGGTTAGAGAATTACGACCTAAACATAGGATTTTCTAACACTTAGGCTCGAAAACGGCCCGCCAGAGGCCCGAAATGGGAAACGGCCATGGGAAAAATCAGAAACCGGCACTAGCACTCCGCTCGAGGGTAGAGTAACTTGTAGGAACCAACGGTTTGCAAATAGGACCCCAAGTTAGAGAATTACGACCGAAACATAGGATTTTCCAACACTTTGGCTCGAAAACGGCCAGCAGGGAGCCCGGAATGGGAACCTGCCCTCGTAAAAATAAAAAACCAGTATGAGTACTTCCCTCAAGGGTAGAGTAACTTGTAGGAAATGACGGTTCGCAAATAGGACTCCCGGTTAGTGATTTAGGAGCGAAACATGGGTTTTTCCAATACTTAGGCTCGAAAATGGCCCGTCAGGGGCCCGAAATGGGAAATGGCCGTGGGGAAAATCGGAAACCGGCACGAGGACTT
Organism: Litsea cubeba; assembly: GCA_012931725.1. Taxonomy (NCBI): domain Eukaryota; kingdom Viridiplantae; phylum Streptophyta; class Magnoliopsida; order Laurales; family Lauraceae; genus Litsea; species Litsea cubeba. Next base: position 144,038,994 of record CM022945.1, read on the forward strand.
CCTTCACGGGTAGAGTAACTTGTAGGAAATGACGGTTCGCAAATAGGACTCTCGGTTAGAGAATTATGACTGAAGCATAGGATTTTCCACACTTCGGCTCGAAAATGGCCCGTCAGGTGCCTGGAATGGGAAACGGACCCCAGAAAAATCAGAAACCGGCACGAGCACTTCCCTTGAGGGTAGAGTAACTTGTTGGAAATGACGGTTCGTAAATAGGACACCCGGTTAGGGAATTACGGGCGAAACATAGGATTTTCCAACACTTACGCTCGAAAACGGACCCCTGGGGTCCGGAATGGGAAACGGCCCTCGAAAAAATCAAAAACCGGTACGAGCACTTCCCTCGAGAGTATAGTAGCTTGTTGGAAATGACGGTTCGCAAATAGGACTCCTATTAAATAGTTTCGAGCGAAACATTGGATTTTCCAACACTTAGGCTCGAAAACGGCCGTCAGGGGCACGGAATGGAAAACGGCCGCGGGAAAAATCGAGACCGGCACGAGTACTTACCTCGAGGGTAGAGTAACTTGTATTAAATGACGGTTCGCAAATAGGACTCCGGGTTAGAGAATTACGAGCGAAACATGGGATTTTCCAACACTTAGGCTCGAAAACGGCCAGCCGGGGTACGGAATGAGAAACGGCCCCTGGAAAAATTGAAAACCGGCATGAGCACTTCCTTCGAGGGTACGGTAACTTGTAGGAAATGATGGTTCGCAAATAGGACTCCCGGTTAGAGAATTACTAGCGAAACATTGGATTTTCTAATACTTAGGCTCGAAAATGGCCCGTCGGGGGCCCGGAATGGGAAACGGCCATGGGAAAACTTGGAAACCGGCACGAGTACTTCCCCCGAGGTAAGAGTAACTTATAGGAAATGACGGTTCACAAATAGGTTTCCCGAATAGAGAATTACGAGCTAAACATGGGATTTTCCAACACTTAGGCTCGAAAACGGACCGCCGGGGGTCCGGAACGGGAAATGGTCCGCGGAAGAATCGATAACCGGCACGAGCACTTCCCTTGAGGGTAGAGTGACTTGTAGGAACTGACGGTTCGTAAATAGGACTACCTTTTAGAGAATTACGACCGAAACATAGGATTTTCCAACACTTAGGCTCGAAAATGGCCCGCCAGAGGCCTGAAATGGGAGACGGCCGTGGAAAAAATCAGAAACCAGCACTAGCACTCCGCTCGAGGGTAGAGTAACTTGTAGGAACCGACGGTTTGCAAATAGGACTTCCGGTTAGAGAATTACGACCGAAACATAGGATTTTCCAACACTTTGGCTCGAAAACGGCCAGCAGGGAGCCCGTAATGGGAACCTGCCCTCGTAAAAATAAAAAACCGGTATGAGCACTTCCCTCAAGGGTAGAGTAACTTGTAGGAAATGACGGTTCGCAAATAGGACTCCCGGTTAGTGATTTAGGAGCGAAACATGGGTTTTTCCAATACTTAGGCTCGAAAATGGCCCGTCAGGGGCCCGAAACGGGAAATGGCCATGGGAAAAATCGGTAATCGGCACGAGCACTTCCCTCGAGGGTAGAGTAACTTGTAGGAAGTGATAGTTCGCAGATAGGACTCTCGGTTAGAGAATTATGACCGAAGCATAGGATTTTCTAACACTTAGGCCCGAAAATGGCCCGTCGGGTGTCCGGAATGGGAAACAGACCCCGGAAAAATCAGAAACCGGCACGAGCACTTCCCTTGAGGGTAGAGTAACTTGTTGGAAATGACGGTTCGCAAATAGGACACCCGGTTAGGGAATTACAGGCGAAACATAGTGAAAAATCCAAGGGATCCTAACCCTAGAGGGGGGGTGAATAGGGTGAGGACAACTAGTGATCAACTATGACCAATTTTAATTTCTTTAAAATTAATTAGTCACATGTGATGATTAATCAAACAAAATGCGGAAGCTAATAAAAATAATCACCACTACACAATCATTTATAGTGGTTCGGCCTCAATGCCTACATCCACTACCGGCTAGTGACTCATCACCCCACCGGATTTCCACTATGTATGCTTTTCGAAAGGCTAAGCAATAACCTCTATAATATGCTTTCCAAGGCTAAGCAATAACCTCAACACTATGCTTTCCAAGGCTAAGCAATAACCTTACAATGTTGTTTTTCAAGGCTTAACAACAACCTATACAATATGCTTTTCAAAGGCTTAGCAAGAACCTTTACAAAAAAAAAAAAAAAATTTCTCTCAAAGAAAGTGTCTTCACAAAACACTCTAAGAGATTACAATCTAAGCTCAATTTAATTTCCTCTTAAATAGGCAAATATGAAAGTGTAAAACTAACTCACACAACATTCTAAGAATTACAAAGATGAATGCTTATGAAGTGTGTGTATGTAGAACTTCAATCAAGTTAAAATTTTGTCCAATGAATTTTATGCTTAAAGCATTTCAAAGTTAAAAGCACATAAAAGATATGATTGAGGTCAAATGCAAATCACTTGAACAATTACAAACTTGTGAATGATATGAAAATCTAAAGATCACAAGTTGTATGAAAATGATTAAGACTAATCAAGTGATGCATGTGCAATGTTGTTTTCAAAAAAAAAAGTTTAACTAAAGTTCTAAAGAGATTGAAAACAACAATGAAGATTTAAACAAGTAAATGAATCATGCCATAAAAGGAATCAAGGATTTTGCAAAGCATGATTAACAAAGTTTATAAAACAAACTTGGTTTGAATCAAGAAGTAGAATCCAATACAAATTAATTCAAAGATTAAATATGATAAGGATTCAAAACATCATTGTTATCATGCTAAAGTCATTTACCAAAGATTTAAAACAAAGCATATAACAAATGATAAAGAGGGGTAAAGCTTACTTAGAGATTTAACTTCATTAATCCAAGCTTAAGCTTTACTAATGACCCCCTTGATCTCTCTTAGTTCATCCCCTTTTTCTTCTCTCCAAACTTCTCAAAGAGTGCTTAGAAGCTCTAAATTGTTCCACACATTTCTCATGGGATGAACTCATATTTATACTCAAAAAGTGAGTATCGGCGCGTCTTCGGTCGACCCCATACAAGCCCCGGTCGACCTCATGCAAACGGTCACAAATATGACCGTTGGAGAGCCAACGGCTCTATGCCCGGTCAACCTGCATTGTGCCAGGTCGACCTGGTCCATGGGCAGGTCGACCTGGTACACTGCAGGTCAACCCGGGACCAGAATTCCCATTTTTTCTCACATATCAAAGTGATTTTTGAGGGGATTCTTTTAGGCCAAAAGTTCAAGCTTGGAAACATGATTTAAATCAAACTAAGAGGTTTAAAATCATGAAACATAAAAAACCTAAAATGATTAGAAAGTTTTAAAACCATAGGCTTGCTTGATATATGAAAATTCTTTTTCAAATTAAATGCATCCAAGTTTAAAAACCAAAACATGCATGTAACAAGAGATTTACAAGATTTAAAACAATGCATGAGTAAATCAAGATTTCAAGATTTTCTAAATCAATGCATGTGTGAAAATTCAAATGATGATTAAAATGTTAATGCATCCATCAAATTGCAATAAACAAAATCCCTAACAATCTCCCCCTTTGCAATTTGATGGCAAACTTTTCTCAACACTGAATCTTCACACGAATTCTTCAGCTCCTTCTTGGCTGGACAAGTTTTGAAATTTCTTTGGACGCTTCTTCATTTAGCTTGGGCTCTAGCTTCATTCTTCATTCTTTTTGATGCTTGGAGCTTGATCATTCTTCAAGCTTTCTTTTCATCTTTCTCTCTTTGGCCAAGCATCTTCTTTAGCTTCCAAGCTCTTTCTTCTATCATCTTCTCCCCCTTTGACCATGCATTCTCCTTTTGGCAAGATGTGCATTCTTGCCCCCTTTGGTTGTGCATTCTTACCCCCTTTGGTTAGCTTGAACACTTTCTCCTCCTTTGCTATTAAGCTTGAGAACTTTCTCCCCCTTTGCCATTAAATTGCAAAGGTATCAATTGAAGAGGGGTACCTACACACATGAAACAAGAAAAATACCTTTTAGTAGCACTTGTTAAAAAAGAAAATCGAAAATGAAATACATAACAGGTTATCATGCATGGGTAATAAGCTATAAGGGGTATAGAAACCAATACATGGGTGAATTTGATCACAACTAATACTTCCTATGAAGTTTTTCACTCCCCCTCAATCCATATTCTCCTTTTGTCAAACTTTTGACAAGAATATAACTATTTGGTACAAGAAGAAGATGGTTTAACTAATTGAGGGTTAACTTCTGATGGACCGCACTCCTGCTCGGTTCCTACCGAGGTCGGCGGACGTGGGAGTCCGTCGGGTCCGACCCTTTCGTAACCAGGGGGCAGGGGCGTGCATCAACATTTCTTTTTTTGTGTGGGTGTGCCAGATTTTCTATTTTACTTGGAATTGCAAGTGGTAACCCGGAGATCAACCTTCGCAAGTAAAAAGGAAATCAACTTCTTTCAAGTTTTCCATTGCACATATATTTAAGAAAAGAGACATTTTTCTTGGTTTGCCGTGAAAGGCGATTTTTTTGGCATTTATAGCCGATTTTGGCGTTTTTAAGCCGATTTTTGGCGTTTATAGCCGATTTTGGCGTTTATAGCCGATTTACAATCCTTATCAATAATGAAAGACAAGAGTTGTGATTTTTGTCTCTTTTGAAAAAATACAAACTACAATGAAAAGCAAGAAAAGGAGGATCTAACTTCTCAGGAGATTGTGGGGGACTCGTTTAGATTGACGGTCGCAAGCCATATGTGGGCTTCGCCATCATCCATGCAGATGAGAACAGAGGATGCTATTGATTCGCTTGGCTTGGCTATAACCTCAGGTTTTTAGAGGACAAAGACCAAAAGGAGGTCCTATGTCCAATAAAAAACCGAGTAAACGGGCTGAAAAGCCACATCTAAGCCATTGGAGGCAGGAGGAGAAGGCAAGGACCTTGGGGGGGGTACGCCCCAAGGGACTTTTGTCACCTTGTGGCGGTGGCCGGTGTAGAACTTCCGCAGAGTTTTCTCTCTTTTTCTTCTCTGAATTTCTGTGCTTCTGTCTGTGATTCGTTGTGTCTCCTTTCTTCTTGGAGTGCTCTCCTATTTATAGGCTTTTTGGTAGCCATTTAAGAGGGTTTTTGGGCTTTTATTGTCATTAAGCCGCATAATGGGAGGAGTTACAAAATTGAATTCTTTATTTTGTAACTCCTTTTTCTTGGCTTCTGATTGGCCGGAGGAGATTGAGGGCATTTAATCGCCTTTAATCGCCATGATGGGAGGAGTTTCATGAGTTAAATGCCATGAATCTCTTGACTTGTAACTCCCGGATGCTTGCTTCTGATTGGTCTGTCCAAAGAAATGGATTAATGACTGTAATAAAGCTAGTCAATTAATCACATTAAGTGGTCGCCGAGCATCTGAAGAGTCGCGGGCCGTGCCGCGTCTTTTGGGATTCTTCTGGTGATGATCATCGATGGATCTTCTGGTAATGATCATCGACATTAAGTGGTCCAACAGCGGGTCGGTGCCATCTGTCCTGTCGATTTCTTGATCGGTCGGGTAGCAAGCACACTTTTTTTGGTTGACCGGGTGGCGATCAATATTGTTTTCGATACTCTTGATGATTAACCCGTGTTTTGGACGGATGTCAGAGGACTTGGTGCCTTAAAAGCATGAATTTTGGAAAGTATCAGAGGCTGGGCTCTTCGAATCACGAAAAAACGGCGAAAACCGGGGTTTCCGGGGCCTTCCCGGCGACCCCGGGCTCCAAGGTCGCCTGCGACCCTGGGGGGGTTTTCCCCCCTTTGTGTCCCGTTTTGTGTCCGTTTTTGCTGTTTTTCGATTCTTTTTTCTTCTGTATTTTTCCTTGACATTTTGACCATTTATTGGCCTGATTTCTTTGTAGGAAACCTGGTGAGAATCCTTGCATTTTATTTTGCAAAGTTTCCAATTTCCTGAGAAAGCCGAAGACTTTGTCGCGCAGAGCTGCCGATTTTCCGTCAGAAGCTGAAACTGGGACAAACGATGTCGGAATGTCCTGAAATTTGGTGTGAAGCCTCCTGAGCAATAAATAAGACCAACCATAGGCTTTTGTTTGAGTTTTGAAGCCGTTTGGGGTCCTATCACCAGTAGACTTGCTTTTGTCGCGATGAAGATGTCGCGGTTTGATGTGCGGTCAACCGATGTCCGATTGACTTGAAATTTGACAGGGAACCTATTGGAGTCATTTTAAGATGATCCATAGGCTCTGTCTTGGAAACCATGGTCCCGGAGAGCTTTGCCACCGAGAGGCCTGATTTGGCTTCCGAGCGTCAAACTATGGTCAAATGTTGTGGAAATGACCTGAAATTTGACGTGTAGCCCTTTATAAGCATTTTGAAGCCGTCCATGTGCTCTATCTGATGAGAAATGGCCTCGGTGGTTCTCGCCGCCGAGAGGCTTGATTTAGCTGTTCGAGGGTTGATGTAGGGTCAAACGTTGTCGGTTTGACTCGGAACTTGACGTGGAGCCTTTTAGAAGTATTTTGAGACCATCCATTGGCTCTGATCGAAGATTTGGTGTCTCCGATGCTTTTGCCCCCGAGAGCTCCTTTTTGGCTGTCGGAGAAGCGAAGTCAGGCCAAATGATTTTGAAATGGCCTGAAACTTCTTGTGTACTCCTCTTTTGGCTGTCTTGAAGGATCTTGCAGTTTTTGTTTGATTCTGACAAGATTTGATTTTTGGAAGTAGCATTGCCTATTTATGGCAGGTTGCGACTTCATGTAGCTCTTTGGATCTTGAAGAGGCAAAGTGACATTTTTGGTGTCAACAAATGCCCCCTCGAGGTACAGCGACGAGTTGCTTAACTTTTGTAGTCGATGTGCCTCGAAGAGATTTTGAAGGAGAGCCTGTGACTTGACCAAGAGTCTTTGAGCAGTCTTTCTTTTTGGTATTTGTAGCCTTTTGAGCTTCCAGGGGAATTTTATGGTAGTGAAAGGGATCACGTACCATCTCGAGGCAAAGTTTTGAAGATGACATCAGGGATGTGGATTTGGGTTTTGACCTTGTGACCTAACAGGCTATATGTGGCAGGTTAGGGGGTCGGGTTTGGTTTTGATCGTGTGACCCAACAAGCTGTATGTGGAATGTTGGGGGATCAGGTTTTGGTTTTTGGTTTTGGTCTTGTGACCTAACAGGCTGTATGTGGCAAGTTAGGGGACCAGGATTTGGTTTGATTTTTATGGAATGTCAATTTCAAGATTTTGGCTCAATTTGGTAGATGAGGCTGGATGGTTTGATTTTTGGAAGCTCATGGGGCTTGGAATTCTCTTTGTATGGTTGAATCAACTCAAAAGAGGCATGGAACCATTTTTGTATGCTCTTGGTAAGAGGGATTTCTCTTTGACTAAAAGCCCAATTTTTTTTTTTTGGTGCCTAGGTGGTCAAACCTGGCTCATATGGGCTAACCCATGGGACCTTAAGCTTTTGAAATGGCCTAGATCTCATATGGTGTCATTTTTGTAAAGAATATCCAAAAATATCTCATTTGGATAGAGAATATCTAAGAATGTCTTTACTTGGAGAGAATCTCTCATATTCCCTTTATTTTGGGATAGGATATCTCAAGATATCTTTCTTTTGGGAAAGAATCCTTCATCGATCCTATCTATTGGGAGAAAATCTCTCATTGATTTCTTTTTGGGAGAGAATCCCTCAAGATATCTTTCTTTTGGGAAAGAATCTTTCTAATCTCTTTGTTTTGGTAAGGTTACTAATTAGTAACACTTATCTCTTTCTTCTTTCCTTCTTTGGTTTGCTCTCTTCTATAAAAGCAAGGAGGAGGTTGGATCTCTTGCTCTTATTACTTTATTTTGCAATAATCTCAAGAGGGCTTCAAGACCAAGAGTTCTTCTTCTTCAAGATCTTCAAGACTTTTCTTCTTCTTCTCCCTCAATGGCTTCAAGTAAGTTCCTTTTTTCAAGAAAACTCCATTGTAGGAAAAAATAAAAAGTTCTTCTTTCTTTTTTTTTGTTTCTTTCTTTTTTTTTCACGTGTTTTCCCTTTTTTTCACACGTTTTTTCTTTTCTTTTCTTCTTTCTTTTTTTTTATGTTTTATTTTTGTTTGTGGGCCGTACGGACAGATCCGTACGGATCTGGCCGTACGGCCACGTGGCCTGTGGGCTACGGCCTGTGGGCCAGCCCCTTTTTTTTTCTCTTTTTTTTTGTTTTCTTTCCCTCCCCTTTTTTTTGAGAAAGTTTCTTTTCTTTTCTTTTTTTATTTTTTTGCTCATCATGATAATGCATTTTTTTTTTGCAAACGTAGATGTTCATGCATGCATTTGATTGTAAATTAAATTTGTAGCATGATGTGATAGCATACCTGAAAGTTTTCGCAATTTTGGGAATTTGGAGCTCGCAGCGATGTTGAGCCCTTCCTGATTTTGCTGAGACTTTGAGGTTTCGAAAGATTGGAGTTTCGGAGCTCGCAGCGATGTTGAGCCCATCTTCAAGCTTTCTTTTTCTTTAGGGATAGTTCCTTTTCTTCGAAATTGCCCCGTCATCATGTCAAAATTTCGCCAGATTTTTTTTTAGCGAGATTCTGTCATTTTGATGTTTGATCTTTTTCTTTTCCATCCTTTTCAGGTGGTTCCTCCAGAACGAACAAGGGTAAAGAGCCTGCTACAAGCGTACCTCGTCGATTCTTCTAGATCTTCTAATCCGGCCGTTCAACAGGCCTTTGAGAAGGTCCAGTATGTTGAGAGAAATCTGGAAGAGTGCGACTCCCTCAACAGAGATGAGATGAGGCAGCGACTGATCACTCTCAAGGGAGAGGAATTCTATAAGATCATGGTAAGCAGTCGTCCATGGGTGATGGAAGATCAGAGCGTTTTGCCCAAGCCTACCTTCTTCTTTGGTGATGCAATCCCTGATGACATGACATACCAGAGGAGATGTTTTCAGTTTTCTTTCACAGCAGATGGTGAGAAGAAGACTGTTGGTACCCGATCGACGTTTGATCGCACCGTCTCGATCATGAGCCTTGCCCCCACGTGCTCTAAGAGGGAAGATCCTCCAAGCTGGGTGAGAAGGACAAATGTAATCAAGACTGGGGTTTTTGTTGGCGGTTCTCCTGGATATACGGAGAGGTCGCCTGTTGACATGGATCTTTTGATGCCATCCAGCGGCTACCAGGGTTCTGATTATCCGTCGGTCGATTTGAGACCGGTGGGCCTTGGTATTTTTAGCGGTGACGGCAGCAATTGGATCAAGCCTTTTCGACTCCGTGGCCGTTTCAATGCTGACTCTGAGTGGAAGTCGTGGACTGATCGCGTCCTGCTGATTGGTGGCGCCGTTTTGAAGGAAGCCAGGATTTTTGATGCGGTCCGCGCCTTTAGGGAGACCGTGATCTTTTCCGACGAGGCCTTCATGGCTATGCTGGAATCATTCCTCCCACAAACCAATACCTTCGTTGTGACGAATGGTGAGATTGGTTTTTCTTTGAAGGAGCTGAGCGTCATTACTGGATTGCCCATCCTCGGCAAACTCTATGAGGAGTTTATGCCGATTGACAGCGTCCTCGAGGGGCAGTCTGAGGAGTTCAGGCTTCTGTACTTTCAGCTCGTCGCCTTCTATGATTTTTTGAAGGAAAAGGAGGGTTTGAAAGTTAGATCCAGCTTTTGGAAGAGTTCTAGCTCTTCATTCCCCAACTTTTTTGATAGCAGGGAGTCTTCTGATAGCGTGACCCAAGAAGCCGGAGCTCAGGATCCAAGTTCAAAGAAGATCTTGGCCATGCAAGAAGAGTTGAGAGATTTCTGTGCAAGTACAAACGCCATATGTCCTGACATTGCACTGCGGAGAGATCTCGCTGTTTACCTCACTTATTGGCTTGGTGAGGCTGTTTTTGCTGGAGGAGATGGAACGCACATCAGGCCGCATTGTATTTTTCCGGCTTGTCAGATGGTGTTTGGAGAGCAGCTTGCTTTGGTGCCAGCTCTTTACTCCTACCTGTGTACCGAACTGCAGGCTACTGCTTTTTTGGTTCGGCTTGGGCTTCCTATGAATAGGGTATTTTCAGCCCACATCTTTTATTCGTGGTATGTATACCACTGTCCTGGCTTCCACCGGCTGGGTGCTGCACAAGATGATGATCCTCTGATGATTCGATTGGCTAAGGGCAAAGCCGTGTCCGAATCACTTTTGTTTGCCCACATGAGGATCCGACGGTTCAGGGACGTCGAGATGGGGCAGTCTTCAGTGAAGCTTTCTCCGGAGTTGCGGAAGAAGGCTTTTGATTTTGGTGCCTCCCGAGACTCTACCAGGGTGGGGTCGGGAAGGCTTTATTCCTTGACGAATGCAGAGAGAGAGTGGCTTTTCAGCATACGTGTCGGCACAATGGTGTACCGTAGACATCTTTTCGTTGACATCCAGCCGTATGTACCCTCTCGCTTTGCTTTGCAGCTAGGCTTTTCTCAAGGCGTTGTTGGAGCGCCTTCAAGCATGGTGAAGCGCTTTGGAGGCTTACAGGACGGGAGAAATGGATGGGCTTTCTATAGTGCTGAAGACACTACAGCCATGATTTCTTATCCTGTGTTGCTGACTTCCCGGACTGCCGGCTTTGCGAAGTGGTTCGCGGAGAGCTTTTCGGCATATCGGGGGCTTTCCAAGAAGGAGCTTGATGTGAAGTTGGCATCTGGAAAGGGCCTTGGAAAGTCGGATGGCGTCCGGCGAGAGGAAGTTTGGGCCTTCCTTTCTGGAGAGAAGCACAAGATAGGCTTTCTCGGTGACCAGGGCGTCATTGGTTCTGAAGCTGTTCGAGAAATACCTGATGAGGCTTTAGAGCAGCTATAACAGGAGGAAGTGGAACTTGGCGCTTGGATGCAAGCGGCACAGAGGCAAGCTTCCGTGGAGTCTACTGGCAAGAGTAGACCATCCAATGAGGAGTCAAGTGGGAAACCTGACTCTGACAGCGGGGCAGGTTCCTCTAAGAAGCGAGCCCGCCGGGGTAAGAGGGGGAGGAGTCATCATCGCAACAAGGGGCAGCATGAGGACTCTCCTGACTTGGAAGTTCCTCTTACTATCAATGAGGATGTGCCAGTGGATGCTGACGAGCCTCCTGAGAAGAGAAGTCGAGAAGAAGAGACCGTTGGTGAAGGTATGATTCTTCCTTTTTCTCTTTCCATTTCTTTTCATGGGATTTTTTCCATGTTATGATTTGCTTCTTGTTTCTGCTTTTCTCTTCTTTTTTTTTTTAGCAGAGGAAGACTTGATGATGCCTGAGGTTCCGGTCGATGAGGTGGTGACGGATCCTGTCGAGGCACCTGAAGAAGAACCGAGGGACTCTGATGACTTTGAACCCTCGATGGACGCAAATGCTGATGATGCTTCCAATGAGTTCATGGAGGAGGAAAGTGTTCCGCCAGTCGTCGAAGAAGGTATTTTGTAGTTATAACCCTGATAATGATTTTCAAACAGGGTCATATTCATACCTTTTTGTGTTTCTTTGGCAGGTTTTGAAGTGACAGAGGAGGGTCCGTCGCTTCCTTCAGAACCAGAGCAAGGGATGCCAGAGGTTGATCCAGAGGTAGAGATTCCTGGGACCAGCTCTGACAATGTTGAGGAGATTCCTCGTGCTGAGATTCCTTCCCGAGCAGAGTAGCTTCAGCTGGAAAGAGTTCTTTTGTTACTCTTCCAACAGATGATGATATGAGTAGCCGACCAACGGAGTTGGGCGAATCTTCAGCTGGGCCATCTCTTCTCTTTGCGAAGAAGGTGGTGGTGCGAGTTCTGAGCTCTTGGATTGAGACTCTCTTTTCTGGGCACTTGGAAGCCGGATTTGGCATGATCCAGCATGTGCAGGAGATTCTCAGTGATGCCAAAGAGGCTGGTCTGGATGTCACAGGTGCCGGGGCGATCGTTGATAGGATCATTGCACTGGGTGACAAGTGGTTTGAGACCGTGGGTTTGGCTGATGACCAGTTCTTCAAGGAGATGTTCCTGGACCCTGCTGATAAGGCTAAGTCTGACCTGGATGAGGCTACAGAAAGTAGGAAGCAGGCAGTCCGAAAGAAGAACTTAGAAGAGCAAACCATCATCGGGCTGACACATGACCTTAACATCCTTGATAGGGAGGTCGATGAGGCCAGGAAACGTCTCGAGCATCTGCAGGCACAAGTCGCTGCCAAGTGGACTGCCATAATAGAGGCTCGCGACAGGGAGAGTGCTCTGATTCGCCTGGTTGCAGATGCCAATCGAGTTCTTGAAAGGAAATCTGAAGAAAGCGAACGATGGCAAACTGCTCGGGATAAGCTTCCCGGTGTGAAAGAAGGGGTACAGCCCACTCCAGCATCTCATGGCAGGTTCCTGAAGAAGCGTGCCTTGGAATCCTTGACGGCTAAGGCTAAAAGTTTGCTTGAGGAGCTGAACTCTTGGCTGGAGACCATTTTTGATTGAGCTCCTGTATATATATATATATATATTTTTTTTACAGAAACCATCCTTCTCTCTTTTTTTTTGGTACCAATTGTATTTTTTTGGTACTTATTTTTTTGTAGTGCTTGTGAACACTTTCTCTTTTTTTTTTTTGTACCACATGTATATATTTTTTTGGTACTCTCTTTTTTTGTTATCCCTATGCTCACTTGAATCTTTTTGTGATAAAAGTAATTGCTAAATGGGATGCTCTTCTTTTTTGTTATCCCTACGCTCACTTGAATCTTTTTGTGATAAAAGTAATTGCTAAATGGGATTTGATCAAAAGGTTGTCATTTTGTGAAAATCTTTTGTCAAATGATTGTTTTGGCATGGAAGCCAGGTTTTTGTTTGTGGCATGGAAGCCAATTTTGGCATGAGAGCCAGCTTTTCTTGTGGCATTGATAGCCGAGTTTTTTTTTTTTTTTGTGGCATCTATAGCCAGTTTTGGTGGCATTGATAGCCGGTTTGTGGCATTGATAGCCGGTTTTTGGTGGTATTGATAGCCTATTTTGTTTTGGTGGCATTAATAGCCGGTTTTTTTTAAATCCAAGTTTTTGTTTGTGGCATTGATAGCCGGTTTTGTTTTGGTGGCATTGATAGCCGGTTTGTGGCATTTATAGCCTGTTTTGATGGCATTTATAGCCGGTTTGGTTTTCAAAAATACAAGTATCGACTAAAAGTCGCCTCCCTGCTGAATGTTCTTGCAAGTATCGATGGAATGTCGCATCCTTGCTCATTCGGTTGCGAGTATCGATGGAATATCGCATCCTCGCGGATCTGGGTGCAAGTATCGATGGAATGTCGCATCCTTGCTTTTCAAAAATTTTGGTTTTGCGGGTACTAACTTGATGTCGTTTCCCCACGATTTTTGAAATTTGTGGTTTTTTCGAACCTTTAGGTTATATGGATATCAACTGAAATGTTGCGTCTCCATGGTTTTTTAGGTTTTTTCGAACCTTTGAAATTTGGGTTGTGGATATCAACTGAAATGTTGCGTCTCCACAGTTTTTTAGGTTTTTTCGAACCTTTGAAATTTGGGTTGTGGATATCAACTGAAATGTTGCATCTCCACAGTTTTGGATTTTGCAAGTACCGACGAAATGTCGCTTCCCTGCGATTTTGGAAGTGTCGAACGTGGTTCGCTTGCTTCCGATTTGTGCGAGTATCGACTAAGCGTCGCTTCCCCGCGGTTTTTGAAAAACAAATTTTTTTTTTGTTTAAAGACACGAGGGTCATAAGTTTTGACCTAAAACCATTTTGGTGGTAAAAGGCAGGGTGGACTAGGGTGGAAATCCCTGAATCCGGATTTTGTTTCAAACCATGAATTTTGGGTTCAAGGGTTGAAAATTTTGGTCAAGTCAGGGAAAGGTTCCTAAACTTGAATTTTTTTATTTTTTTTTTACAATGAAACGATGAAAGTAAGCATTGTTTTAAATTTCTAGAAATTTCAACATTTGATATGAAAATTCTAAAAAAGGGTGGGTTTAGCGAGCGTGTTCCTGGAAACCGGTTTTGGCCGTACAGGCATTGCTCTTACCCAGTTGGGTAAGTCTTCAAGGGTAGTACCGCTTTAAGAACTTGTCGTTGATGGGCAGCATACATCTGTCACCTTCCATGTTTAGGAGTGCGTATGCGCCGTTGGAGAAAACCTTGTCGATGACGTAGGGTCCCTCCCATTTTGGCTCAAATTTGCCTTTGGACTTGTGAGCGAAGACCATTGGTCTTTTTACCGCAAGAACCAAGTCACTCTTTTTGTAGGCGCGTTGCCTGACCTTTTTATCGAAAGATCCTGCCATGCGGGCTTGGTAAAGTTCAATGCTTTGTTGAGCTTCGAGCCGTCTCTCATCGAGATTGTCCAGCTCATGGAGTCGCAATTTGACATTGTTTTCTTGAGTCATGTCATTTTGCAAGGATGCCCTGAAGGAAGGAATTTGTACTTCCAAGGGCACGACAGCTTCGCATCCATAGACTAAGGAGAATGGTGTGCTATGGGTTGGTCCTCGAACGGTGGTTCGATAGGCCCACAAAGCTTCAGACATTTTGTCGCTCCAGTCTCTTTTGTGACTAGAGACCTTTTTTTAAGGATTTTGCAGAGTGTCTTGTTGAAAGCTTCTGCTAACCCGTTTGCTGCCAGATTGTATGGAGTCGAAGGACAGCTTTGGATTTTGTATTTGTCGCAGAACCTGTAGAATCGATGATCCCAGAATTGTGGTCTGTTATCATGGACGAATCTTTTGGGTATGCCGAAACGACAAATGATGTTGGTGCGCAGGAACTGAAGGACTGATGAGGTCTTCATTTCGTTAAACGCAAATGCTTCTGACCACTTGGAGAAATAATCCGTAGCGGCGAAGATGAAGCGATGACCTTTGCTCGAAGGGGGAGAAATAGGACCTATGATGTCCATACCCCAGGCTTCGAAAGGCCATGAGATCGCTGTAGGATGCAGCCATTCTGGAGGCATGTGAATGTAATCTCCATGAATTTGGCATTGTTGGCAGCGCTTAGCAAATTGCATTGCGTCAGACACCATGGTAGGCCAGTAATATCCTAACCTTTTTATCTGATCATAGAGCTTAGGTCCAGCCTGATGAGCTCCGCAAAGACCAGCATGAACTTCTTTGAGTGTTTCTTCAGCCTCTTGTTGTGACAAGCATCGTAGAAGTACTCCGTTGAAGGATTTCCTGTAAAGGATTTTTGAAGGAATATCCAAATGAAAGCTTGGGGTTCGCCTTTGGATGCTTACCCGTTCTTTTGGATCTTCAGGTAGGATTCCGAACATAATGTAATCAATGAACGGATCCCTCCAGTCGCCGATTGAAGTTTGAAGGATTGAAATCCGACTTCCGACCACTTGGTGGCGTTCAGCAACTGCTTGGTGTGTGTTAGGAGGAGGAAGGATTCTTCTTTCGCACACTGTGATTTGCATGTTTTTCCCCTTCCTGGATTGCCATGGATGCGGCAAGTCCGGCTAGGGCATCTGCACATATGTTTTCACCTCTACGAATGTGGGTGATGTGACAGATGTCAAACTTTTGCAGAAGTGATTGTGCCTTGTTGTAGTAAGGCAACAAATCTGGCTTCCTGACTTCAAATTTCTGATTCATCTGGTTGACGATCAGTTGAGAGTCTCCAAAAACTTCCAGCATGGTGAAACCGGATTCGATGGCGAGTTCCAATCCTAAGATCAGAGCTTGATATTCAGCTGCATTGTTTGTGCATGGTTCCAGTAGCGAGAAAGCGTGTGGAATCATGTATTTGTCGGGGCTAACAAAGAGGATGCCAACTCCCGAGATCAGCTGTCTTTTTTCATTCGTCTTAGTTGCACCGTCAAAGTACATGTCCCAGGAGGCACTTTGTGAGAAAGTCTCCACATTGTAGACTGGTTCGTCTGGGAGATCATCTCTGAGCGGAGAATCTTTAGGCAATGGATGCTCTGCGAGGAAGTCCGCTAGAACTTGCCCTTTGATTGCTTTTTGTGGTACATACCTAATATCAAATTTTGACAGAAGGATGGACCATTTTGCCAGTCGAGCATTGAGAGAACCTGCCTTTGTGACAAGGACCTTCAAGAGGTTGACCCTCGAGACCAGGTATACTGTGTGGGAAAGCAAGTAGTGACGCAACTTTTGTACGGCGAACATCACCGCAAGACATTCTTTTTTCGACTGGAGAGTAGCGATGCTCTGCACCTACTAGCATGCGCTGAGGTAATATAGAGCAGCTTCTTTTCTTTGATCATTTTCTTGCGCAAGCAGAGCTCCCAAAGAGTGATCAAGGGCTCTTGTGTACAAGATGAATGGTTTTCCAGTGGTAGGAGCAGCTAACACTGGAGGTTTTGTCAGGTATGACTTGATGTCTTGGAAAGCAGCTTCACAGTCAGCATCCCAGACAAAGTTTACACCTTTTTTCATCAATCGGGAGAATGGATGGCATTTCCCCGAAAGATTGGAGATGAACCGTCTGATGTAGGCTAATCTCCCTTGAAGCCCTTTGAGTTCTCTCAATGTTCTTGGAGAGGGCATTTCTAGAATGGCTTTGACTTTTATGGGGTCAAGCTCTATTCCAGCTTTCCAAACTAAGAATCCGAGGAACTTACCCGACGAGACGCCAAAGAAGCATTTCAAAGGATTCATTCGCAGTTTGTGTTTGCGAAGCCGGAGGAAGACTTCTCGAAGGTTCTCGAGATGATCTTCTTTTCTTTTGCTTTTGACGGCGAGGTCATCAACGTAACATTCAACCGTCTTGTGCTGCATGTCTTGGAATATTTTCATCATAGCCCTCTGATATGTGGCACCAGCATTTTTCAGACCAATTGGCATGACAGTGTAGCAATACACGCCAAATGGGGTCCGAAAAGATGTATGTTTTTCATCCTCAGGATGCATCTTTATCTGATTGTAGCCAGAGAAACCATCCATGAATCTCATTCGCTCGAATCCACAGGTATTATCAATCATTACCTCTGGTATGGGGAGCGGAAATTCATCTTTAGGGCATGCGCCATTCAGGTCTCTATAGTCAATACAAACCCTGATCTGCCCGTTCTTTGTCACAGGGACAATGTTGGCCAACCATTCAGGATGTTGTTCCTCACGGATGAAGCCAACGCTTTTGAGTTTTTGAACTTCTTGTTCAATTTTATCCATCACATCTGGACGGAATCTTCTTTGGCCTTGCTTGACAGGCTTGATGTCTTCTTGAAGATTGAGTTTGTGAACCGCTATTTTGGGGTCTAAGCCTGGCATTTCAGCGTAAGACCATGCAAAGCAATCAACGAACTCACGAAGAAAGGCGATATACTCGAGTAACTCATCATCCTTTATATTCTTGCTTATGAATACAGGACGTGGGTTATCTGGTGTTCCCAAGTCTATCTTTTGAACAGGATCTTCTGTTGGAAGGTTCGAAGGTGGTTCCTCCACAATATTTTCGGAGGCTTCCAGCTCAACGAAACCTTCTAGGTTTTCAAAGGCATTTCCAGACCAAGGTTTTGTTCCTTTCCACGGGTCTTCTTGATCGGTAATTTTCCCAAGGCTTGCTATGAGATGATCCCAATCGCCTATTGAAACCGGGTCGAAGTAGGCTACTTCTTTTGGAGATGAGGGTTCTTCTGGGTCAGAAGACCACACGTCTGTGCCATCGGACAACTCCTCTTCATTTTCGGAGAAATCGTGCCAATTGGATGAGCTTCCTGGATCTTTGTCAGGTGACTCATCAAAGAGATATCCAGGGAGATCGATGTCTTCATGGACTTGAGATGTTGAGGCTTGGTCAGTATATTGACTTTTAAGCCTTTGTGTCAACTGTCTCAGGGGAGTGTCGGGATCATACCCTAACCCGTGTGAAGACTTTTCTACATAGCCGTAGAGTCTCCAATCTTCCAGCTGGCTTTTGGTCAAGACGGGCCCCAATGGCATGAGAATACCGCGTCCTTCTCCCAAACCGACTGGGTTTTGAGCGTCATAGCCCATTTTCTTCATAATAGCTTGTGCCACAGAACTATATAAGGATAGTTGAGGCATACCTTCATTTTGGAAAGGTTCAGGCACGAAGTTTGATGAAGAAGCATCCGATCGATGGAAGAAGATCGGTTTTTTCCCTGCTGAAGTTGCTGGAACAACGAAGGAAGCTGACATAGGATCTTCTATGTCAGAAGTTGTCTCTATTGGAGTGAGAGCAGGCTGAACTTACTGAGTGTCAGCTTGGCTTGACGATGCGTCGTCTTCTGGCTCTGAATCCGAGTCCGTGTCTTGCATGATAGACACGAAAGAGACAACAAATTTGCCCTCAGGCTTTTGTTTTGCCTTCTTCACTTTAGTTGTGATGACCAAAGGCTTTGAAGATTTGAGGGAGATGATGAAGGGAGTTTGAATGCTCTCTTCAGATTTACCGGATGGTTTGTTTTCTTCCGGTGATTGTTGAGGAGCTTTGCCTTTATCTTTCTGGAGATTTTCGGCAAAGTATGCTGTGTGCTTCTCCTCTTCTTCTTTTTCACCTTCATACATTTGTGAGTCTGCGAAGTGGACTTCTTTACCTTTGAAGGGTTTTCTGTCCGCAAAGAATCGATGTATCATGCCGTCGTCGCCAACAAACTTGATGCATTGATGTAGAGTTGAAGGGACAACACCATTCTCGTGGATCCAAGGGCGTCCGAGAAGGATGTTGTAGCATGAAGAGGTTTTTACTGCATACACTGTGACCTCAGAGATAAGATCACCGATCTGCAACTTGAACCTGATTTTGCCGATAGGCCTTTGAGTACTCCCATCGTATCCAAAGATAGATACAGATGTGTGGCTCAGCTTGCTAAGTGGGATGCCCAACTCTTCAAGAGCCGATGTGGAGATGAGGTTGAGTGCAGAACCTCGGTCGATCTGAACTCTGTGCATAGGCATTTCCTTGATATACCCTGTGAAGTACAGCGGTCGGTTATGCCTGGTTTCTCCAAGTAGGAGGTCGTCCTTTGTGAAGGCGATGGTTGCACTGGCTACTTTTTTAACCGAGAGGCATTCAATGCACGATCCCTCAGTTTTCTTCTATCTCCCTTTGAGGAGGCTTCTGAGTTTTTTACCCGGTAATCCATTTCAATTTGGAGGACTTGCGGGGCATATTTGTCGACATCCTCATTCAGCTTTTGTAATTCCGAGATGAGATTATCACGAGTGTGCGGAGACATTCGCAACAAATCTAGGATGTGTAGACGTGCAGGTATGTGCTTGAAGTGTTCAATCAAGTCATACTTGAAAGCCTCCTTAGGGCCTGCATGTTCATCATTGTTGCCACTGGGGGCGCTTACAACATCTTTTCCCGAAGGATTTACATATGTAAAGGAAGATTGGTTGTAATTTTTGTGGTAGTCCCGGCCAGAGCGGGTGCCTCTACCAACTTCGAGAGCTTCTTGAGAAGGGTCTTCGTTTAGAAGATTGTCTTCAGGATCAAGAGGCTGTCGTTTTTCATTTGCTAAGGATGAATCAGCAGCAGAGTTGCCATCCTCAGTGATCGTGTTGCACGGAGCATTTTCCGGGAACAAGTCCTGAACAGCATCCAGCAACCTTTCTTCTTCGTTGACTAATTCATCATCCCAAGCATCAATGGCTTGGAATTCTTCAGTCAGGAAGGGTGTGAACTTTGAAGTCACAGTCTCAGGAGAAGAAACCTGAGAGGGTGTCATCTCAGTGAAAGTCACGTGAGACGAGGTGGCTTCAGAAGATACATTGCTAGGCGTCGCCGGAGTGTAAGTGCTCTCATCAGACGATGCTTCGGAAGAGCTATAATCCCGAATTATCACATTACAGGAAGCTCTGACGGGAGACGTTGCCTGATCGGAGTCAGACTCATCCTCGGATGTAAGAGGATCGTCTATCCAGCAATTTTCTCCATTTTCAGGAGTTAAGGGAGAATGTACCTGGTGGTCTTCAGGGACTTCAGGCTCTGGGTTGCGAGGAGGCTCGTTGACGCGGTCTTGCTCTTGTTCTAGAGCGAGTCGCTGCAAGATCCTTGCATATTCTTCAAGATCAGGCATGGGAGCCGGATCTTCTTCTTCATCAACTCTTTGTGGCTCAACATGGTTGATTTCCACTAGAGTAATGAGAGGTGCTGGGTCAGCAGCATTTTCTTGTACAGGTTCTTGGTCTTCTTCATCATCAGACCAGGATCCTTGTGGCTGTAGGGGGTTATACCAGATTACTGGCATAAGATGAGACTCAGGAACCCATTCTTCATCGGAGAGATATTCTCCTGTTTCAAGGGACTCCTCCCACTCATCTGTGTAGTTGGATTCGAATCCATCATCGGTGTCGCTGGATTCGTATCCGTCAATAGAGAATCCAATTACTGAATTGCAAGAGTATGATGCCTCCTGCATGGCTTCTTTGAATTGAGGTGGCATGAAATCACTGAGAGTGAATTTCCTTACCCCTTTTGAAGCCTCTGGAAGGGATGTTTTTGTTGCCTCCAGTGAAGCGGTAGAGGAAGCCTCTGCCTTTTCTTTGACCTCTAGTTTTGGCTGGGTCTTCTCTTGCCGTTTGAGCTTGAGGAGATGTTTCCTAGCCTGCCTTCGCTGTTGAGCTGTAGGCTTTGTTTTCACGACCTCCCAATTTTCATCTTCCAAGAGATCGGGATGTACCCATATCGGTTGTCCGTCTGGTGTCGGGTAAGGAACCAGTTCCTCGGACGCTTGGATTGAGTTTATCACCTTGAAGGAAGTAGTGATCTTCTTCTTCGGTGATTTTGATGTTTGTCCACATGTCACCATGTTGATGGAGGCAGACCCATAGTTTTTGTCAAAGGTGATGACTCCGTTTTTCCACATCTCATTTATTTTCTCTCTCACAACGAAGCATTGATTGAGAGGATGCGAGATCATTTGGTGGTATGGACAGTACCGAGGATCGTTGGTTTTGCCAACATCACCCGGTCTTTTTGGTTCAGGCAAGGTGAGCTTGCCGTTTGCCACAAGAGCCCCGAAGATTTCATCAACATCTTCATCAAACGGGTATTTCTTCTCTACTCGTTCTTTGAAGGCATCTGAGAGTTCAGGTCTCTTACCAGCAACTTTATTTTCAGCTTTCTTTGGTGGCTGAGGAGCTGACTTGGTCTGCACATTGAGGACCTCTTTTTTCTTCGGTTTAGAGGTTGCAATGGTGGTCGGCCCTTTTCTTGATGATTTCTGACTGTTGAGGTCTTTAATCACCGTTTCAGCTTCCATGGAAGCTTCTAGGAGTTCTCCCAGGTTTTTTGATTTGTTGCCGATGATCATGGAGCGGATTCTGGCTCTCATGTTGTTTCGGCAAATGTCGACTAGCGATGCTTGTGGCAATACATCAGAGCATTTGTATGCCATTGCTTTCCACTTGTGAATGAAGTCATATGTTGATTCATTCTCCCCCTGTTTTAGGCTGCACAGCTGAGCCATAGTAGCGGGATGATCTTCACCTTTGAAGTGAGTCAGGAAGCGTGTCTCTAGCATGGCCCAGTTTTGGATTGAGTCCTCCGGCAGAGTGGAGTACCAATCTAAGGCCGTACCTTTTAGGGTACTTGCAAAGAGGCGGATCTTGAGTGCATCTTGATCTGCGATAGCTCCCGTCAGGATCTTGAAGTGGATGACGTGCTGTCTGGCTGATCCTTTCCCCGTATATGTTTGGAGAGTAGGATGCTTGAATTTGGTGGGGAACGGGACCGAGTCCATCCATAAGGGATATGGTGGCTTGATCCCATGGTCCTTGAGTATATCCTCTTCTTTTGCTTTGGCGAGGATACTGTCTACGTCCTTTTTGGTAAGGGCGCGTGACTCATTTTCTTCTCCATTTACCTCGTCGTTTTGATGATTCGGAGGAGGTTCATTGTTCGCCTGATTTTGGAAGGCGAGGAGAAGGTTTGCCATCAGAGTTTCAATCCTCTGCTGGCCCTGTTCCAACTGCTGGATGCGGGTGATCGCATCTTCTGGAGGTGGATTGCGGGGCGGTGGCTCAAAATTTGTAGCCAAGACATTCATCCTTCGTGATTCGAACGAAGAAACTGTCCTGGTGACTGAGCTGGGGCTCATTCTTTTTGAAGAAGAGCTTGAGGAAGGATCACTCTGCCGTCCTTTGCTTGAAGGAGCAGGGGATTCTTCTGAATGTCTTCTTGTCCTTGAGACACTGCGGGTCGTCGGACGTCGGACATGGATTTTTGTTGCTGATTTTTGGCGCCTTCTGGTTTTTCCAACCATATGGACGGCAGCAACTTGGTTGGGTCTTTCTTTTTCGACCCATTTGGGAGAGACTTGGAGTGTAGGAGGCTGGGTCCTTTGCTTCTCTAGTCTCTGCCGGTATGACGCGCGGCGGCGTATACGATGAGCAATTTGAGCTTCGGTCAGCTCTAGCTCGGCTTTGACGATGAAGGATGTGCTCCCTCGGGCGCAGCAGCCGAGCCTGTCTTCTTTGCAGCTGGGCAAGGACAGGATGCAAACCCTGTCCTTCGCCTGTTGCAGCGAAGCTTTGAATTTTTGGAGTTCGGCCCCTGTAGAGATGAAGGGTCGAACTGCAGGTTTGTAGGCCTTAGCAGGTGCTTGTAGAGGCCTTGTGATGCATGATTTGATTTTGGGCTTGTAGGAACAAGCCGGCTCATGCTGGGATGACTTGGAAGTCAGGTTGGAGATGGGTCTCTCCTCTTTCATGTAGGCAAGAGGGTAGAACTGGTTCTCCTTGAGTGGGGCCAGGAATGCTGGCTTAGTGGATGTTTGGGACCTTTTCTGTTTTGGTGAAGGTCTTGGGGACCAAGTCTTGGGATAGACCTGGTTGCTTGCAGGTCGAGGCTTCGTGGGGGTGCCACGGGCTTCAGGCCTTCTGGTGCTCGCCTTTGGTGTCATGGTAGTGACACGTTGAGAGGCGAGTTTCTGCTTCTTGGAGGGAGCAGTTTGTTCCTCAGGAAGTGGGAATGGTCCCAGCGTCCCAAAGACGATGGTCCGGGGAGTCGAGGTCGACCCAGAGTTCAGAGAGTTGTCGAGGGAGTTGACACTTCGGCAGCTGATGGGGCACTTGTAGGTGCGCGCAGTTTGCTTCTGTTGAAGCATGATTTGGTGCTTGTTCTCATCGAAGGTAATGGTAAGCGATGCTGCCATTGTTAGTTTTTTTTCGAAAATTTCTGAAACAAGACTACATCCATTAGTTATCACAAGAATATAATGATGATAAATGGGAAGTTCTATGGTTTCGTCTTTTCAAATTGCTCGAGGGAGATGACCCAAGCAATATGAGGAAGGCAAAATGCCATAGAGGGTACAATTGTTCTGATCGCAGGTATGGTAAGCCCAGAATGAGCGTCCCAGTGACTGCTAGAAGCAATTGTGAACTTAAATTCGACTTATCGAGAAGCAAAGCTTGCTCGAGATAAGAAGAATATAAAGTTTGGAGTTACAGATGTGCCGGTTGCAATACAGTAGACCCTGAAAGGGCGTACTAGTACCGCTAGACACAAATGTTTTGAGACCGCATCTATGAGATGAGATTCTCTGTTTTGAAAGCTCAAGATTGGATTCATCAAAGAGAGCAGATGGTATTCCAATCTGAACACGGGCTCAGCGATTTCCGCGAGCGCCAGTGCTCAGAAAGAAATGAACCATAATTTCTCGGATATGAATCTAAAAATGACGAGTTTTTTTTTTTTTTTTTTTTTTTGAAAAGCCAATATCGGGTTCATCAAAGAGAGCAAAAGGCATTCCAATCTGAACACGGGCTCAGCGATTTTCGCGAGCGCCAGTGCTCAGAAAGGAGAAGACCAAGATTTCTCCAATCTAAACCCAAAATGACGGAAGTTTTTTTTTTTTGAAGATTTTGAAGATTTTTTTTTTTTTTAAGAATTTTTTTGAAATTTTTTTTTTTTTGAAATTTTTATTTTTAAAAAATATTTATTATTTTTTTTTTAATTTTATTTAAAAGACGAGAGAGTACACATAGGCCTCCTAACCCGGTCTTATGAAATCTTGATTGATAGAATTGCCCCTAGGTAAGGGTAGGATTACTTAATGAACCCGTTTGGAGGACCCTTGCCTAGAACAGTCAAGCTGTCTCCACACTCTGGACAAGGCTTTTCTTTGAATCAACCATGATCAAAGAACACAGTTGGTTTAACCTTAGTGGTCTATGTCTTTTTTTTTTGTTTTTTTATATATATATATATATATTTTTTTTTTATTTTTAATGAACTCATCGAAGAGAAACGATGGCCCAAAACCTTAGTCGAACAGTCTCAACATTTCTGCAAGCGCAATGAACGATAGGAACGGATCAAGGTTTCTCAATTTTGAATCCAAATTGAGAAATCTAAAATTTTTTTTTTATATATATTATTTTTTTTATATTTTTTTTTTAGATCTTTAATGAACTCATCGAAGAGAAACAATGGCCCAATCCCCGATCCGAACACGGTCTCAGCGATTTCCGTGAGCGCCAGTGCCCAGAAGGGAGAGGATCAAAGTTTCTCAATTTTGAATCCAAACTGAAAAATCTGATTTTGTTTTTGTTTTTTTTTTTTTTGAAAAGAGAAAGAGTGGAAATAAATTCAAAGAATTAGAAATTTCCAAACAAAAAATCTCATCTCATTTTTTTTAGATGCGGAATTCAACATAGGCCACCAATTATAAAGTAGCCAAGGATTCGAGAAAAGAAATATAAGCATAGAGCAAAATATATGATATGCAAATATTTCATTTCTAGCATCGTGTTCTCAAATAAACGAGTCCCACCGGGTGTGCCAGCTTGATGGACCGCGCTCCTGCTCGGTTCCTACCGAGGTCGGCGGACGTGGGAGTCCGTCGGGTCCGACCCTTTCGTAACCAGGGGGCAGGGGCGTGCATCAACATTTCTTTTTTTGTGTGGGTGTGCCAGATTTTCTATTTTACTTGGAATTGCAAGTGGTGATCCGGAGATCAACCTTCGCAAGTAAAAAGGAAATCAACTTCTTTCAAGTTTTCCATTGCACATATATTTAAGAAAAGAGACATTTTTCTTGGTTTGCCGTGAAAGGCGATTTTTTTTGGCATTTATAGCCGATTTTGGCGTTTATAGCCGATTTTGGCGTTTATAGCCGATTTACAATCCTTATCAATAATGAAAGACAAGAGTTGTGATTTTTGTCTCTTTTGAAAAAATACAAACTACAATGAAAAGCAAGAAAAGGAGGACCTAACTTCTCAAGAGATTGTGGGGGACTCGTTTAGATTGACGGTCGCAAGCCATATGTGGGCTTCGCCATCATCCATGCAGATGAGAACAGAGGATGCTATTGATTCGCTTGGCTTGGCTATAACCTCAGGTTTTTAGAGGACAAAGACCAAAAGGAGGTCCTATGTCCAATAAAAAGCCGAGTAGACGGGCTGAAAAGCCACATCTAAGCCATTGGAGGCAGGAGGAGAAGGCAAGGACCTTGGGGGGGGGCGTACCCCCCAAGGGACTTTTGTCACCTTGTAGCGGTGGCCGGTGTAGAACTTCCGCAGAGTTTTCTCTCTTTTCCTTCTCTGAATTTCTGTGCTTCTGTCTGTGATTCGTTGTGTCTCCTTTCTTCTTGGAGTGCTCTCCTATTTATAGGCTTTTTGGTAGCCATTTAGGAGGGTTTATGGTCTTTTATTGTCATTAAGCCGCATAATGGGAGGAGTTACAAAATTGAGTTCTTTATTTTGTAACTCCTTTTTCTTGGCTTCTGATTGGCCGGAGGAGATTGAGGGCATTTAATCGCCTTTAATCGCCATGATGGGAGGAGTTTCATGAGTTAAATGCCATGAATCTCTTGACTTGTAACTCCCGGATGCTTGCTTCTGATTGGTCCGTCCAAAGAAATGGATTAATGACTGTAATAAAGCTAGTCAATTAATCACATTAAGTGGTCGCCGAGCATCTGAAGAGTCGCGGGCCGTGCCGCGTCTTTTGGAATTCTTCTGGTGATGATCATCGATGGATCTTGTCACGCCCCCAAAATGTAAACCGGGGTTATGCGTGAGATTAGGGCTAATTAAAAAAAAATTTCTTTTCAAACTTAATTAAATATAACTTAGCCCCAATCATGTCCCAATTGGATCGAAGACCGCTGTGAGGGTTAAACATTTCCTCAAATACATATAACAAATAGCGGAAGCTTATAATTACAAATGGTATCTTAAAAGAGTATAGTTCGAGCAAATACTGAATACTAACTAGAGTTCAAGTTTGAGACTGTTAACAAAAGTATTAATTATAACAAAAGATAAAAGCACCAAAAAGATAAAACTAAACAGATATATCATTAAGGCACTCATGTACGGGGTCGTCACGGCTAGACAATGCCGTCCGTACTATACTCTACGGAGTCATTAGGCTGATCTGCCTGAACTTCCTCCATCGATTCCTCCTCTGCGTAATAGTAAGGCTCGGTACCTATGCACCAAGAGTAATATCATCAGACACGACGGTCGGCAAATAATGTATATAAGATGTCAATAGATATGTAAGACGAATCAGATTTGGACAATACGATAAACAAAATCAATAGAAATGCATAGCATTCCGAAGTAGTAATGCATAGCATTCGAATCATAAAATAGACTAATAAAACATCTAACAAATAGGCAGATCACAAAAGCTAATGCACCACGGATAGTTTCCATAACCCTCCATACTCAACATGAGAGTTTGTGGTAGAGTGGCACGGGATAAAACCCCGGCAAGCAATCATCAATATGATACCCTTAAAAACAAAATAAACAAAACAATCTTCAATGCGGGTATCCAATGTGATGGTGTACATCCATCTAATAAGAAAAAGTCGTACTGCGCAGACGTTCCAGCCAAAGTCCTCACACAAATGGTGCCCCAAATTGTGTTGGGCGTTTACAGCTAAGTGATGCCTGACACAAGAGTCCTAAACAAACAATAGTGAGGGACTAGACTTTCTTGTGTGAATAAGATTCGTCAATCATCATAGAGAAACTACTTTTCCATCATCAATCAAAATCAAAATATCAAACTTCTTCAATTCATTATCAATATAAGTAGTTCTCAACATGCTTTACAATCAAAGCCGTCTAGTCACAACACTTATATCAAACTTCAGAACAAAACGGAACATCAAAAGGGATCCTAAAGTCATCATCTAAGTTCATCATATGATCCCAATCAAAACAAAACAAACGAAGCTAATGAACATGTACATCACATGTAGATAGTACCAGACAGTACTATTCGGAATCATAAACGATAGACAATCCAATCCTAAGTACCAATGTTAATCCCGAAGCATCATACATTCCTACTCAGTCAACGAAAGGATTAAGGTTCAGGATACTCAGATGAATATTCTTCGTGCATAGATTTAGAGAGAGTATCCCGTTGTCCCGTACCGTTCAAGATTGAATAAAAATGGATTCCAATGCAACCGGAATAACCATGAGGAATCTTCTGCTCAAAACACTCCTCATACATAGTCAAATGAGTCCAAAAAGATAGCCAAGGTTCCATACAAGTCCAATAGAAAAAGAGGTCAAAAGAGTCCCTCAAAAGGTCCTCAACAGTTGGCCCGGTCGACCTAGTACAGCCCGGGTCGACCTGCATTAGTGTGCAGAAATTGTGAATAGTAAAAATGGTCAGGCTTCAGCGAACCTGTCCATGTGTCTTCGGTCGACCTACCCCTTGTTTCGGTCGACCTACTACACTGCGGAACCAAAATACAGGTTCTGTTATTGCAGTGGATTGGTTCCAATTCCATTCCTTTCTTCTCTGAACCTGATATATGATCAAATCAAGCATGAAACCAGTCCATTCTAATTATAATCATCTATCTAATCAAGTCATAAATTTCATAATCCAATTCCTTAATCAAATACCCATAATTATCATGTTTTCAAATCTAAATCTTCAAATGAGCAAAGGTCATCTAAATCATCAATTAATCATCGAATCAAAAGAGAAACAAACATATCAGACATGATATATAAATTACTTGCCTTGATGAAGAGCTAAATGAAAATCCAAGAGAAATTTGGGGAAAATCTCTTTTAAGCTCAAAGGTGAAGAAATCCACTTTCAAACCCAAATCACTCCTACAAATGCATGCCAAGGGTTGAGGTGAGTCTCCTTAATCCATTTCTAACCAAAAGGAAAAGAATTCACTAAGTCTACAAGTCTTGAGAACCTACCTTAGAGTTGTTGGTGGATGAAAAGCTTAGAAAAGGGTATATTAATGATCTTAGAAACTTGGAGAAGAAGATTGGAAGCTTCACCGGCGACGACGGAGCTCCGGGAAGGTGTCGGTAGTGAAGAGTAGTGATGGGGAAGAAGAAGTGAATAGTATAGGAATGGTGATGGGTGTAGGAATGAGTTATCCGGATGGTGAGTGTAGTATATAATAGAGATGAGTGAATGAGTGGTTAGAATAAGATAAGTATGGAAAAATATGGGTTTGATCCTTATTGCTAATTTGAGGTTCTTAGACACGTCGGATTGCAACGCGACTGAAGGCAAATGTTCATGAAATGACCCGATCTATCCGATGCACCCAAATTCACAAAAACTCATAATTTTGATAAAACCCCTGAAAACTCCCCAAATTGCAAACACCCCCCTACTGTACCCAAACGCTCTCGGACTCGCTCGAGACTTCGTACGTGTGATCCATACGATAAACCCGACTCGCTAAGACTCTAAACAAACTTACTAACTAATCAAACAATTAATTAAAATTAACAATGGGTTAAGGGACGGGATGTTACATACTCCCCCCCTTAGGATATTTGGTCCTCCAAATCACTAACACACTTCCGGTAATCATTGTACTTCTGTCAATAACTGTGGATACTTCTCCTGAATCTGATCTCTGAGTTCCCAAGTTGCTTCGCTCGGACTGTGGTGCTCCCACTGTACTTTGACCCAATGAATAGTCCTATTCCTTAAAACATGTTCCTTTGTATCAATGATCTTCTTCGGTTTCTCCACAAATGTGACGTCTGGCTGTACATCCAAAGGTTCATGATGTAGTGCATGTGAAGGGTCTGGAATATACTTCCTCAGCATAGAGATATGAAAAACCTTGTGAGCTCCTGCTAACTCTGCTGGTAGTATCAATCGGTATGCTACTTCACCAACGCGCATATCAATCTCAAACGGTCCTATGTATCTCCGAGCCAATTTCCCTTTCTGACCGAATCTCATAGTTCCTCTAGTTGGTGAAACCTTGAGAAACACTTTATCTCCAACCTGGAATTGCAAATCTCTTCTCTTCGGGTCTGCGTAGCTCTTCTGTCGGTCTCTTGAAATCTTCAGTCTGTCAATGATTTGTTTCACTTTCTCACTGGTATCACTGACGATCGAAGGTCCATGAAAACTCCAAACACCAATTTCTTCCCAACAAATAGGAGTCTTGCACTTTCGTCCATGCAGTGCTTCGAACGGTGCCATCCCGATACTGGAATGATAACTATTGTTGTAGGCGAACTCGCACAAAGGAAGACTCTTCTCCCAGTCTTTTTCGAAATCGAGAACACAAGCCCGCAACATATCCTCCATAGTCTGATTAGTCCTCTCAGTCTGTCCATCAGTCTGCGGATGATATGCAGTGCTGAAATTTAAGGTAGTGCCTAAAGCTGCTTGCAAACTGACCCAAAATCTGCCCACAAACCTCATATCTCTATCTGAAACAATGGAATCTGGAATTCCATGTAATCTAACAATGTTCTCAATGTACTTGTATGCCAAAACATCCATGGATCCTTTCATTCTCATCGGAATGAAGTGTGCTGACTTGGTGAGTCTGTCAACAATCACCCAGATACTATCACCTTCTCTCGTGGGTGGTAATCCTGACACAAAGTCCATGGTAATGTGTTCCCACTTCCATTCTGGTATCTTCAAGGGTTGGAGTAAACCTGGAGGTTTTTGATGTTCAACCTTCACTTGCTGACACACTAGACATCTCGAGACAAATTCTGCAATGTCCTTCTTCATGTTATTCCACCAGTAAAAACTCCTTAAGTTCTGATACATTTTGGTGCTCCCAGGGTGAATAGCACAACGAGAATGGTGTGCCTCAACCATAATCTCATTTCTCAAATCATGAACACCCGGTACACACAATCTGTCCTGGCAATACAACACTCCATTTATGAGTCTGAATTCTGTTCTGTCTACTATATTGTCAATGATTCTGACTAACTCTGGATCTTCTCTCTGACTGCCTTTGATTCTAACCAGAATCTCTGGTTCCCAAGTAAGCATGTTGGCAACCATAATTCTCTCACTCTGAGGCTGAAATTCTATGTTCATATCTCTGAATAACTCTGTCAGAAACCACTCTATCTGTAAACATCCGGTATTCGCCGTCTTCCTGCTCAGTGCATCTGCTACTACATTAGCTTTCCCGGGATGATACTTTATCGAAAAATCGTAGTCTTTGATATACTCCATCCATCTCGTCTACCTCATGTTAAGATCATTCTGTCCAAACAGGTACTGAAGACTCCTGTGATCCGAGTGAACCTCGAATTTCTCTCCATACAGGTAGTGTCTCCACATTTTAAGTGCCAAAACTACTACTGCAAGTTCTAAATCATGGGTAACGTATTTCTTTTCATGCTCTTTCAACTGTCTGGAACCGTAAGCCACTACTTTCCCTTCCTGCATAAGAACGCATCCCAATCCAATGCCTGAAGCATTGGTAAAAATCACAAACCCTCCATTTCCCGTAGGTAAGGTAAGGATAGGAGCTGTAGTCAATCTGGTCTTCAACTCCTGAAAATTCTCTTCACACTTCTCTGACCACACAAACGGAACATCCTTCCTTGTCAATTTGGTTAATGGGGCTGCTATACTGGAGAATCCCTTCACAAATCTTCTGTAATATCCTGCGAAACCCAGAAAACTTCTAATATCTGACAATGACTTCGGACTCTGCCAACTGACTACTGCCTCAATCTTCGCTGGATCTACTGATAAACTTTCTCTAGAGATGATATGTCCCAAAAATGACACTTGTTCAAGCCAAAATTCACACTTACTCAGCTTAGCATAAAGTTGATTTTCTCTCAAAATTTGCAATGAACTCCTTAAATGATCTGCATGTTCATCTCTGGACTTCGAATAGACTAGAACATCGTCTATGAAAATGACTGTGAACCGATCTAAGTATGGTGCAAAGATCCTGTTCATCAAAGCCATGAATACTCCCGGTGCGTTGGTCAGTCCAAATGGCATAACCAAGAATTCATAATGTCCGTATCTGGTTCTGAAGGCTGTCTTCTGCAAATCTTGCTCTCTAACACGTATCTGATGGTAGCCTGATCTCAAGTCTATCTTCGAGAAGTACTGTGCACCTTGCAATTGATCAAATAACTCGTCTATCCTTGGTAAAGGGTACTTGTTCTTGATCGTAACCTGATTCAGCTGCCTGTAATCTATGCACATACGCATTGTACCATCCTTCTTCTTTACAAACAGCACCGGTGCACCCCATGGTGATACACTCGGTCTCACAAATCCTTTGTCCAAAAGATCTTGCAACTGAGCTTTTAGCTCTCTTAACTCTGCTGGAGCCATACGGTAAGGTGCTTTTGATATCGGTGCCGTTCCTGGCACAAGCTCGATTGTGAAATCAATTTCTCGAACCGGTGGTAATCCAGGTATTTCTTCTGGAAAAACATCTGGGAATTCACACACAACTGGAATATCTTCCACCACTTTGGACAATTTGTCCTCCGCGATAAATTCCATATAACCCTCACAACCACTTCTAATCAATCTATCTGCCTTCAAGGCGGAAATTATTCTCGTGGACATGGGTCTCCGTTCTCCAACAATCTCCACACTGTCTGCCAACACTTGCAATCTGATTGTCTTGTTGAAGCAATCCATCACTGCTCTATAGGTGGATAACCAATCCATACCCAAAATCACATCAAAATCTTTCATCCCAAGAATTATTAAGTTTGCAAATAGAACAAAGTTCTCCACTTGCACTTTACATGCTGGATAATAGGATTCACACTGCACGATTTTCCCTAAGGGAGTACTGACGAAAAGAATATAATGCAATGGAGCTATATCTCCCACCAAGCATGCAGCAAAAATAGGTGAAACAAAAGAGTGTGTGGAACCAGAATCAAATAAGACTCTAGCAGGTACATCTGAAATAAAGAGTGTACCTTCCACAACTCCTCCAACTTCCTCGCCTTCCTGCTGATCCAAGGCAAAGAGTTTGCCACGTTGATAAGGCATCTGCTGTCCCTGCTGCCTGTACTGTTGACCCTGAGGTCTGTTGTCCCTGGGGCCTCTGTTGTCCCCTGCCTTGCGATGGTGCTGGAAATCTAAGCTGCTGCTGCTGCTGTGCCTGCCTCAAAGGCTGTGCTGCTATTGGTGGTCGAAGAGCTGCATTCCTCACACCTTGTCCAGTCCTTTTCGGACAATCCTTAACCTGATGGCCCATCAAACCACACTCAAAGCAACCTCCTGTAATCCATCTGCACTCTGCTGTCGGGTGGTTCCTACGACAATGATCACAACGAATTCCTATTGTTGGACCTACCCTAAGTTTCTTGGCTTGTTGCTGATATTGCTGCTGTGGACGCTGCTGCTGATATGGTTGCTGTGGACGTTGCTGCTGATACTGACTTGAACTTTGACTCCTAAACAGATTATGTGCCTGTTGAAGTTGTTGAGCGTAGAGAGTCTTCTGCCTGATAGACTCTTCAGCCCAATATGCACGTTTCAGATTTTCCTCAAAAGTAGGCAATGCAACCGATGTTACCTCCATCTTAATGTCAGGCCTCAATCCCCGAACAAATCTCATAATCTTATCTTCTTCGGTCCGTACTAAGGCTGATGCAAACCTAGACAGGTTAGTGAATCGTTGCTCATAGGTCTGAACTGTATCTTCTCCTTGTAACAGGGTTTCAAACTCCACAATTTTCTGAGCTTGGATATGTGGTGGAATGTACTTGGTACGAAACTCTTTCTGAAATGATTCCCAAGCAATTGCATCATCGATCGTATCATAAGGTGTCTTTACTGATTTCCACCATATCTCCGCTACACCTCTAAACATATAGGCTGATAACTGTACTTGCTCCTGACCTGTGCACTGAAAAACATGAAAAATCTTTTCCATCTGTACTATCCACTCGTCAGCATCGAGAGGATCTTCATTCCCATAAAAGACTGGTGGGTTTCTCTTCTTGAACTTATCATACATATCATTCGGATCTGTAACTCGAACTGGCATTACTACCTGAGCTGGTGGTGTTGGCCTCTGTAAGACCTGAAGCATTTGTGCCTGGAAAGTAGCCTGATCTTCCTGCTGTTTTGTCTGACTCTCTTGCTGTTGAGTCTGATTCAAAGTTTGTGCTTCTTGTGAAGTCACAATTGCTTGCATGAGTTTGTTACATTTGTCCTCAAAAGAGTCACTAGCACTAGCATTGGCATTACTGCTATCTGGTTTACCACTACTATTGGAGCGCATATTACGGCCAGCCATTCTGAAACATAAGAAACATTAGTCCTATGGGACTCAATCTAACAATCAAACTATACAATCTACAAAAGCTAAAATACCCAAAAGAAGACCAATCCTCACACGTCTTAGTTTCTACTTATTTTAAATCTAGAAACAGTAATGCTCTGATACCAACTTGTCACGCCCCCAAAATGTAAACCGGGG
Source organism: Litsea cubeba (assembly GCA_012931725.1). Classification (NCBI taxonomy): domain Eukaryota; kingdom Viridiplantae; phylum Streptophyta; class Magnoliopsida; order Laurales; family Lauraceae; genus Litsea; species Litsea cubeba. The sequence continues at coordinate 144,072,590 of CM022945.1, forward strand.
TTATGCGTGAGATTAGGGCTAATTAAAAAAAAATTTCTTTTCAAACTTAATTAAATATAACTTAGCCCCAATCATGTCCCAATTGGATCGAAGACCGCTGTGAGGGTTAAACATTTCCTCAAATACATATAACAAATAGCGGAAGCTTATAATTACAAATGGTATCTTAAAAGAGTATAGTTCGAGCAAATACTGAATACTAACTAGAGTTCAAGTTTGAGACTGTTAACAAAAGTATTAATTATAACAAAAGATAAAAGCACCAAAAAGATAAAACTAAACAGATATATCATTAAGGCACTCATGTACGGGGTCGTCACGGCTAGACAATGCCGTCCGTACTATACTCTACGGAGTCATTAGGCTGATCTGCCTGAACTTCCTCCATCGATTCCTCCTCTGCGTAATAGTAAGGCTCGGTACCTATGCACCAAGAGTAATATCATCAGACACGACGGTCGGCAAATAATGTATATAAGATGTCAATAGATATGTAAGACGAATCAGATTTGGACAATACGATAAACAAAATCAATAGAAATGCATAGCATTCCGAAGTAGTAATGCATAGCATTCGAATCATAAAATAGACTAATAAAACATCTAACAAATAGGCAGATCACAAAAGCTAATGCACCACGGATAGTTTCCATAACCCTCCATACTCAACATGAGAGTTTGTGGTAGAGTGGCACGGGATAAAACCCCGGCAAGCAATCATCAATATGATACCCTTAAAAACAAAATAAACAAAACAATCTTCAATGCGGGTATCCAATGTGATGGTGTACATCCATCTAATAAGAAAAAGTCGTACTGCGCAGACGTTCCAGCCAAAGTCCTCACACAAATGGTGCCCCAAATTGTGTTGGGCGTTTACAGCTAAGTGATGCCTGACACAAGAGTCCTAAACAAACAATAGTGAGGGACTAGACTTTCTTGTGTGAATAAGATTCGTCAATCATCATAGAGAAACTACTTTTCCATCATCAATCAAAATCAAAATATCAAACTTCTTCAATTCATTATCAATATAAGTAGTTCTCAACATGCTTTACAATCAAAGCCGTCTAGTCACAACACTTATATCAAACTTCAGAACAAAACGGAACATCAAAAGGGATCCTAAAGTCATCATCTAAGTTCATCATATGATCCCAATCAAAACAAAACAAACGAAGCTAATGAACATGTACATCACATGTAGATAGTACCAGACAGTACTATTCGGAATCATAAACGATAGACAATCCAATCCTAAGTACCAATGTTAATCCCGAAGCATCATACATTCCTACTCAGTCAACGAAAGGATTAAGGTTCAGGATACTCAGATGAATATTCTTCGTGCATAGATTTAGAGAGAGTATCCCGTTGTCCCGTACCGTTCAAGATTGAATAAAAATGGATTCCAATGCAACCGGAATAACCATGAGGAATCTTCTGCTCAAAACACTCCTCATACATAGTCAAATGAGTCCAAAAAGATAGCCAAGGTTCCATACAAGTCCAATAGAAAAAGAGGTCAAAAGAGTCCCTCAAAAGGTCCTCAACAGTTGGCCCGGTCGACCTAGTACAGCCCGGGTCGACCTGCATTAGTGTGCAGAAATTGTGAATAGTAAAAATGGTCAGGCTTCAGCGAACCTGTCCATGTGTCTTCGGTCGACCTACCCCTTGTTTCGGTCGACCTACTACACTGTGGAACCAAAATACAGGTTCTGTTATTGCAGTGGATTGGTTCCAATTCCATTCCTTTCTTCTCTAAACCTGATATATGATCAAATCAAGCATGAAACCAGTCCATTCTAATTATAATCATCTATCTAATCAAGTCATAAATTTCATAATCCAATTCCTTAATCAAATACCCATAATTATCATGTTTTCAAATCTAAATCTTCAAATGAGCAAAGGTCATCTAAATCATCAATTAATCATCGAATCAAAAGAGAAACAAACATATCAGACATGATATATAAATTACTTGCCTTGATGAAGAGCTAAATGAAAATCCAAGAGAAATTTGGGGAAAATCTCTTTTAAGCTCAAAGGTGAAGAAATCCACTTTTAAACCCAAATCACTCCTACAAATGCATGCCAAGGGTTGAGGTGAGTCTCCTTAATCCATTTCTAACCAAAAGGAAAAGAATTCACTAAGTCTACAAGTCTTGAGAACCTACCTTATAGTTGTTGGTGGATGAAAAGCTTAGAAAAGGGTATATTAATGATCTTAGAAACTTGGAGAAGAAGATTGGAAGCTTCACCGGCGACGACGGAGCTCCGGGAAGGTGTCGGTAGTGAAGAGTAGTGATGGGGAAGAAGAAGTGAATAGTATAGGAATGGTGATGGGTGTAGGAATGAGTTATCCGGATGGTGAGTGTAGTATATAATAGAGATGAGTGAATGAGTGGTTAGAATAAGATAAGTATGGAAAAATATGGGTTTGATCCTTATTGCTAATTTGAGGTTCTTAGACACGTCGGATTGCAACGCGACTGAAGGCAAATGTTCATGAAATGACCCGATCTATCCGATGCACCCAAATTCACAAAAACTCATAATTTTGATAAAACCCCTGAAAACTCCCCAAATTGCAAACACCCCCCTACTGTACCCAAACGCTCTCGGACTCGCGCGAGTCTTCGTACGCGTGATCCATACGATAAACCCGACTCGCTAAGACTCTAAGCAAACTTACTAACTAATCAAACAATTAATTAAAATTAACGATGGGTTAAGGGACGGGATGTTACAGATCTTCATGTAGATCGACATCAGATGACCATGTAATTTTAGGTGTTTGTTGTCAACAGCGGGTCGGTGCCATCTGTCCTATCGATTTCTTGATCCGTCGGGTAGAAAGCACACTTTTTTTGGTTGACCGGGTGGCGATCAATATTGTTTTCGATACTCTTGATGATTAACCCGTGTTTTGGACGGATGTCAGAGGACTTGGTGTCTCAAAAGCATGAATTTTGGAAAGTACCAGAGGCTGGGCTCTTCGAATCGCGAAAAAACGGCGAAAACTGGGGTTTCCGGGGCCGTCCCGGTGACCCTGGGGGGGTTTTCCCCGTTTTGTGTCCCGTTTTGTGTCCGTTTTTGCTGTTTTTCGATTCTTTTTTCTTCTGTATTTTTCCTTGACATTTTGACCATTTATTGGCCTGATTTCTTTGTAGGAAACCTGATGAGAATCCTTCCATTTTATTTTGCAAAGTTTCCAATTTCCTGAGAAAGCCGAAGACTTTGTCGCGTAGAGCTGCCAATTTTCCGTCAGAAGCTGAAACTGGGTCAAACGATGTCGGAATGACCTGAAATTTGGTGTGAAGCCTCCTGAGTAATAAATAAGACCAACCATAGGCTTTTGTTTGAGTTTTGAAGTCGTTTGGGGTCCTATCACCAGTAGACTTGCTTTTATCGCGATGAAGATGTCGCGGTTTGATGTGCGGTCAACCGATGTCCGATTGACTTGAAATTTGACAGGGAACCTATTGGAGTCATTTTAAGATGATCCATAGGCTCTGTCTTGGAAACCATGGTCCCGGAGAGCTTTGCCACCGAGAGGCCTGATTTGGCTTCCGAGCGTCAAACTATGGTCAAATGTTGTGGAAATGACCTGAAATTTGACGTGTAGCCCTTTATAAGCATTTTGAAGCCGTCCATGTGCTCTATCTGATGAGTAATGGCCTCGGTGGTTCTCACCGCCGAGAGGCTTGATTTAGCTGTTCGAGGGTTGATGTAGGGTCAAACGTTGTCGGTTTGACTCGGAACTTGACGTGGAGCCTTTTGGAAGTATTTTGAGACCATCCATTGGCTCTGATCGAAGATTTGGTGTCTCCGATGCTTTTGCCGCCGAGAGCTCCTTTTCGGCTGTCGGAGAAGCGAAGTTAGGCCAAATGATTTTGAAATGGCCTGAAACTTCTTGTGTACTCCTCTTTTGGCTGTCTTGAAGGATCTTGCAGTTTTTGTTTGATTCTGACAAGATTTGATTTTTGGAAGTAGCATTGCCTATTTATGGCAGGTTGCGACTTCATGTAGCTCTTTGGATCTTGAAGAGGCAAAGTGACATTTTTGATGTCAACAACTTCAAGTGAAGGATTAGATTCAATTGATAATAATATTTGACTATAAAGCTCAATACCATCAAATTACCAAAGTAAAGAGCAAGGTCATGGAGATAAACTATCGTGGATATCAATTGAAATAAATAAAAATATCAATTGAGATTTAAGGTATGACTATTAACAAAACCACTCTAGAATGGAGTTATGAATATAACTATTAGGCTCAATCCAAAATAGAGTTATCCATGATGATATGGGGATTACTAAACATAGCATCAATCAATATAACTATGAAAATCATATGCTATGAATATTTTGAAATCATTTCATCCAATCATAAAATATGACTATCATGTGCAAGATGAGTGAGATGAAGTTCAATCATGAAGCCTACCTCAACCATTAACCAACCAACATTATGAACACATAAACATGGTGGTCATGTGATTTACCTATAAGTGCAAGAAAGGTGGCAATCATGAAGATTATGATGCTAATGGAATGTGACATGGAACAAAAGACATATGACTATCAAGATCAATCCAATGTACACAAGGTCTATCACAAACTCAACATATGATATCAATTGGAAATGATACTAAATGAAAATGATACCAATTGATTACCAATGAAACATGATTAAGAGCAAGCATGTGACAAACACAAAATTCCAACAAGCATCATAAAATGATTATTCATCACTTTTAATGATTTGACTATTGAGCATAGTGATGAACAAGAGAAATTGCATAAAAAGATATAACTTAGTAGAATATGCAATTTTCAAAGTGTCAAATAATATGAATTCAATATCTAAGACATCCATCAAACAATAGATATAACTATGAAATCCAAGGAATGGATTTCAAAGAGGTTCATATGATAAAAACACTACTATGAAGTTGAAACATGTATAAGAATGATACCAATAAGAAAATTACACATGAACCAACAACATAACCATCCAAATCAAATAAAAATTAGAAACCAAGAGGATGGATTTTAGAGAGTTACAGTATGGTTTCTACAAATGTAATTAAGATCACAACCATACAAGAACTAAATGTCATTTGCATAGAGATGATCAATTAAAAACAAGATCTAACATGTAAAAACTCCAATCTAGCAAATGTACAATGAGAATCATGAAACATTATTACTATGCATTGAAAAGATGCACAAGTCTATGTATAGAATGCAAAACTATTTCATCATTCACAAATCATACAAATCAATTTGCACAAAAAAGAAAGTAACTAGAAGAGCAAAGTAGAAAATTGTTTGTAACAATATTCATTTCCATTTCTAAGATGATAAAACCAAATGCATAAGGAAATGAGAATATGGAACATGCTTTGATGAGTACAACTAAAAAGGTTTTAAAGCATTTCCATTCATATAATCTTCAAATCATTTAAATAACAAAATTCAACAATATATGAATTTGAGGAAAACACATTATCAATCATCAATTTGTATTCTAAATAATATAACTACAAGGGCTCATACAAATTGATTTAAATCATGACTTGATATCAATTGGAAAATACACTCAAATGAAAAATATAACTATTAAATTCTAACCAATTGAAACTCAAGTAACAAGGAATTGTATTTTCATTTCAAAAATCTAGCTTAGAAAGCATGTAATGAAAATCAATTTTGATCATCATATCTCATCAATGAGACACAATCATTTTTCAACTTGCATTTTAAAAGATATAACTTATTTGAAAGCACATACAAGTTGGTTTTTCAAAACAATAATTTTTCATATGAAAATATAACTTAGAAATCTATGGAAAAACTAAATTGTTTTAAATCATTTGTTTTTCAAGATAATCTTACTATGACATGCAAACAAATGAATTTGCAACATCAATTGACTATGAGAGATTTAGCCATGAAAGCTTTTGGAATCATAATCAATTGATCATGTAGAAATGCATTACAAAAGATATAACTATATGAGAGCAAAAAGCAAATCTAACATGAGTAATTATAATCAAAAGATTTTGAAAACCATGATATGTAACTAGTATGGTGCATGAAAACAAAATCAATTGATTACAAATAAACATTGCATTTAAAGTAATGTAACTAATGAAAGAACATAAATGCAAATGCAATCATGACCAACAAAAGGATTTAACTATAAAGAATAGGTTGGTCAAAGAGGTCCAAGGCCTTAAGGTTTGTCTAAGTATATAACTTTGGGAATCCACCTAAGGTCTTGAGAGGTTTGGTCTTTGAGGCCTAGGTTTGAAGTCCCACCAACTTTAGGAGATTTGACTTGATAAATCTTAGATTTGGACCTATCACCATGAGATTTGAATAATTTAAACTTAGGTTGGTGATTAGTCTCTTGGGGTTGGTGAGATTGTTTCTTAGGGGATTGGTTCACTTTTCTTTTCTTCTTATTTCCTCCCTTTATTTGACTTTTGAATTTTAGATTTAACTTAGCAACTTTATTCAAAAGTTCTTTCATTTGTTGAGTTATGGGAGGAAGATTGAGAAGCTTTTTGTTAATAGATTCTTTTAGAGTTGGTTTAACTTGTTTAACCTTTTTAGAATCTATTTTAGGAGACTCCTTTTTAATAGGTTTTACTTGTTTATTCTTCTTGGAGTCCTCCTTGGTTTTTAGTGTCTTAACCATCATAGAATTTGATTTTACTTTCTTTGGTTCAAAAATGATTTTAGACACATGGCTTCTTCTTGATTTAGACTGAAACCTAAAATGTCCTTCAATGCCATAATAATTACATTTAGTTTTGGGCAAGGAAGTGTGAGTGCTAGAGAATGAGGACTCACCTTTAACAAATTTGTTGGTGAACTTAGGCCCATGAGAAATATTCCTATCAAATCCAAGACCCATCCTATCTCTTTGTGATTTACCCAATTTAAATAACTTTTCAAATTTTTCTTCATTTTGGGTAAATTTGCACTCATACTTTTGTTTGTAGGTTTCAAGTTGAGTGACTTGGTTTTTAAGGGTTGAATTTTCATTTTTAACTTTTGTTAATTCATTTTCAATTCCCTTAAAGTTGTTTAGCTCTTCATGGGCAAGTTTTAACTCAAATTTAACTTCATTGATAACATTAGATCCAAGTTCTAGAGTTTTTGTCTTAATTTGTGCATTAGATAAATTTTCCATAGAAATGGTTAACTTGGATTCTAAATTGTTAATGTTTTCATCTTGCCTTTTTAATTGATCTCTTAGTTTAGAATTTTCCTTATTAAGATTATCACAATCTATCTTTGATTCTCTTATGTCATCTTTAATATTAGATAGATTATGTAAAGAGATCATGAACTTAGACTCTACACAATTTATTAATTCATCTTTTTCTCTAAGTTCATTTTTAGAAGAGACTAATTCTTGGTTTAGCCTTTTAGATTCTTCTTTTAATTTTTTATTCTTCTTATCAAGCTTTAAGGATAATGTATACAATTCTTCATAAGCTTGTTCAATGTCAATTTCATTTTCATCATTTTCTTCTTCTTTTAATTCAAATTTAGATTCATTAATTTCAATGTTTGAATCTCCATTTGATGGAAGAAGGAGGGGTCTAGAAGAATCTACACAAGTATCTACACAACCTAAAATAGTGGAATCCATTCTAATGATTTTCATGGAAGCACAACACTAGGGTTTTATATCTAGGTTTTTACACCTAATCAAGAGTTCTAAACACTTGATCCTAATATAGAGCACGAGGCTCTGAAACCAATTGAAAAGTCCAAGGGATCCTAACCCTAGAGGGGGGGGGGTGAATAGGGTGAGGACAACTAGTGATCAACTATGACCAATTTTAATTTCTTTAAAATTAATTAGTCACATGTGATGATTAATCAAACAAAATGCGGAAGCTAATAAAAATAATCACCACTACACAATCATTTATAGTGGTTCGGCCTCAATGCTTACATTCACTACCGGCTTGTGACTCAACACCCCACCAGATTTCCACTATGTATGCTTTTCCAAAGGCTAAGCAATAACCTCTACAATATGCTTTCCAAGGCTAAGCAATAACCTCAACACTATGCTTTCCAAGGCTAAGCAATAACCTTACAATGTTGTTTTTCAAGGCTTAACAACAACCTATACAATATGCTTTTCAAAGGCTTAGCAAGAACCTTTACAAAAAAAAAAAAATTTCTCTCAAAGAAAGTGTCTTCACAAAACACTCTAAGAGATTACAATTTAAGCTCAATTTAATTTCCTCTTAAATAGGCGAATATGAAAGTGTAAAGCTAACTCACACAACATTCTAAGAATTACAAAGATGAATGCTTATGAAGTGTATGTATGTAGAACTTCAATCAAGTTAAAATTAAGTCCAATGAATTTTATTCTTAAAGCATTTCAAAGTTTAAAGCACATAAAAGATATGATTGAAGTCAAATGCAAATCACTTGAACAATTACAAACTTGTGAATGATATGAAAATCTAAAGATCACAAGTTGTATGAAAATGATTAAGACTAATCAAGTGATGCATGTGCAATGTTGTTTTAAAAAAAAAAGTTCAACTAAAGTTCTAAAGAGATTGAAAACAACAATGAAGATTCAAACAAGTAAATGAATCATGCCATAAAAGGAATCACGGATTTTGCAAAGCATGATTAACAAAGTTTATAAAACAAACTTGGTTTGAATCAAGAAGTAGAATCCAATACAAATTAATTCAAAGATTAAATATGATAAGGATTCAAAACATCATTGTTATCATGCTAAAAATCATTTACCAAAGATTTAAAACAAAGCATATAACAAATGATAAAGAGGGGTAAAGCTTACTTAGAGATTTAACTTCATTAATCCAAGCTTGAGCTTTACTAATGACCCCCTTGATCTCTCTTAGTTCATCCCCATTTTCTTCTCTCCAAACTTCTCAAAGAGTGCTTAGAAGCTCTAAATTGTTCCACACATTTCTCATGGGATGAACTTGTTGGAATAGGGTGGGCCTCTATGATAGGTTTCAAAAACTTTTGACCCACTTGATGTAGGGATCAACTATCCAGAAGGCTATAAAACCCAGTGCAAGATCTATGTCCTCAATCTCAGCCATCATGTTCAGTAAATACAATCTATTTAGAAGATAGAAACAACAACTAATAAGCATCCATAATAATCTACAACATGCAAGGAAGTGGATTATACCTTTGGAGCTCGGTTGTACTCTAATGGAGAAGTTGCGTCTTTCTTTGATGATGAAACGCTTTCACTAATCAAATAGGAATCTCCAAGACCTCTTGATCTTCCACGCTATGACCCGTATCAGATTCTCCTTTTCTTCAAGAAGATGGTGGGATCTCCAAGAGAAAACTACTAGGAACTCTAGGGAGAAACTGGAAAGAGAACTAGAAGAGGGAAGAGAAAAGGAGCATGTGTAACTATTGCACAAAAGGGCCTTGGGCGTGAATCCCTAGGGTGGAATTATTCATGGACATCCAGGCTCCTTTTCCTCCTCTATATTCATAACTTTTAGTAACCTCTTCTTTACTAATTACAATAGAAGTCTTACTTCCATTAATTAGTAACTTACCATATCATAATTAGAAGTCTCACTTCAAATATGATTAGTAACTTTCCAATTCCTTTCTAATTAAAATAGAAGTCTCACTTCTACTAAAATTAGTAAGTCTACTATTACCACTATTAGAAGTCTCACTTCAAATAGAAATAGTAACTTTCCTTTTAGAGTTCAACTAGAATTAGATACTTTCTAATAATTGGGCTAGCGTGGGGACCACTAGGGATTCCTTAGAAAGTTGGCTCCAACTGGGACACGTGACCTCACATCTTATGTGTAATCCGGGCCCACTGTTAATTGCAAATAACTCCACTATATAAATGCAATTGAACTCCAGTCTTAGGAATATTACATAGAAGACCCTAAACTTCCACATTACCACAAGTAGACCCCTCTATCAATATCCATGGATCAATTGGACCTGTCTTCCAAACTAGATCCATATCTTATTATCCTTGAGCCCCAATTAATTATAATGATCATAGGTACATTTCCAATTAACTCTTAATCGGAATGGGTGCACACTTACCAATGATAAATCCATTAATTGGCACAAGGGGATATTAGAGATAGATTCCATCTTGACCATTGAATGTTCCCACAGCTCTACTACCACGTACCCAAATCACCGAGGTGTTGACCTACAGTTGGCCTCACTCATTGGTGACTCAAAGCAAATGAATAGATAGAAACTTGAGTTCATTAATGTCTCAGGATTGAGAGCCTATTGCTAGGGAATTATGAGAGCGGACCTTAAAGTAAAGACAGTGTTTATAAGGTGATTCTCATGGTCCTTCAATACATCCAATGTACCAGCACTATGATCCAGAATCTTCCATTCTGATGATCGAGACAAATCACACTATATCATAGTGATCAAAGTGTTGCAACCTTGTCAGTATGAGATGTCCAGTCTCATCACTGGTTGTGAAGATATTTAAGTATAAGATTTGTCACACATGTCTCCCGTATGTGGATCTCATCCATACACATGTGTTACATCTAATATACTTGTGGACTCCGGTTCATCTCATGAACCATCATGTCATTCGTATTGGTTATGTGTAAGCATATAATAAATCACCGTTCATCTCATAAAAGGAAAGCATGAATATACTGATAAATAAAGAAATTAATCAATTTATTATATCATCTACTGGATTGAGTCCATAAAACTAACAATCTCCCACTTGGGCTCAATGCCAGTTAGAGTTGCATCTCATGCACATCCTCTTTACATCTTGCTCAAAGACTTTGGTAGTCAAAGGCTTAGTAAAGGGATCTACTAGATTGTCTACAGAGGCTATCTTGGTGATCGTACATCATCTCTCTGCACAATCTATCTGACCATGTATAAGTTCCTCTGTACATGCTTTTTGGCTCTTGGGTTCCTTGGACTTAGCGACTGCCCTGCTTTTATCACAGTAAACTGTGGGCGGCTGTCCTGCCAAAAGTACCATTCCAAGTTCCATAAGGAATCTTTTTAGCCAATCTGCTTCCGTAATTGCTTCTCAAGCAGTTACAGCATAAACACATACCCAGAAATTGATTTCCTGGAATCCTGACCTGACTAGAAGTCAGTATCTATGTAACCAACTGGAATCAACTCATCACTGCTGTAACTCAACATGTGATCTCTAGTTCTTCTCAAGTGTTCACATCTTACAGTAGTTCAATGATAAAGACCTGTGCTAGACTGATATTTTCTAAATAGGCCTATTGCGGGACAGATATCCGGTCTAATACAAAGCTTACCGTACCAGAACCTTATCTATGTGCACATCATTGGGATAAGCCTTATCATCCTATTTTTCCGGTCTCAATGGAAATTGATTCCTAGGATGTACCTGGCTTTTCCAAAGTCCTTTATTATCAAAAGTCTTAGCCAACCAAAACTTTTACTGTTGACGATATCCCTATATCACTCCATAGGAGAAGGATGTCGTCGACATATAATATCAGAAAAAACTATCCTGCCTACTTGACTCTTCATTTACACATGACTTATCCGGATACGGACAAAAATCAAGTGACTTGATTTCCTTTGTCAATACGGATGTTCTTGTTTTGAGATATCTGCTTGAATCCATAAATGGACTTATGCAGCCTACAAACTCTTCGCACTTAGTTATTAGCTATAGAACCATCTGGTTACATCATATAGATGTTTTCCTCAAGATTGCCGTCGTGATACGCTGTCTTGACATCCATTTGCCAAATCTCGTCACCGAGATGAACCGCAATGGATAAGAGTACCCAGATGGAACTCTTCCATCTGGCTTTCTTTTTCTCTTGTAGACTCACTTGCACCCAATAGGTTTGCTATTGGCAGGCAAGTCCACAAGTATCCAGACCTGATTAGAGTACAAAGACTCCACCTCAGCCTTCATAGCATCTAACCAACGTCCCAAAACTATGTCATTAATTACTTTATCGCAGTTACAGGGATCTTGTTCCGGTTCTTCCGAGATTGCCTTGTAAGACTTTCCTTAGACCGAGACTTGTCAAGCGTCCTGACAGTACTCCCACTATGACAAGGCACTGGTGTAACTACTGGATCTGGTATGGGCGGATTTTCTTAAAGTTTGGTTATTCTTGAATTTGGAATTGATCTCTCTTGAATTTCTTCCAAGATAACTATTTCTAAAGATTTCCAATTAATCTTATAATCTCCCTCCAGAAAACCGCATTGGTGCTGTGAAGCACTTTTTGCTCTCTGGGATTATAGAGCAACCAACCTTTAGTTCCTTTTGGGATAGAATATAAACATATATACTTCCAACTTCGATTCCAACTAATCCGTCTTATCCTTCAGCACGTGTGTCGGATAACCCTGAAAACGTTGTAGACTAGGCTTTCGCCCTGTCCATAACTCCCTGGGAGTCTCAAGTATAGACTTAGATGGAATGAGGTTTAGTATATATATTTCAGTTTCATATCCCAAAATATAGGTAATCCGTAGAAACTCAATCATAGACTTGATCATATCTAAAAGAGTCTTGTTCCTTCTTTCTGCTACTCCTTTCTGTTGAGGCAAACCACGAGCAGACTTGTGGGATCAAATCCCATTTTCTGATAAGTATCCCATTTTCTAATAAGTATCCCATAAAATTAGTGGAGAGATACTCGACTCATCGATCTCATCGAAGAGTATTTATACTTTTACCTAATTGCTTTTCCGCTTCCGCTCAAAACTCTTTGAACTATTCAAAAAATCTTGGACTTGCGGTGCATAAGGTATATGTATCCATGTCTCGAGTAATCATCGGTGAAAGTGATGAAATACCCGTATCAATCTCTCGTTCTAATATTATGGGTCCATACACATCAGTATACACTAACTCCAATAAATCTTTGGCCCTACTGCCCTTAAATGAATAAGGGTCTATTGGTCATTTTGCCTTCCAGACAGGATTTGCAGACATGCATTGATTCTACCACCAATGAAGGCAAGATACCATCTTTCACTAGCCTGTCAATCCTGTTTAGGTTTATATGACCTAGCCTCTTAGGTGCCAAAGTTTGTTGGATTAGATGAAGGTGACTACCTCTTTAATGATGGTCTATTATTAACATCAGTGTCATGTATCTCATACATTGTGAGAGTTAACAAATAAAATCCATTGATTACCATGTTAGAATATATAAGAGTACCGCTCTTCTTTAAGACAATTTAATTACCAAAAAAGTAGCAGAATAACTCTTATTCATCATACTAGAAATTAAAATTCCGTCTTAAAACGGTACATATAATGTATCTGACAAAATCAACTTAATATTTGAAAGCAACTAAGTTACTACTCCTACTGACACTACTTTTGCCTTGGCTTTCGATCCCAGGTTAATACTGATTTCCCCGTCATTAATCCTCTTGGTTACCTGTAACTCTTACAACATATTATTGATGTAATTAGTTGCACCGAAGTCTACAAACCAAGATTCTGAAGTACCAGTTGCAAAACTAACTTCAGAAACAAGTGACTCAATCATACCTGAGGTCTTTTCCTTTGACAGAAATGGTGGACAATTCCTCTTCCAATGTCCTGTCATACCACAGTGGAAACAGTTTCCCTTTGCTCTCATATCCTTGACCTTGGCCACACCACTAGTGGAACCATACTCCACCTTAGGACCTTTGATAACTTATTTCTTCTTGCTATCCCGGTCTTTGCCTTTCGACTTAGACTTAGCAAATGACTTTTCTGTCATGAGGGCAGTTGGTCTTTTCTTCATGATTTCCTCAAACACTACCAGCTGGTGAGACAGCTCAGCTATGGTCATTTCTAATTTATTATAATTGATCTCGAAATGTTTGAATGAGTCCGGTAGTGATTGAATGATCATGTCGATCTGCGATTCTATATCAATCATAATCCCCAGTATATCTAACTCATTCAATACCAACTTCATTTGTAACAAATGTTTTTGTACTAGGGTTCCCTCAGCCATCTTTGTCTCCATCAGCACTTTTATAGCAGCCTGCTTAGCAGGCCTAACCTGGTCTGCAAACATCTTGTTTAAGTTCGATATAATATCGTATGCTGACTTATAGGATTGATGTTGTTCTTGCAAAACAGTAGACATGGATGCCTGAATAAAACATCTGGCCTTCTCATTGTCATTGGTCCACTTGGTGTAAAAGTTTTTCACAATCTGTGGTGCATCAGGCTCAGGCTCAGGAAGGGAGGGTATAGTAAGGACATATTTGCATCTTGAAGCTGTCAAGATAATATCCAGGTTCCTTTTCCAGTCCACATAGTTGGATCCCATCAACTGGTTCTGGTTGAGGATGGTCGCAAGTGGATTGAAAGTATTTGAATTCTTGATGTATAAATTAAAGCACGTAACCATACATTCAATGAAAGAATATAAATGACATTAGGGTTTAGTATTCTACCAAATTCATATGAGAATCCTCATAAGCACTGAATTTAGAATACATCGGAATCCCAATCCCCTAGGGCATGCCTCCTTGGGGAGGGCGAATGTCCTTGGATTGGTGCGGATCAAAGTTCATCAAAATTGGAATTAAGACTAACTATCCATGATCCCCATCATTCATTATCATCTAGGTATCTCATACCAAATAATGTATGACTCCCGATTAGCTTTGGTTTCTAAAATACATGAGGCAAATCCTAGGGGATACTACATCATTATTTTAGTTAAGTGTGACCCACCAACTAGCATTACATGACAACCGTTGTGAGCAACTCCTCCTAGGGGAGTAAGCCCCCAGCCCGTCTCACCAACACTATCCATAGGAGATCCATATCTAGTAACCAGACAAGTAAAAGCCCTCCGAAGGAACGGCCACACTCTTGGTGGCGCGAGGCTAATACTTTCCTTACAATGGACCTATGGTGGAAAACCATGGGGATTTATCAATTTAAATGCCCCGCTCCCACTTAATATTTTGAATTGAGGATTTCCTTTTAAGGTATTAGGGCCCACATATATAAATATATGAATCATCAAATCATCTCATGATATAATCCAAGATTGGTTCCAAGTCAAGTTATTTTAAGGAAAGTCCAATTTCTTAAATTAGTGTTACCAATGTGTCCATCTCATGGGACATCAACACTAATTAGAACTCTTTCCAAAAATTAATTTGATTTGACCAATATTAGTAACTTGCTATGTTTGGATCAGATTTGGAAACATTCTATATAAAGCATTCAACTATAAATAGAAAATGCTAAAATTAGAAACTAGTCCTCTCCTCCACATGGCCCAAGCGGAATAGACTTCTTGGACTTCTAGACTTTCCAAAAATTTGGAATTCCTCAAACTCTTTGGGAAACTCCAAAACACCTTTGGTAATCTTCAAACTCTTTGATTAGGAGTCCAGCTTCACTTTCCTTCTTCGTCTCAGACATCGCCAGAATTTACAAATTTAGAAATTACATAAATTCCTATGTCTCTACGATGAGACTTACATGATAATCTATTAATGGAAATAAAAGGCTCATAGGGAATTTCACCATGCCTTGCCCTAAACCGGGAAAACAAGGAAACCATGATGCCCTTTACAACTTGCCAAAAATAAACATTCAACATAAAAGAAAGTAAAAGACTTGTGGGCCATATGGAGAGAACATGATAACCTGCATGTTAGTATCTCATACTAGCAAAGCAACTCACAAAACCAGGTTACCAAACAACAATGGAAAGACAGGATGTCAAATATTGCCACTACTATGATTCATGCCCTATGCAGAGGGGGTCCGGGGGTGTCCCCCGGTGGGGCTCGAGCTGCCCGGTCAGCTCGCGGGGGCCCAGGGGGCTTGGGGGCAATGCCTCCGAAATAAAAATAAAAACTGCGATTTGCTATGTCAGTGTCTTCGATCGACCTACTAGTGGGTTCGGTCGACCGACCTCAGTGTCTTCGGTCGACCGATCAAAGGGCTCGGTCGACCGACCTGACGGAAATCTGCAGGTTGGGTTTTTCTATTTCGTGTCCAAACATCTCCAGAACTTTTCTGAAGACTCCCAATGGCTTCCTACCATCATTCCATCATTTTTAAACCCTTGTGTGACTATCTAAACATGGATTTACTAATTATCCAAGCAAAACCAACAAAATTGATCCGTACATAGCCCTTGATCTATCCTCTTTGCATCTCATGCAAAGATTAGACCAAGCTTACTGACCTAACATGATTAGAGATGAGGTAAGGCTCGGATACCAATTGTTGGAAATAGGGTGGGCCTCTAGGATAGGTTTCAAAAATTTTGAACCACTTGATGCAGGGATCAACTATCCAGAAGGCTATAAAACCCAGTCCAAGATCTATGTCCTCAATCTCAGCCATCATGTTCAGTAAATACAATCTATCTAGAAGATAAAAACAACAACTAATAAGCATCCATAATAATCTACAACATGCAAGGAAGTGGATTATATCTTTCGAGCTCGGTTGTACTCTAATGGAGAAGTTGCATCTTTCTTTTAAACTGGTACAAGCACTTCCCTCGAGAGTATAGTAGCTTGTTGGAAATGACGGTTCACAAATAGGACTCCTAGTTAGATAGTTTTGAGCGAAACATTGGATTTTCCAACACTTAGGCTCGAAAACGGCCCGTCAGGGGCACGGAATGGAAAACGGCCGCAGGAAAAATCAAGACCGGCACGAGTACTTACCTTGAGGGTAGAGTAACTTGTATTAAATGACGGTTCGCAAATAGGACTCCGAGTTAGAGAAATACGAGCGAAACATGGGATTTTCCAACACTCAGGCTCGAAAACGGCCAGCCGGGGTACGGTTCGGGAAACGGCCCCCGAAAAACTCAAAAACTGGCATGAGCACTTCCTTCGAGGGTACGGTAACTTGTAGGAAATGACGGTTCGCAAATAGGACTCCCGGTTAGAGAATTACTAGCGAAACATTGGATTTTCCAACACTTAGGCTCGAAAATCGCCCGTCGGGGGCCCAGAATAGGAAACGGCCGTGGGAAAAATCAAAAACCGGCATGAGCACTTCCCTCGAGGTAAGAGTAACTTGTAGGAAATGACGGTTCGCAAATAGGTTTCCCGATTAGAGAATTACGAAATAAACATGCGATTTTCCAACACTTAGACTCGAAAACGGACAGCCAGGGTTCCGGAATGGGAAACAGTCCCCAGATGAATCGATAACCGGCACGAGCACTTCCCTTGAGGGTAGAGTGACTTGTAGGTACTGACGGTTCGTAAATAGGACTACCGGTTAGAGAATTACGACCGAAACATAGGATTTTCCAACACTCAGGCTCGAAAATGGCCCGCCAGAGGCCCGAAACGGGAAACGTGCATGGGAAAAATAAAAAACCGGCACTAGCACTCCGCTCGAGGGTAGAGTAACTTGTAGGAACCGACGGTTCGCAAATAGGACTCCCGGTTAGAGAATTACGACCGAAATATAGGATTTTCCAACACTTAGGCTCGAAAACGGCCCGTCGGTGGCTCGGAACGGGAACCTGCCCTTGTAAAAATCAAAAAGCAGTATGAGCACTTCCCTCAAGGGTAGAGTAACTTGTAGGACAAGACGGTTCGCAAATAGGACTCCCGGTTAGAGAATTACGAGCGAAACATGGGATTTTCCAACACTTAGGCTCGAAAATGGAGCGTCATGGGCCCGAAACGAGAAATGACCATGAGAAAAATCGGAAACCGGCACGAGCACTTCCCTCGAGGGTAGAGTAACTTGTAGGAAATGACGGTTCGCAAATAGGACTCTCGGTTAGAGAATTATGACTGAAGCATAGGATTTTCCAACACTTAGGCCCGAAAATGGCCCGTCGGGTGTCCGGAATGGGAAAGGGACCTCGAAAAAATCAAAAACCGGCACGAGCACTTCCCTTGGGGGTAGAGTAACTTGTTGGAAATGACGGTTCGCAAATAGGACACCAGGTTAGGGAATTACGGGAGAAACATAGGATTTTCCAACACTTACGCTCGAAAACGGACCGCCGGGGGTCCGGAACTGGAAACGGCCCTCGAAAAAATTGAAAACCAGTACGAGCACTTCCCTCGAGGGTATAGTAGCTTGTTGGAAATGACGGTTCGCAAATTGGACTCCTAGTTAGATAGTTTCGAGCGAAACATTGGATTTTCCAACACTTAGGCTCGAAAACGACCCGTCCGGGGCACGGAATGGAAAATGGTTGCGGGAAAAATCGAGACCGGCATGAGTACTTACCTCGAGGGTAGAGTAACTTGTATTAAATGACGGTTCGCAAATAGGACTCCGGGTTAGAGAATTACAAGCGAAACATGGGATTTTCCAACACTTAGGCTCGAAAACGGCCAGCCGGGGTACGGAACGAGAAACGGCCCCCGCAAAAATCAAAAACCAGCATGAGCACTTCCTTCGAGGGTACGGTAACTTGTAGGAAATGATGGTTCGCAAGTAGGACTCCCGGTTAGAGAATTACTAGCGAAACATTGGGTTTTCCAACACTTAGGCTCGAAAATGGCCCGTCGGTGGCCCCGAATGGGAAACGGCCATGGGAAAAATCGGAAACCGGCACGAGCACTTCCCTCGAGGTAAGAGTAACTTTGAGGAAATAACGGTTCACAAATAGGTTTCCCAATTAGAGAATTACGAGCTAAACATGGGATTTTCCAACACTTAGGCTAAAAAACGACCCGCCTGAGGCCCGAAACGGGAAACGGCAATGGGAAAAATCAGAAACCGGCACTAGCACTCTGCTCGAGGGTAGAGTAACTTGTAGGAACCGACGGTTCGCAAATAGGACTCCCGGTTAGAGAATTACGACCGAAACAAAGGATTTTCCAACACTTAGGCTCGAAAATGGCCCGCCAGAGGCCCGAAACGGGAAACGGCCATGGGAAAAATCAGAAACCGGCACTAGCACTCCGCTCGAGGGTAGAGTAACTTATAGGAACCGACGGTTCGCAAATAGGACTCCAGGTTAGAGAATTAC
Organism: Litsea cubeba; assembly: GCA_012931725.1. NCBI lineage: Eukaryota > Viridiplantae > Streptophyta > Magnoliopsida > Laurales > Lauraceae > Litsea > Litsea cubeba. Next base: position 144,091,623 of record CM022945.1, read on the forward strand.
GACCGAAACATAGGATTTTGCAACACTTAGGCTCGAAAACGGCCCGCCGTGGGCCTGGAACGGGAACCTGCCCTCGTAAAAATCAAAAACCGGTATGAGCACTTCCCTCAAGGGTAGAGTAACTTGTAGAAAATGATGGTTCGCAAATAGGACTCCCGGTTAGAGAATTATGAGCGAAACATGGGATTTTCCAACACTTAGGCTCGAAAATGGCCCGTCAAGGGCCCGAAATGGGAAATGGCCGTGGGAAAAATCGAAAATTGGCAAGATCACTTCCCTCGAGGGTAGAGTAAATTGTAGGAAATGACGGTTCGCAAATAGGACTCTCGGTTAGAGAATTATGACCGAACCATAGGATTTTCCAACACTTAGGCCCGAAAATGGCCCGTCGGGTGTCCGGAATGGGAAACGGACCTCGGAAAAATCAGAAACCAGCACGAGCACTTCCCTTGAGGGTAGAATAACTTGTTGAAAATGACGGTTCGTAAATAGGACACCCGGTTAGGGAATTACGGGCAAAACATAGGATTTTCAAACACTTACGCTCGAAAACGGACCGCCGGGCGTCCGGAACGGGAAACGGCCCTCGAAAAAATCAAAAACCGGTACGAGCACTTCCCTCGAGGGTATAGTAGCTTGTTGGAAATGACGGTTCGCAAATAAGACTCCTAGTTAGATAGTTTCCAGCGAAACGTTGGATTTTCCAACACTTAGGCTCGAAAACGGCCCGTCAGGGGCACTAAATGGAAAACGACCGCGGGAAAAATTGAGACTGGCACGAGTACTTACCTCGAGGGTAGAGTAACTTGTATTAAATGATAGTTCGCAAATAGGACTCCCGATTAGAGAATTACGAGAGAAACATGGGATTTTCCAACACCTGGGCTCGAAAATGGACCGCCGGGGGTCCGGATCGGGAAACTGCCCACTGAAAAAATGAAAACCGGCACGAGCACCTCCCTCGAGCGTAGAGTAACATTGTAGGAAGTGACGGTTCGCAAATAGAACTCCCGGTTCGAGAATTACGACTGAAACATAAGATTTTCTAACACTTAGGCTCGAAAACGGCCTGCCGGAGGACCGAAATTGGAAACTGCGGCGGGAAAAATCAAAAACCGGCACTAGCACTCCGCTCGAGGGTTGAGTTACTTGTAGGAACTGATGGTTCATAAATAAAAGTCCCGGTTAGAGAAATACGAGCGAAACATGGGTTTTTCCAAACACTTGGGTTTGAAAAATGTACGCCGGGGGTTCGGAATGGGAAACGGCACCCAGAAAAATTGAAAACCTGCACTAGCACTTCCCTCGAGGGTAGAGTAACTTGTAGGCACCGATGGTTCGCAAATAAGACTCCTAGTTAGAGAATTACAACTGAAACATACGATTTTCCAACACTTATGCTCCAAAATGGCCCGCTGGGGCCCGGAACGGGAACCTGCCCTCAAAAAAATAAAAAATCGGTAAGAGCACTTCCCTTGAGAGTAGAGTAATTTATAGGAAATGACGGTTCGCAAATAGGACTCCCGGTTAGAGAATTACGAGTGAAACATGGGATTTTGCCAACACTTAGGCTCGAAAATGGCCAGCCGGGGTCCGGAACGGGAACCTGCCCTCGGAAAAATAAAAAACAGGTAAGAGCACTTCCCTTGAGAGTAGAGTAATTTGTAGGAAATGACGGCTCACAAATAAGACTCCCGGTGAGAGAATTATGAGTGAAACATGGGATTTTACCAACACTTAGGCTCGAAAACGGCCAGCCGGCGTCCGGAACAGGAAACGGCCCCTGGAAAAATCAGAATCTGGCAAGAGCACTTCCCTCAAGGGTAAGTAACTTATAGGAAATGTAGGTTCGCAGAAAGGACTCCCGGTTAGAGAATTACGAGCGAAACATTGGATTTTCCAACACTTAGGCACGAAAATAACCCGACAGGGGCTCGGAACAGAAAATGGCTGTGGGAAAAATTGAAAAAAGTACGAGCACTTCCCTTGAGGGTAGAGTAACTTGTAGGACATGACAGTTCGCAAATAGGGCTCCGATTAGAGAATTACGAGCGAAACATGGGATTTTCCAACGCTTAGGCTTGAAAACGGACTGCCGGGGGTCCGAAACGGGAAACAGCCCACTGAAAAATCGAAAAACGGCACGAGCACTTTCCTCGAATGTAGAGTAACATTGTAGGAAGTGACGGTTTGCAAATAGGACTCCCGGTTAGAGAATTATGACCGAAACATTGGATTTCACAACACTTAGGCTCGAAAGCGGCCCACCGGAGGCCCGGAACGGGAAACGGCAGTGGGAAAAATAAAAAACCGGCACTAGCACTCCGCTCGAGGGTTGAGTTACTTGTAGGAACTGATGGTTCGTAAATAAAAGTCCCGGTTAGAGAAATACGAGCGAAACATGGGATTTTCCAAACACTTGGGTTTGAAAAAAGCACGCAGGGGGTTCGGAATGGGAAACGACGCCCAGAAAAATTGAAAACCTGCACGAGCACTTCCCTCGAAGGTAGAGTAACTTGTAGGAACTGATGGTTCACAAATAGGACTTCCGGTTAGAGAATTACGACCGAAACATATGATTTTCCAACACTTAGGCTCGAAAACGGCCCGCCGGGGGTCCGGAATGCGAATCTGCCCTCGGAAAATTCAAAAACCGGTATGAGCACTTCCCTCAAGGGTAGAGTAACTTGTAGGAAATGACGATTCGCAAATAGGACTCCCGGTTAGAGAATTACGAGTGAAACATGGGACTTTGCCAACACTTAGGCTCAAAAACGGCCAGCTGGGGTTCGGAACGAGAAACGGCCCCTGGAAAAATCAGAATCTGGCACGAGCACTTCCCCCGAGGGTAGAGTAACTTGTAGGAAATGAAGGTTCGCAAAAAGGACTGTTCTAGAGTGAGACGCTGCAAGATACTGGCATATTCTTCAAGATCAGGTATGGGAGCCAAATCTTCTTCTTCATCATCTCTTTGTGGCTCAACATTGTTGATTTCCACTGGAGCAATGAGGGGTGCTGGTTCAACAGCATTTTCTTGTACAGCCTCCTGGTCTTCTTCATCATCAGACCAGGATCCTTGTGGTTGTAGGGGGTTATACCAGATTACTAGCATAAGATGAGACTCAGGAACCCATTCTTCATCGGAGAGATATTCTCCTGTTTCAAGGGACTCCTCCCACTCGTCTGTGTGGTTGGATTCGAATCCATCATCGGTGTCGCTGGACTCGTATCCATCAATGGAGAATGCAACTACCGAATTGCAAGAGTATGATGCCTCCTGCGTGGCTTCTTTGAATTGAGGTGGCATGAAATCACTGAGAGTGAATTTCCTTACCCCCTTTGAAGTCTCTGGAAGGGACGTTTTTGTTGCCTCCAGTGAAGCGGTAGAGGAAGCCTCTGCCTTTTCTTTGACTTCTTGTTTTGGCTGGGTCTTCTTTTGCCGTTTGAGCTTGAGGAGATGTTTCCTAGCCTGCCTTTGCTGTTGAGCTGTAGGCTTTGTTTTTACGACCTCCCAATTTTCATCTTCCAGGAGATCGGGATGTACCCATATGGGTTGTCCGTCTGGTGTCCGGTAAGGAACCAGTTGCTCGGACGCTTGGATTGAGTTTATCACCTTGAAGGAAGTAGTGATCTTCTTCTTCGGTGATTTTGATGTTTGTCCACATGTCACCATGTTGACGAAGGTAGACCCATAGTTTTTGTCAAAGGTGATGACTCCGTTTTTCCACATCTCGTTTATTTTCTCCCTCACGACGAAGCATTGATTGAGAGGATGCGAGATCATCTGGTGGTATGGACAGTACCGAGGATCGTTGGTTTTGCCAACATCACCCGGTTTTTTTGGTTCAGGCAAGGTGAGCTTGCCGTTTGCCATAAGAGCCCCGAAGATTTCATCAACATCTTCATCAAATGGGTATTTCTTCTCTACTCGTTCTTTGAAGGCATCTGAGAGTTCAGGTCTCTTACCAGCAGCTTTGTTTTCAGCTTTCTTTGGTGGCTGAGGAGCTGACTTGGTCTGCACATTGAGGACCTCTTTCTTCTTTGGTTTAGAGGTTGCAATGGCGGTTGGCACTTTTCTTAATGATTTCTTATTGTTGAGGTCTTTAATCACAGTTTCAGCTTTCATGGAAGCTTCTAGGAGTTCTCTCAGGTTTATTGATTTGTTGCTGATGATCATGGAGCGGATGTCGACTAGCGACACTTGTGGAATACATCAGAGCATTTGTATGCCATTGCTTTCCACTTGTGAATGAAGTCATATGTTGACTCATTCTCCCCTTGTTTTAGGCTGCATAACTGAGCCATAGTAGCGGGATGATCCTCACCTTTGAAGTGAGTCAGGAAGCGTGTCTCTAGCATGGCCCAATTTTGGATGGAGTCCTCCGGCAGAGTGGAGTACCAATCGAAGGCCGTACCTTTTAGGGTACTAACAAAGAGGCGGATCTTGAGTGCATCTTGATCCGCGATAGCTCCCGTCAGGATCTTGAAGTGGATGAGTGCTGTCTAGCTGATCCTTTCCCTGTATATGTTTGGAGAGTAGGATGCTTGAATTTTGTAGGGAACGGGACCGAGTCCTTCCATAAGGGATATGGTGGCTTGATCCCATGCTCCTTGAGTATATCCTCTTCTTTTGCTTTGGCGAGGATACTGTCTACATCCTTTTTGGTAAGGGCGCGTGACTCATTTTCTTCCCCATTTCCCTCATCGTTTTGATGATTCGGAGGAGGTTCATTGTTCGCCTAATTTTGGAAGGCGAGGAGAAGGTTTTCCATCAGAGTTTCAATCCTCTGTTGGCCTTGTTCCAACTGCTAGATGCGAGTGATCGCATCATCTTGAGGTGGATTGCGGGGTGGTGGCTCAGAATTTGTAGCCAGGACGTTCATCCTTCGTGATTCGAGCGAAGAAACTGTCCTGGTGACTGAGCTGGGGCTCATTCTTTTTTAAGCAGAGCTTGAGGAAGGATCACTCTACCATCCTTTGCTTAAAGGAGCAGGGGATTCTTCTGAATGTCTTCTTGTCCTGGAGACGTTGCGGGTCATCGGACGTCGGACATGGATTTTTGTTGCTGACTTTTGGCGTCTTCTGGTTTTTCCAACCATATGGACAGCAACAACTTGGTTGGGTCTTTCTTTTTCGACCCATTTGGGAGAGACTTGAAGTGTAGGAGGCTGGGTCCTTTGCTTTTCTAGTCTCTTTTGCCGATAAACGCGCGGCGGCGTATACGACGAGCAACTTGAGCTTCAGTCAGCTCTGGCTGGGCTTTGATGATGAAGGATGTGCTCCCTCGGGCGCAGCAGCCGAGCTTGTCTTCTTTGTAGCTGGGCAAGGACAGGATGCGAATTCTGTCCTTCGCCTGTTGCAGCGAAGCTTTGAATTTTTGGAGTTCGGCCCCTGTAGAGATGAAGGGTCGAACTGCAGGTTTATAGGCCTTAGCAGGTGTTTGCAGAGGCCTTGTGATGCATGACTTGATTTTGGGCTTATAGGAACAAGCCGGCTCATGCTGGGTTAACTTGAGAGTCAGATTGGAGATGGGTCTCTCCTCTTTCATGTAGGCAAGAGGGTAGAACTGGTTCTCCTTGAGTGGGGCCAGGAATGCTGGCTTAGTGGATGTTTGGGACCTTCTTTGTTTTGGTGAAGGTCTTGGGGACCAAGTCTTGAGATAGACCTGGTCGTTTGATGGTCGAGGCTTCGTGGGGCTGCCACGGGCTTCAGGCCTTCTGGTGCTCGCCTTTGGTGTCACGGTAGTGACATGTTGAGATGCGAGTTTCTGCTTCTTGGAAGGAGCAACTTGTTCCTCGGGAAGTGGGAATGGTCCCAGCGTCCCAAAGACAATAGTCCGGGGAGTCGAGGTTGACCCGGAGCTTAGAGAGTTGCCGAGGGAGTTGACGCTTTGGCAGCTGATGGGGCGCTTGTAGGTGCACGTAGTTTGCTTCTGTTGAAGCATAAGTTGGTGCTTGTTCTCGTCGAAGGTAATGGTTAGTGAAGCTGCCATTGTTAGTTTTCGAAAAGTTTCTGAAACAAGACCACATCCATTAGTAATCACAAGAATATAATGATCATAAATGGGAAGTTCTATGGTTTTGTCTTTTCAAATTGCTCGAGGGAGATGACCCAAGCAATATGAAGAAGGCAGAAAGCCATAGAGTGTACAATTGTTCTGATCGCAGGTATGGTAAGCCCAAAATGAGCATCCCAGTGACTGCTAGAAGCAATTGTGAACTTAAATTCGACTTATCAAGAAGCAGAGCTTGCTCGAGGTAAGAAGAATATAAAGTTGGAGTTACAAATGTACCGGTTGCGAATACAGTAGACCTTGAAAGGCGTACTAGTACCGCTAGACACAAATGTTTGGAGACCGCATCCATGAGATAAGATTCCCTGTTTTGAAAGGTCAAGATTGGATTCATCAAAGAGAGCATATGGTATTCCGATCCAAATACGGTCTCAGCGATTTCCGCGAGCGTCAGTATTCAGAAGAAAATGAACCATAATTCCTCGAAACTGAATCCAAAAATGACGAGTTTTTTTTTAAGGCCAATATCGGATTCATCAAAGAGAGCAAAAGGCACTCCACAGGCTCAGCAATTTCCGCGAGCTCCAGTGCTCAGAAAGGAGAAGACCAAGATTTCTCCAATCTAAACCCAAAATGACGGAAGTTTTTTTTTTTTGAAGATTTTTTTTTCATGATTTTTTTTTTAATCTTTTATTTATTTTATTATTTTTTTTAAATAATTTTTTTTTTGAAAAATTTTTATTTTTTATTTTTTATTTTAAATTTTTTATTTTTAAAAAATTTATTTTTGAAAATATTTTATTTAAAAGACGAGAGAGTACACATAAGCCTCCTAACCCGGTCTTATGAAATCTCGATTGATAGAATTGGCCCCAGGTAAGGGTAGGATTACTTAATGAACCCGTTTGGAGGACCCTTGCCTAGAACAGTCAAGCTGTCTCCACACTCTGGACAAGGCTTTTCTTGAATCAACCATGATCAAAGAACGCAGTTGGTTTAACCTTAGTGGTCTATGTCTTTTTTTTTGTTTTTATATATATATAATTTTTTTTAGATCTTTAATGAACTCATCGAAGAGAAACGATGGCCCAAAACCTTAGTCGAACAGGCTCAACATTTCTGCAAGCACGATGAACGATAGGAAAGGATCAAGGTTTCTCAATTTTGAATTCAAACTGAGAAATCTATTTTTTTTTTTTAAGATTTTTAATGAACTCATCGAAGAGAAACGATGGCCCAAAACCTTAGTCGAACAGGCTCAACATTTCTGCAAGCACGATGAACGATAGGAAAGGATCAAGGTTCCTCAATTTTGAATCCAAAATGAGAAATCTAATTTTTTTTGTTTTTTTTGTTTGTGTTTTTTTTCTAGATCTTTAATGAACTCATCGAAGAGAAACGATGGCCCAAAACCTTAGTCGAACAGGCTCAACATTTCTGCAAGCACGATGAACGATGGGAAAGGATCAAGGTTTCTCAATTTTGAATCCAAAATGAAAAATCTGATTTTTTGTTTTTTTTTTTAAAAGAGAAAGAGTGGAAATAAATTCAAAGAATTAGAAATTTCCAAAAAATCTCATCTCATTTTTTTTAGATGCGGAATCCAACATAGGCCACCAATTAGAAAGTAGCCAAGGAATCAAGAAAAGAAGTATAAGCATAGAGCAATAAATATGATATGCAAATTTTTCATTTCTAGCATCGTGTTCTCAAATGAACGTGTCCCACCGGGTGGAGTCAGCTTGATGGACAGCGCTTCTGCTCGGTTCTACCGAGGTCGGTGGACGTGGGAGTCCGTTTGGGTCCGACCCTTTCGTAACCGGGGGGCAGAGGCGTGCATCAACATTTCTTTTGTGTGGGTGTGCCAGATTTTCTATTTTACTTGGAATTGCAAGTGGTGATCCGGAGATCAACCTTCGCAAGTAAAAAGGAAATCAACTTCTTTCAAGTTTTCCATTGCACATATATTTAAGAAAAGAGACATTCTCTTGATTTGCCGTGAAAGGCGGTTTTTTTGGCATTTATAGCCGATTTTTGGCGTTTGTAGCCGATTTTTGGCGTTTATAGCCGATTTTGGCGTTTATAGCCTATTTACAATCCTTATCAATAATGAAAGACAAGAGTTGTGTTTTTTGTCTCTTTTAAAAAAATACAAACTACAATGAAAAGCAAGAAAATGAGGATTTTACTTCTCAGGAGATTGTGGAGGACCCGTTCAGATTGACGGTCGCAAGCCATATGTGGACTTTGCCATCATCCATGCAGATGAGAACAGAGGATGCTATTGATTCGCTTGGTTTGGCTATAACCTCAGGTTTTTAGAGGACAAGGACCAAAAGGAGGTCCTATGTCCAATAAAAAACCAAGTAGACGGGCTGAAAAGCCACGTCTAAGCCATTGGAGGCAGAAGGAGAAGGCAAGTGCCTTGGGGGGGGGTACCCCCCAAGGGACTTTTGTCACCTTGTAGCAGTGGTCGGTGTAGAACTTCCGCAGAGTTTTCTCTTTCTTTCTCTGGATTTCTATGTTTTTTTCTGATCTGGGATCTGTCTTCTTTTTTCGATCTCTGTGATTTTTCCGATCTAGAATTCTTTGGAATGCTCTCCTATTTATAGGCTTTTAGGTAGCCATTTAGGAGGATTTATGAGCCTTAATTGTCATAAAGCTACATAAAGGAAGGAGTTACAAGATTGAATTCTTTATTTTGTAACTCCTTTTTCTTGGCTTCTGATTGGCCGGAGGAGATTGAGGGCATTTAATCGCCTTTAATCACCATGATGGGAGGAGTTTCATGGGTTAAATGCCAAGAATCTCTTGACTTGAATTTCTGGATGCTTGCTTCTGATTAGGCCGTCCAAAGAAATGGACTAATGACTGTAATAAAGCTAGTCAATTAATCGCATTAAGTGGTCGCCGAGCAGTTGAAGAGTCGCGGGCCGTGCCGCGTCTTTTGGGATTCTTCTGGCGATGATCATCGATGGATCTTCATGTAGATCGACATCGGATGACCATGTAACTTCAGGTGTTGGTTGCCAACAGCGGGTCGGTGCCATCTATCCTGTCGATTTCTCGATCGGTCGGGTAGAAAGCACACTTTTTTTGGTTGACCGGGTGGCGATCAATGTTGATTTTGATACTCTTGATGATTGACCCGTGTTTTTGACGGATGTCAGAGGATTTGTTGTCTCAAAAGTATGAATTTTGGAAAATACCAAAGGTCGGACACTTCGAATCGCGAAAAAATGGTGAAAAATGGGGTTTTCGGGGCCCTCCCGGCGATCCTGCCCCAGGGTCACAGGGTTGGCGACCCTGGGCCAGGGTCGCAGGGGTCTGCAACCTTGGGGGGTTCCCCCCCCCCCCCCCCCTTTTGTCCTGTTTTGTGTCCGTTTTTGCTGTTTTTCGATTCTTTTTTCTTCTGTATTTTTCCTTGACATTTTGACCATTTATTGGCCTGATTTCGCTGTAGAAAACCTGATGAGAGTCCTTGCATTTTGTTTTGCAAAGTTTCTAATTTTCTGAGAAAGCCGAAGACTTTGTCGCGCAGAGCTACCGATTTTCCGTCAGAAGATGAAACTGGGTCAAACGATGTCGGAATGACCTGAGATTTGGGGTGAAGCCTGCTAAGCAATAAATAAGACCAACCATAGGCTTTTGTTTGAGTTTTAAAGCCGTTTGGGGTCCTATCACCAGTAGACTTGCTTTTGTCGCGATGAAGATGTCGCGGCTTGATGTGCGGTCAACCGATGTCTGATTGACTTGAAATTTGACAGGGAACCTATTGGAGTCATTTTAAGATGATCCATAGGCTCTGTCTTGGAAACCATGGTCCCGGGGAGTTTCGCTGTCGAGAGGCTTGATTTAGTTATTCGAGGGTTGATGTAGGGTCAAACGTTGTCGGTTTGACTTGGAACTTGACGTGGAGCCTTTTGGATGTATTTTGAGACCATCCATCGGCTCTGATCGAAGATTTGGTGTCTCCGATGCTTTCGCCTCCGGGAGCTCCTTTTCAGCTGCCGGAGAAGCGAAGTTAGGCCAAATGATTTTGAAATAGCCCGAAACTTCTTGTATACTCCTCTTTTGGCTGTCTTGAAGGATCTTGCAGTTTTTGTTTGATTCTGACAAGATTTGATTTTTTTGGAAGTAGCATTGCCTATTTATGGCAGGTTGCGACTTCATGTAGCTTTTTGGATCTTGAAGAAGCAAGGTGACGTTTTTGGTGTCAACAATTCAATGCGAACGACATTTTCAGAATATGTTTTTGTACTGGGGTTCCCTCGGCCATCTTAGTGTTTATCAGCACCTTCATAGCAACTTGCCTAGCAGGTCTAACCTGGTCCGTAAACATCTCCTTTAAGTTTGATATAATATCGTATACTAACTTGTAGGATTAATGTTGGTGTTGTAAAACACTAGACATGGATGCCTGCATAAAACATCTGGCCATCTCATTGTCTTTGGTCCACTTGGTGTAAAGGTCTTTCTTATACTTTGGTGCATCAGGCTCAGGCTCAAGAAGGGAGGGTATCGTAAGGACATATCTGCATCCTGAAGCTGTCGGGACAATATCTAGGGTCCTTTTCTGTAACATCCCGTCCCTTAACCCATCGTTAATTTTAATTAATTGTTTGATTAGTTAGTAAGTTTGCTTAGAGTCTTAGCGAGTCGGGTTTATCGTATGGATCACGCGTATGAAGTCTCGCGCGAGTCCGAGATCGTTTGGGTACAGTAAGGGCGTGGTTTGCAATTTGGGGAGTTTTCAGGGGTTTTATCAAAATTATGAGTTTTTGTGAATTTGGGTGCATCGGATAGATCGGGTCATTTCATGAACATTTGCCTTCAGTCGCGTTGCAATCCGACGTGTCTAAGAAAACTCAAATTAGCAATAAGGATCAAACACATATTTTTCCATACTAATCTTATTCTAACCGCTCATTCACTCATCTCTATTATATACAACACTCACCATCCGGATAACTCATTACTACACCTATCACCATTCCTTCACTATTCACTTCTTCTTCTTCATCACTACCTCTTCACTACCGACACCTTCCCGGAGCTCCGTCATCGCCGGTGAAGCTTTCAATCATCTTCCCCAAGCTTCTATGATCACTAATATCCCCTTTTCTAAGCTTTTCATCCACCAACAACTCTAAGGTAGGTTCTCAAGACTTGTAGAATTAGTGCATCCTTTTCCTTTTGGTTAGAAATGAATTAAGGAGACTCACCTCAACCTTTGGCATGCATTTGTAGGAGTGATTTGGGTTTGAGAGTTGATTTCTTCACCTTTGAGCTTAAAAGAGATTTTCCCCAAATTTCTCTTGGATTTTCATTTAGCTCTTCATCAAGGCAAGTAATTTATATATCATGTCTGATATGTTTGTTTCTCTTTTGATTCGATGATTATTTGATGATTTAGATGACCTTTGCTCATTTGAAGATTTAGATTTGAAAACATGATAATTATGGGTATTTGATTAAGAAATTGGATTATGAAATTTATGACTTGATTAGATAGATGAATATAATTAGAATGGACTGGTTTCATGCTTGATTTGATCATATGTCAGGTTTAGAGAAGAAAGGAATGGAATTGGAACCAATCCACTGCAATAACAGAACCTGTATTTTGGTTCCGCAGTGTAGTAGGTCGACCGAAACAAGGGGTAGGTCGACCGAAGACACATGGACAGGTTCGCTGAAGCCTGACCATTTTTACTGTTCACAATTTCTGCACACTAATGCAGGTCGACCCGGGCTGTACTAGGTCGACCGGGACAACTATTGAGGACCTTTTGAAGGACTCTTTTGACCTCTTTTTCTATTGGACTTGTATGGAACCTTGGCTACCTTTTTGGACTCATTTGACTATGTATGAGGAGTGTTTTGAGCAGAAGATTCCTCATGGTTATTCCGGTTGCATTGGAATCCATTTTTATTCAATCTTGAACGGTACGGGACAACGGGATACTCTCCCTAAATCTATGCACGAAGAATATTCATCTGAGTATCCTGAACCTTAATCCTTTCGTTGATTGAGTAGGAATGTATGATGCTTCGGGATTAACATTTGTACTTAGGATTGGATTGTCTATCGTTTATGATTCCGAATAGTACTGTCTGGTACTGTCTACATGTGATGTACATGTTCATTAGCTTCGTTTGTTTTGTTTTGTTTGGGATCAAATGATGAACTTAGATGATGAATTAGGAACCCTTTTGATGTTCCGTTTTGTTCTGAAGTTTGATGCAAGTGTTGTGACTAGACGGCTTTGATTGTAAAGCATGTTGAGAACTACTTATGATGATATTGAATTGAAGAAGTTTGATATTTTGATTTTGATTGATGATGGAAAAGTAGTTTCTCTATGATGATTGACGAATCTTGTTCACACAAGAAAGTCTAGTCCCTCATTATTGTTTGTTTAGGACTCTTGTGTCAGGCATCACTTAGCTGTAAACGCCCAACACACTTGGGGCACCATTTGTGTGAGGACTTTGGATTGAACGTCTGCACAGTACGACTTTTTATTTTTAGATGGATGTACACCATCATTTGATACCCGTTCTGAATAAGTCTGTCTGGAGTTTGTTTTGTTTTTATTTTTAAGGGTATCATTCTGTTTGCTTGCCGGGGTTTTATCCCGTGCCACTCTACCACGAACTCTAAGTTGAGTATGGAGGGTCATGTGAAACTATCCGTGGTGCATTAGCTTTTGTGATCTGCCTATTTGTTAGATGTTTTATTAGTCTGTTTATGATTCGAATGCTATGCATTACTACTTCTGAATGCTATGCATTTCTACTGATTTTGTTTATCGTATTGTCTAAATCTGATTAGTCTTACATATCTATTGATGTTTTACATACATTACTTGCCGACCGTCGTGTCTGATGATATTACTCTTGGTGCATAGGTACCGAGCCTTACTATTACGCAGAGGAGGAATCGATGGAGGAAGTTCAGGCAGATCAGCCTAATGACTCCGTAGAGTATAGTACGGACGGCATTGTTTAGCCGTGACGACCCCGTACACGAGTGCCTTAATGATATATCTGTTTAGTTTTATCTTTTTGGTTCTTTTATCTTTTGTTATAATTAATACTTTTGTTAACAGTCTCAAACTTGAACTCTAGTTATAGTATTCAGTATTTGCTCGAACTATACTCTTTTAAGATACCATTTGTAATTTTAAGCCTCCTGCTATTTGATATATGTATTTGAGGAAATGTTTACACCTCACAGCGGTCTTCGATCCAATTGGGACATGATTGGGGCTAAGTTATATTTAATTAAGTTTGAAAAGAAATTTTTTTTTATTAGCCCTAATCTCACGCATAACCCCGGTTTACATTTTGGGGGCGTGACAAGTTGGTATCAAAGCATTACTGTTTCTAGATTTAAAATAAGTAGAAACTAAGACGTGTGAGGATTGGTTTTCTTTTTGGGTATCTTAGCTTTTGTAGATTGTATAGTTTGATTGTTAGATTGAGTCCCATAGGACTAATGTTTCTTATGTTTCAGAATGGCTGGCCGTAATATGCGCTCTAATAATAGTGGCAAACAGGATAACAGTAATGCCAATGCTAGTGCTAGTGACTCTTTTGAGGACAAATTTAACAAGCTCATGCAAGCAATTGTGACTTCACAAGAAGCACAAACTTTGAATCAGACTCAACAGCAAGAGAGTCAGACAAAATAGCAGGAGGATCAGGCTACTTTCCAGGCACAGATGCTTCAAGTTTTACAGAGGCCAACACCACCAGCTCAGGTAGTAATGCCAGCTCGAGTTACAGATCCGAATGATATGTATGATAAGTTCAAGAAGAGAAACCCACCAGTCTTTTTTGGAAATGAAGATCCCCTCGTTGCTGACGAATGGATAGTACAGATGGAAAAGATTTTTCATGTTTTTCAGTGTACAGGTCAGGAGCAAGTACAGTTATCAGCCTATATGTTCAGGGGTGTAGCGGAGATATGGTGGAAATCAGTAAAGACACCTTATGATACAATTGATGATGCTAATGCTTAGGAAGCATTTCAGAAAGAATTTCGTACCAAATACATTCCACCACATATCCAAGCTCAGAAAATTGTGGAGTTTTAAACCCTGTTACAAGGAGAAGATATCGTTCAAACCTATGAGCAGCGATTCACTAACCTGTCTTGGTTTGCACCAGCCTTAGTACGGACCGAAGAAGATAAAATTATGAGACTTGTTGGGGGATTGAGGCCTGACATTAAGATGGAGGTAACATCGGTTGTATTGCCTACTTTTGAGGAAAATCTGAAACGTGCATATTGGGCTGAAGAGTCTATCCGGCAGAAAATTCTTTATAACCAGCAGCTTCAACAGGCACAGAATCTGTTTAGGAGTCAAAGTTCAGGTCAGTATCAACAGCAACGTCCACAGCAACCGTATCAGCACCAGCATCCACAGCAGCAAGCCAAGAAACTTAAGGTAGGTCCAACAATAGGAATTTGTTGTGATCATTGTCATAGGAACCACCCGACAGCAGAGTGTAGATGGATCACAGGAGGTTGCTTTGAGTGTGGTGTGATGGGCCATCAGGTTAAGGATTGCCCGAAGAAGACCGGACAAGGTGTGAGGAACGCAGCTCCTCTTCGACCACCATTAGCAGCACAGCCTTGGAGGCAGGCACAGCAGCAACAACAGCCTAGACTTCTGGTACCACCACAAGGCAGGGGACATCAGAGGCCCCAGGGACAACAGAGACCTCACGGTCAGCAGTATAGACAGCAGGGAAAGCAGATGCCTCATCAGCATGGAAAACTTTTTGCCTTGGATCAGCAGGAAGGCGAGGAAGTTGGAGGAGTTGTGGAAGGTACACTCTTTATTTCAGATACACCTGCTAGAGTCTTATTTGATTCTGGTTCCACACACTCTTTTGTTTCACCTATCTTTGTTGCATGCTTGGTAGGAGATATAGCTCCATTGCATTATATTCTCTTCGTCAGTACTCCCTTAGGGAAAACTGTGCAGTGTGAATCCTATTATCCAGCATGTAAAGTGCAGGTGGAGAACTTTGTTCTATCTGCAAACTTAATAATTCTTGGGATGAAAGATTTTGATGTGATTTTGGGTATGGATTGGTTATCTACCTATAGAGCAGTGATGGATTGCTTCAACAAGACAATCAGATTGCAAGTGTTGGCAGACAGTGTGGAGATTGTTGGAGAGCGGAGACCCATGTCCACTAGAATAATTTCCGCCTTGAAGGCAGATAGATTGATTAGAAGTGGTTGTGAGGGTTATATGGCATTTATCGTGGAGGACAAATTGTCCAAAGTGGTGGAAGATATTCCAGTTGTGTGTGAATTCCCAGATGTCTTTCCAGAAGAAATACCTGGATTACCACCGGTTCGAGAAATTGATTTCACGATTGAGCTTGTGCCAGGGACGGCACCGATATCAAAAGCTCCTTACCGTATGGCTCCAGCAGAGTTAAGAGAGCTGAAAGCTCAGTTGCAAGATCTCTTGGACAAGGGATTTGTGAGACCGAGTGTATCACCATGGGGTGCACCGGTGTTGTTTGTAAAGAAGAAGGATGGTACAATGCGTATGTGCAAAGATTACAGGCAACTAAATCAGGTTACAATCAAGAACAAGTACCCTTTACCAAGGATAGACGAGTTATTTGATCAATTGCAAGGTGCACAGTACTTCTCGAAGATAGACTTGAGATCAGGCTACCATCAGATACGTGTTAGAGAGCAAGATTTGCAGAAGACGGCCTTCAGGACCAGATACGGACATTATGAATTATTGGTTATGCCATTTGGACTGACCAACGCACCGGGAGTATTCATGGCTTTGATGAACAGGATCTTTGCACCATACTTAGATCGGTTCACAGTCATTTTCATAGACGATGTTCTAGTCTATTCGAAGTCCAGAGATGAACATGCAGATCATTTAAGGAGTTCATTGCAAATTTTGAGAGAAAATCAACTTTATGCCAAGCTGAGTAAGTGTGAATTTTGGCTTGAACAAGTGTCATTTTTGGGACATATCATCTCCAGAGAAGGTTTATCAGTAGATCCAGCGAAGATTGAGGCAGTAGTCAATTGGCAGAGTCCGAAGTCAGTGTCAGATATCAGAAGTTTTCTGGGTTTGGCAGGATATTACAGAAGATTTGTGAAGGGATTCTCCAGTATAGCAGCCCCATTGACCAAATTGACAAGGAAGGATGTTCCGTTTGTGTGGTTAGAGAAGTGTGAAGAGAATTTTCAGGAGTTGAAGACCAGATTGACTACAGCTCCTATCCTTACCTTACCTACGGGAAATGGAGGGTTTGTGATTTTTACCGATGCTTCAGGCATTGGATTGGGATGCGTTCTTATGTAGGAAGGGAAAGTAGTGGCTTATGGCTCAAGACAGTTGAAAGAGCATGAAAAGAAATACGCTACCCATGATTTAGAACTTGCAGTAGTAGTTATGGCACTTAAAATGTGGAGACACTACCTGTATGGAGAGAAATTCGAGGTTCACTCGGATCACAGGAGTCTTCAGTACCTGTTTGGACAGAAGGATCTTAACATGAGGCAGACGAGATGGATGGAGTACATCAAGGACTACGATTTTCCGATAAAGTATCATCCTGGGAAAGCTAATGTAGTAGCAGATGCACTGAGCAGGAAGACGGCGAATACCGGATGTTTACAGACAGAGTGGTTTTTGACAGAATTATTCAGAGATATGACTATAGAATCTCAGCCTCAGAGTGAGAGAATTATGGTTGCCAACATGCTTACTTGGGAACCAGAGATTCTGTTTAGAATCAAAGGTAGTCAGAGAGAAGATCCAGAGTTAGTCAGAATCATAGACAACATAGCAGACAGAACAGAATTCAGACTCATAAATGGAGTGTTGTATTGCTAGGACAGATTATGTGTACCGGGTGTTCATGATTTGAGAAACGAGATTATGGTTGAGGCACACCATTCTCGTTATGCTATTCACCCTGGGAGCACCAAAATGTATCAGAACTTGAGGAGTTTTTACTGGTGGAATAACATGAAGAAGGACATTGCAGAATTTGTCTCGAGATGTCTAGTGTGTCAGCAAGTGAAGGTTGAACATCAAAAACCTCCAGGTTTACTTCAACCCTTGAAGATACCAGAATGGAAATGGGAGCACATTACCATGGACTTTGTGTCAGGATTACCACCCACGAGAGACAGTGATAGTATCTGGGTGATTGTTGACAGACTCACCAAGTCAGCACACTTCATTCCGATGAGAATGAAAGGATCCATGGATGTTTTGGCATACAAGTACATAGAGAGCATCGTGAGATTGCATGGAATTCCAGATTCCATTGTTTCAGACAGAGACATGAGGTTTGTGGGCAGATTTTGGGTTAGTTTGCAAGCAGCTTTAGGCACTACCTTGAATTTCAGTACTGCATATCACCCGCAGACGGATGGATAGACTGAGAGGACCAATCAGACTATGGAGGATATGTTGCGGGCTTGTGTTCTTGATTTCGGAAAAGACTGGGAGAAGAGTCTTCCTTTGTGTGAGTTCGCCTACAACAATAGTTATCATTCCAGTATCGGGATGGCACCGTTCGAGGCACTGTATGGACGAAAGTGCAAGACTCCTATTTGTTGGGAAGAAATTGGTGTTCGGAGTTTTCATGGACCTTCGATCGTCAGTGATACCAGTGAGAAAGTGAAACAAATCATTGACAGACTGAAGATTTCAAGAGACCGACAGAAGAGTTACGCAGACCCGAAGAGAAGAGATTTGCAATTCCAAGTTGGAGATAAAGTGTTTCTCAAGGTCTCACCAACTAGAGGAACTATGAGATTCGGTCAGAAAGGGAAATTGGCTCGGAGATACATAGGACCGTTTGAGATTGATATGCGCGTTGGTGAAGTAGCATACCGATTGATACTACCAGCAGAGTTAGCAGGAGTTCACAAGGTTTTTCATATCTCTATGCTGAGGAAGTACATTCCAGACCCTTCACATGCATTACATCATGAGACTTTGGATGTACAGCCAGACGTCACATTTGTGGAGAAATCGAAGAAGATCATTGATACAAAGGAACATGTTTTAAGGAATAGGACTATTCATTGGGTCAAAGTACAGTGGGAGCACCACAGTCCGAGCGAAGCAACTTGGGAACTCAGAGATCAGATTCAGGAGAAGTATCCACAGTTATTGACAGAAGTACAATGATTACCAGAAAGTGTGTTAGTGATTTGGAGGACCAAATATCCTAAGGGGGGGAGTATGTAACATCCCGCCCCTTAACCCATCTTTAGTTTTAATTAATTGTTTGATTAGTTAGTAAGTTTGCTTAGAGTCTTAGCGAGTCGGGTTTATCATATGGATCACGCGTATGAAGTCTCGCGCGAGTCCGAGATCGTTTGGGTACAGTAAGGGGGTGGTTTGCAATTTGGGGAGTTTTCAGGGGTTTTATCAAAATTATGAGTTTTTGTGAATTTGGGTGCATCGGATAGATCGGGTCATTTCATGAACATTTGCCATCAGTCGCGTTGCAATCCGACGTGTCTAAGAACCTCAAATTAGCAATAAGGATCAAACCCATATTTTTCCATACTTATCTTATTCTAACCACTCATTCACTCATCTCTATTATATACAACACTCACCATCCGGATAACTCATTACTACATATCACCATTCCTTCACTATTCACTTCTTCTTCTTCATCACTACCTCTTCACTACCGACACCTTCCCGGAGCTCCGTCATCGCCGGTGAAGCTTCCAATCATCTTCCCCAAGCTTCTATGATCACTAATATCCCCTTTTCTAAGCTTTTCATCCACCAACAACTCTAAGGTTGGTTCTCAAGACTTGTAGAATTAGTGCATCCTTTTCCTTTTGGTTAGAAATGAATTAAGGAGACTCACCTCAACCTTTGGCATGCATTTGTAGGAGTGATTTGGGTTTGAGAGTTGATTTCTTCACCTTTGAGCTTAAAAGAGATTTTCCCCAAATTTCTCTTGGATCTTCATTTAGCTCTCATCAAGGCAAGTAATTTATATATCATGTCTGATATGTTTGTTTCTCTTTTGATTCGATGATTATTTGATGATTTAGATGACCTTTGCTCATTTGAAGATTTAGATTTGAAAACATGATAATTATGGGTATTTGATTAAGAAATTGGATTATGAAATTTATGACTTGATTAGATAGATGAATATAATTAGAATGGACTGGTTTCATGCTTGATTTGATCATATGTCAGGTTTAGAGAAGAAAGGAATGGAATTGGAACCAATCCACTGCAATAACAGAACCTGTATTTTGGTTCCGCAGTGTAGTAGGTCGACCGAAACAAGGGGTAGGTCGACCGAAGACACATGGACAGGTTCGCTGAAGCCTGACCATTTTTACTGTTCACAATTTCTGCACACTAATGCAGGTCGACCCGGGCTGTACTAGGTCGACCGGGACAACTATTGAGGACCTTTTGAAGGACTCTTTTGACCTCTTTTTCTATTGGACTTGTATGGAACCTTGGCTACCTTTTTGGACTCATTTTTGACTATGTATGAGGAGTGTTTTGAGCAGAAGATTCCTCATGGTTATTCTGGTTGCATTGGAATCCATTTTTATTCAATCTTGAACGGTACGGGACAACGGGATACTCTCCCTAAATCTATGCACGAAGAATATTCATCTGAGTATCCTGAACCTTAATCCTTTCGTTGATTGAGTAGGAATGTATGATGCTTCGGGATTAACATTTGTACTTAGGATTGGATTGTCTATCATTTATGATTCCGAATAGTACTGTCTGGTACTGTCTACATGTGATGTACATGTTCATTAGCTTCATTTGTTTTGTTTGGGATCAAATGATGAACTTAGATGATGAATTAGGAACCCTTTTGATGTTCCGTTTTGTTCTGAAGTTTGATGTAAGTGTTGTGACTAGACGGCTTTGATTGTAAAGCATGTTGAGAACTACTTATGATGATATTGAATTGAAGAAGTTTGATATTTTGATTTTGATTGATGATGGAAAAGTAGTTTCTCTATGATGATTGATGAATCTTGTTCACACAAGAAAGTCTAGTCCCTCATTATTGTTTGTTTAGGACTCTTGTGTCAGGCATCACTTAGCTGTAAACGCCCAACACACTTGGGGCACCATTTGTGTGAGGACTTTGGATTGAACGTCTGCACAGTACGACTTTTTATTTTTAGATGGATGTACACCATCATCTGATACCCGTTCTGAATAAGTCTGTCTGGAGTTTGTTTTGTTTTTATTTTTAAGGGTATCATGTTTTGTTTTTATTTTTAAGGGTATCATTCTGTCTGCTTGCCGGGGTTTTATTCGGTGCCACTCTACCACGAACTCTAAGTTGAGTATGGAGGGTCATGTGAAACTATCCGTGGTGCATTAGCTTTTGTGATCTGCCTATTTGTTAGATGTTTTATTAGTCTGTTTATGATTCGAATGCTATGCATTACTACTTCTGAATGCTATGCATTTCTACTGATTTTGTTTATCGTATTGTCTAAATCTGATTAGTCTTACATATCTATTGATGTTTTACATACATTACTTGCCGACCGTCGTGTCTGATGATATTACTCTTGGTGCATAGGTACCGAGCCTTACTATTACGCAGAGGAGGAATCGATGGAGGAAGTTCAGGCAGATCAGCCTAATGACTCCGTAGAGTATAGTACGGACGGCATTGTTTAGCCGTGACGACCCCGTACACGAGTGCCTTAATGATATATCTGTTTAGTTTTATCTTTTTGGTTCTTTTATCTTTTGTTATAATTAATACTTTTGTTAACAGTCTCAAACTTGAACTCTAGTTATAGTATTCAGTATTTGCTCGAACTATACTCTTTTAAGATACCATTTGTAATTATAAGCTTCCGCTATTTGATATATGTATTTGAGGAAATGTTTACACCTCACAGCGGTCTTCGATCCAATTGGGACATGATTGGGGCTAAGTTATATTTAATTAAGTTTGAAAAGAAATTTTTTTTTATTAGCCCTAATCTCACGCATAACCCCGGTTTACATTTTGGGGGCGTGACATTTTCCAGTCTAGAAAGTTGGATTCCATCAACTTATTCTAGTTAAGGATGGTCACAAGTGGATTGAAAGTATTTAAATTCATGCTGAATTAGAGTTGTAGCACGTAATCATACATTCAATAAAAGAATATAAATGACATTAGGGTTTAGTATTCTACCAAACTCTTGTGGGAATCTTCATAACCACTAAATTCAGAATACATCGGAATCCCAATCCCTTAGGGCATGCCTCCTAGGGGAGTGCGAATGTCCTTGGATTGATGCGGATCAAAGTTCGTCAAAATTGGAATTAAGACTAACTGTCCATGATCCCCATCATTCATTATCATCTAGGTATCTCATACCAAATAATGTATGACTCCCAACTAGCTTTGATTTCTAAAATACATGAGGCAAATCCTAGGGGATACTACATCATTATTTTAGTTAAGTGTGACCCACCAACTAGTATTGCATGACAACTGTTGTGAGCAGCTCATCCTAGGGGAGTAAACCCCCACCCCGTCTCACCAACACTATCCATAGGAGATCCATATCTAGTAACCAGACAAGTAAAAGCCCTCCAAAGGAATGGCCACACTCTTGGTGGCGCGAGGCTAATAATTTCCTTATAATGGACCTATGGTGGAAAACCATGGGGATTTCTCAATTTAAATGCCACACTCCCACTTAATATTTTAGAATTGAGGATTTCCTTTTAAGGTATTAGGGCCCACATATAAATATGAAAATCAAATGATCACCTGATATGATCTAAGATTGGTTCCACGTCAAGTTAATTTATGGAAAGTCCAGTTTCTTAAATTAGTGTCACTAATGTGTCCATCTCATAGGTCATCAACACTAATTAGAACTCTTTTCAAAAATTAATTTGATTTGACCAATTTTTGTATCTTGCTATGTTTGGATCAGATTTGAAAACATTCTAAATCAAGCATTCATCCATAAATAGAAAATAGAAACTAGTCATCCCCTCCACATGGCCCAAGCGGAATAGACTTCTTGAACTTCTAGACTTTCAAACTATTTTGGAACTCCTCAAACTCTTTAGGCAACTCCAAAACAGTTTTGGTAATCTTCAAACACTTTGATTAGGAGTCCAACTTCACTTTCCTTCTTTGTCTCAGACATCGCTAGAATTTACAAATTTAGAAAATCACATAAATTCCTATGCCTTAACGATGAGGCTTACATGGTAATCTATTAATGGAAATAAAAAGGCTCATAGGAGATTTCACCATGCCTTGCCCTAAAATGGAAAACCAAGGAAACCATGATGCCCTTTATAAGTTGCCAAAAATAAATCAACCATAAAAGAAAGTAATAAGACTTGTGGGCCACATGGAGAGGACAAGGTCACCTGCAAGTTAGCATCTCATACAACCATGCAAAACACACAAATAGGCTACCAAACAATGTTGGTAAAATAGGACTAAGAAAATATCCCGAAACTGAAAAATCCAAAATTCTACACTTTCTGCGCAGTGTCTTCAGTCGACCGACCTGCAACTTCTCGGTCGACCGAGCACGGGGCTCGGTCGACCGAACTGACGGAAACCAGAAATTTGAGTTTTTGCAGTTCCTGTCCAATCTTCTCCAAATCACTTCCAAAGTATTCCAATGGCTTTCTATCATCCATCTAACATTATTAAACCCTTTTGTGACTATCCAAACATAGATCAACTAATAAACCAAGAAATTTATCAAAACTGATCCGTACATAGCCCTCGCTCTATCCTCTTCACATCTCATGCAAAGATTAGAAAAAGCTTACTGATCTAACATGATTAGAGATGAGGTAAGGCTCTGAAACCAATTGTTGAAAATAGGTGGGCCTCTAGGATATGTTTCAAAAACTTTTGCCTCACTTGATGCAGTGATCAACTATCCATAAGGCACTAAAACCCAATCCAGGATCCATGTCCTCAATCTCAGCCATCATGATCAGTAAAATAATCTATCTAGAAGATAGAAACAGCAATTAACAAGCCACAATAAATATCTACAACATACAAGGAAGTAGATAATACCTTTGGAGCTCGGTTGTGCTTTAATGGAGAAGTTGCGTCTTTCTTTGATGATGAAACTCTTTCACATATCAAATTAAGATCTTCAAGATCTCTTGATCTTCCACGCTATGACCCGCGTTAGATTCTATTTTTCTCAAGAAGATGGTGGGAACTTCAAGAAAAAACAACTAGGAACTCAAAGGAGGAACTAGAAAAAGAACTAGAAGAGGGAGAGAGGAGAAAGGCTATGCAACTCTTGCACACAAGGGGCTGGACGTCCAACACTTGGACCAAAATCTCCGTGGGCATGAATCCCTTGGAAGAAAGTAGTATTAGCCATTCAGCCCTTTGGTTCTCCTCTATTTATAGCTTATAAGCAAACCTCTTCTTTACCAATTAAAATAGAAGTCTCACTCCAATTAAGATTTGGCATCTTACTATATCATAATTTAGAAGTCCTACTTCAAATATGATTAGTAACTTTTTAATTCCTTTTCTAATTAAAATAGAAGTCTCAGTTCTACTAAAATTAATAACTTTACTATTACCACTATTAGAAGTCTCACTTTAAATAGAAATAGTAACTTTCCTTTTAGAATTCAACTAGAATTAGTATCTTAATAATTGGGCTAGCGTGGGGACCACTAGGGATTCCTTAGAAAGCTGGCTCCAACTGAGACTCGCGACCCCACATCTCATGTGCAATCCGGGCCCACAGTTAATTGTAAATAACTCTACTATATAAATGCAATTGAACTCTAGTCTTAGGAATATTACATAGAAGACCCTAAACTTCCCTATTACCGCAAGTAGGCCCCTTCATCAATATTCATGGATCAATTGGACCTGTCTTCCAAACATAGATCCATATCTTATTATCCTTGAGCTCCAATTAATTATAATGATCATAGGTACCTTTCCAATTAACTCTTAATAAGAATGGGTGCGCACTTACCAATGATAAATCCATTAATTGGCACAAGGGGATATTAGAGATAGATTCCATCTTGACCATTGAATGTTCCCACAGCTCTACTACCACGTACCCAAATCACCGAGGTGTTGACCTACAGTTGGCCTCACTCATTGCTAACACAAAGCAAATGAATAGATATAAACTTGAGTTCACTAATGTCTCAGGATTGAGAGCTTACTGCTAAGGAATTATGAGAGCAGACCTTAAAGTAAAGACAGTGTTTATAAGGTGTTTCTCATGGTCCTTCAATACATCCAATGTACTAGCATGATAATCCAAAATCTTTCATTCTGATGATCGAGACAAATCACACTATCTCATAGTGATCAAGGTGCTGCAACCTTGTCAGATGAGATGTCCAGTCTCATCACTGGTTGTGAATATTTTTAAGTATAACATTTGTTACACATGTCTCTCTGTATGTGGATCTCATCCATACACATGTGTTACATCTAATATAATTGTGGACTCCGGTTCATCTCATGAACCATCATGTCATTCGTATTGGTTATGTGCAAGTATATAATAAACCACAATTCATCTCTTGAAAGGAAAGCATGAATATATTGATCAATAAAGAATTTAATCAATTTATTATATCATACACTGGTATTGAGACCATAAAACTAACAGTTTCCTTGGGTCTTCTTGATCGGTGTTCTTCTCAAGGCTTGCTATGAGATGGTCCCAATCGCCTGTTGAAACTGGATCGAAGTAAGGTACTTCTTTTGGAGATGAGTATTCTTCTGGGTCAGAATACCATATGTTTGTATTATCGGACAATTCATCTTCATCATCAGAGAAATCGTACCAATTGGATGAGCTTACTGGATCTTTGTCAGGTGACTCTTCAAAGAGATATCCTGGGAGATCGATGTCTGCATGGGCATGAGATGTTGAGGCTTGGTTGGCAAATCGACTTTTTAGCCTTTGTGTCCACTGTCTCAGAGGAGTGTCAAGATCATATCCTAACCCATGTGAAGACTTTCCTACATGACCATAGAATCTCCAATCTTCCAGTTGGCTTTTGGTCAAGGCGGGCCCCATGGCGTGAGAATACCGCGGCCTTCTCCCAAACCGACTGGATTTTGAGCGTCATAGCCCATTTTCTTCATAATAGCTTGTGCCACATGACTATTTAGAAATAGTTGAGGCATACCTTCGTTTTGGAAAGGTTCAAGCATGGAGTTTGATGAAGAAGCATCCGATCAATGGAAGAAGATCAGCCTTTCCTTTGTTGAAGTTACTAGAACAACGAAGGAAGCAGATGTAGGATCTTCTACGTCAGCAGGTGTCTCCATTGGAGTTAGAGTAGGTTGAACTTGCTGAGTGTCAACTTCGCTTGACGATGTGTCGTCTTCTGGCTCTGAATCCGAATCCGTGTCCTGCATGATAGACACGAAGGAGACAACAAATTTACCCCCACGCTTTTGTTGCCTTCTTCACTTTAGTTGTGATGACCAAAGGCTTTAAACGTTTGAGAAAGATGACGAAGGGAGATTGATTACTCTCTTTGGATTTGCCGGAGGGTTTGTTTTCTTCCGGTGATTGTTGAGGAGCCTTGCCTTTATCTTTTTGGAGATTTTCGGCAAATGATGTTATTTCTTTCTCTTCTACTTCTTTTTCACCTTCATATATCTAGGAGTCTACAAAGTGGACTTCTTTACCTTTGAAGGGTTTTCTGTCCGCAAGGACTCGATGTATCATGCCATCGTCGCCAACGAACTTGATCCATTGATGTAGAGTTGAAGGGACAACACCATTCTCAGGTTTCCAAGGGCGTCCGAGAAGGATGTTGTAGCATGAAAGGGTTTTTATTGCATACACAGTGACCTCAGAGATAAGATCACCGATTTGTAACTTGAACCTGATTTTGCGGATAGGCCTTTGAGTGCTCCCATCGTATCCAAAGATAGATACAGATGTGTGGCTCAGCTTGCTGGGTGGGATGCCCAACTCTTCGAGAACCATAGTGGAGATGAGGTTGAGTGGAGAACCTGGGTCGATCTAAACTCTATACAAAGGCATTTCCTTGATGTATCCTATGAAATACAGGGGTTGGTTGTGCCATGTTTCGCCAAGTAGGAGGTCTTCCTTTGTGAAGGCGATGGTTGCGCTGGCTGCTTTTTGAAACGAGATGCATTCAATGCAAGATCTCTCAATTTTCTTATTTTCTCCCTTTGAGGAGGTTTCCGAGTTTTTTACACGATAGTCCATTTCAATTTGGAAGACTTGTGGGGCATGTTTATTGACATCCTCATTCAGCATTTGTAATTCTGATATGAGATTATCACGAGTACGTGGAGACATTCGTAACAAATCTAGGATGTGCAGTCGTGCAGGTATGTGTTTGAAGTGTTCGATCAAGTCATTCTTGAAAGCCTCCTTGGGGCCTGCATGTTCATCATTGTTGCCACTAGGGGCGTTTACAACATCTTTTCCTGAAGGATTTACATAAGTAAAAGAAGATTGGTTGTAATTTTTGTGGTAGTCCTGGCCAGAGCGGGTGCCTCTATCAACTTCGAGAGCTTATTGAGAAGGGTTTTCGTTTGGAAGATTATCTTTAAGATCAAGAGGCTGTCGTTTGTCATTTACTGGGGATGTGTCTGGAGCAGAGTTGTCATCCTTAGTGATTGTGTTGCATGGAGAATTTTCTGGGAACAAGTCCTGAACAGCATCCAACAACTTTTCTTTTTTGTTGACTAATTCATCGTCCCAAGTTTCAATATATGGGGTTTCTTCATGATGATTAATCGGGAAGAGTGTGAGTTCTGAAGTCACAGTCTCAGGAGAAGAAGCCTAAAAGGGTGTTATCTCAGTGAAGGTCACATAAGACGAGGTAGCTCCAGAAGATATGGTTCCTAACGTGGTCAGAGAGTAAGTGATCTCACCAGATAAGGTTTCAGAAGAGCTATAATCCCGAATTATCACATTGCAGGCAGCTCTGATAAGAGATTATACCAGAATGGACTGATGGGAGTCAGACTCATCCTCGGATGTAAAAGGATCATCAATCCAGTGGTTTTTCCCATTTTCAGGAGTTAAGGGAGCAGGTACATGGTGGTTTTAAGGGACTTCCGGTTCTGGATTTTGATCGCGACGAAACTCGTTAACGTGATCTTGCTCTTGTTCTAGGGCAAGACGCAGCAAGATCCTCACATATTCTTCAAGATCAGGCATGGGAGCCAAATCTTCTTCTCCGTCTACTCCTTGTGGTTCAACATGGTTGGGTTCCACTGGAGCAATGGCGGGTGTTGGGTCAACCGCATTTTCTTGAACAGCCCTCTTGGTCTTCTTCATTATCAGACCGGGATCCTTGTGACTGTAGGAGGTTATACCAGATTACTGGCATAAGGTGAGTTTCAGGAACTCATTCTTCATCGGAGAGGTATTCTCCTGTTTCAAGCGATTCCTCCCACTCGTCGGTGTCACTGGACTCGTATCCATCCATGGAGAATCCAACTACCGAATTGCAAGAGTATGATGCCCCCTACGTGGCTTCTTTTTTGAATTGAGGTGGCATGAAATCACTGAGAGTGAACTTTCTTACCATTTTTGAAGTCTCTGGAAGGGAATTTTCTATTGCCTCAAGTGAAGCGGTAGACGAGGTCTCTGCTTTTTCATGGACTTCTTGTTTTGGCTAGGTCTTCTCTTGTCGTTTGAGCTTGAGGAGATGTTTCCTAGCATGCCTTCGTTGTTGAGCTGTCGGCTTTGTTTTCACAACCTCCCAGTTTTCATCTTCCAGGAGATCGGGATGTACCCATATGGGTTGTCCGTCTGGTGTTGGGTAAGGAACCAACACTTTGGATGCTTGAATTCATTTTATCACCTTGAAAGAAGTAGTGATCTTCTTCTTTGGTGATTTTGGTGTTTGTCCACATGACACCATGTTGATGGAGGCAGACCCATAGTTTTTGTCAAAGGTAATGACTCTGTTTTTCCACATCTCGTTTATCTTCTCTCTTACAATGAAGCTTTGATTGAGAGGACGTGAGATCATCTGGTGGAATGGATAGTACCAAGGATTATTGGTTTTGCCAACATCTCCCGGTCTTTTGGGTTCAGGCAAGGTGAGCTTGTCGTTTTCCATGAGAGCCCCAAAGATTTCATCAACATCTTCATTAAACGGGTATTTCTTTTCTAATCGTTCTTTGAAGGCATTTGAGAGTTCATGTCTCTTACCTGCAGCTTTGTTTTCAGCTTTCTTTGGTGGCTGAGGAGCTGACTTGGTTTGCACATTGAGGACCTATTTTTTCTTCGGTTTTGAGGTTACAAATTTTGGTTGGTTCCTTCCTTGATGATTTCTGACTGTTGAGGTCTTTGATCACTGTTTCAGCCTCCATAGAAGCTTCTAGGAGTTCTCCAAGGTTTTTTGATTTATTGCCGATGATCATGGAGCGGATCTTTGCTCTCATGTTGTTTCGGCAGATGTCGACTAGCAATGCTTGTGGCAATATATCTGAGCATTTGTACACCATTGCTTTCCACTTGTGAATGAAATCGTATGTTGATTCATTCTCCCCCTGTTTTAGGCTGCAAAGCTGAGCCATAGTAGCGAGATGATCCTCACCTTTGAAGTGAGTCAGGAAGTGTGTCTCTAGCATGGCCTAGTTTTGGATGGAGTCCTTCGGCAAAGTGGAGTACCAGTCAAAGGCCGTACCTTTTAGGGTACTTGCAAAGAGGTGGATCTTCAGTGCATCTTGATCCGCGATATCTCCCGTCAAGATTTTGAAGTGGATGACGTGTTGTCTGGCTGATCCTTTCCCCGTATATGTTTGGAGAGTAGGACGCTTGGATTTTGTAGGAAACAGGACCGAGTCCATCCATAAGGGATATGGTGGCTTGATCCCATGCTCCTTGAGTATATACTCTTCTTTTGTCTTAGCAAGGATACTGTCGACGTCCTTTTTGGTAAGGGCGCGTGACTCTTTTTCTTCTCCATTTACCTCATTATCTTGAAGATTCGGAGGAGGTTCATTGTTCGCCTGATTTTGAAAGGCGAGGAGAAGGTTTTCCATCAAAGTTTCAATTATCTACTGGCCTTGTTCCAACTGTTGGATGCGTGTGAATGCATCATCTCGAGGTGGATTGCGAGGTGGTGGCTCAGAATTTATAGCCAGGACGTTCATCCCTCTGGATTCGAACGAAAAAATTGTCCTGGTGACTGAGCTGGGGCTCATTCTTTTTTATGAAGAGCTTGAGGAAGGATCACTCCGTTGTCCTTGGCTTGAAGGAGCAGGAGATTCTTTTGAATGTCTTCGTGTCCTGGAGATGTTGTGAGTCACCGGACGTCGAATATGGATTTTAGTTGCTGACTTTTGGCGTCTTCTGGTTTTTCCAACCATATAGACAGTAGCAACTTGGTCGGGTCTTTTTTTTTTACCCATTTGTGAGAGACTTGAAGTGTAGGATGCTGGGTCCTCTGTTTTTCTAGTCTCTTTTGTCGATATGAAGAGCGGCGGCGCACACGACGAGCAATTTAAGCTTCGGTCAGCTCTGACTGGGCTTTGACAATGAAGGATGTGCTCCCTCGGGCGCAACGGTCGAGCCTGTCTTCTTTGTAGCTAGGCATGGACAGGATCTGGACCCGGTCCTTTGCCTGTCGCAGAGAAGCTTTGAACTTTTTGAGTTCGGCCACTGTAGAGTTGAAGGGTCGAACTGAAGGATTGTAGGCCTTGGCAGGTGCTTGCAAAGGCCTTGTGATGCATGATTTGATTTTGTGCTTGTAGGAACAAGCCAGCTCATGCAGGGTTGACTTGGTTGTCAAGCGGGAGATAGGTCTGTCCTCTTTCATGTAGGCAAGAGGGTAGAACTGGTTCTCCTTGAGTGGGGCCAAGTATGCTGGCTTTGTGGATGTTTGGGACCTTCTTTATTTTAGCGAAGGTTTTGGGGACCAAGTCTTGGGATAGACCTGGTTGTTTATGGGTCGAGGCTTTGCGGGGGTGCCGCAGGCTTCGGGCTTCTGAGCACTCGCCTTTGGTGTCATGGTAGTGACACGTTGAGAGGCGATCTTCTACTTTTAGGCAAGCGTAGTTTCTTCATCGGGAAGTGGG
This sequence comes from Litsea cubeba, assembly GCA_012931725.1. Classification (NCBI taxonomy): domain Eukaryota; kingdom Viridiplantae; phylum Streptophyta; class Magnoliopsida; order Laurales; family Lauraceae; genus Litsea; species Litsea cubeba. Next base: position 144,121,750 of record CM022945.1, read on the forward strand.
AATGGTCCCAGCATCCCAAAGACGATAGTCTGGGGAGTCAAGGTTGACCCGGAGTTTAGAGAATTGCCGAGAGAGGTGACGCTTCGGCAGCTAATAGGGCGCTTGTGAGTGCGCATGTTTTGATTTTGTTGAAGCATGAGTTGGTGCTTGTTTTCGTCGAAAGTAATGGTTAGAGAAGCTGCCATTGTTAGTTTCGAAAAATTTCTGAAACAAGACCACATCCATTAGTAATCACAAGGATATAATGATCATAAATGGAAAAAAAACTATGGTTTTGCCTGTTCAAATCGCTCGAGGGACATGGTCCGATCCAAGCGACATGAAGAAGGCAAAAGGCCATAGATGGTACAATTGTTCTGATAGCAAGTAAGGTGAGCCCAGAATGAGCATTCCAATGACTGCTAGAAGCAATTGTAAACCTAAATTCGACTTATCGAGAAACAGGGCTTGCTTGAGTTAAGACGAATATAAGGTTGGAGTTACAAATGTGCCGGTCGCGAACACAGTAGACCCTGAAAAGGTGTACCAGTATTGCTGGGAACAAATGTTGGAAATCACATCCATGTGATGGACATGAGATGTGATTCTCTTTTTTGAAATGTCAAGATTGGATACGTCAAAGAGAGCAAATGATATTCCAATCTGAATACAGGCTCAGCATTTCTACGAGCACTGGTACCCAGAAGGGAAGGAACCACAATTTCTCAAATCTGGATCCAAAAGTGACGACAGTTTTGTTTTTTTTTTAAGGTCAAGATCGGATTCGTCTAAGAGAGCAAATGGTATTCCAAACCTAACACAGGCTCAACATTTCTGCGAACACCGGTGCCCAAAAGGGAAGAGGCCAAAATTTCTCAAATCTAAACACGAAGATGACGAAATTTTTTTTTGAAAGAAGATCTAAAGATGGAAGAGTGCACATAGGCCTCCTAATCCGGTCTTATGAAACCTCAATTGATAGAATTGCCCCCAGGTAAGGGAAGGATTACTTAATGAACCCTTTTGGAGGACCCTTGCCTAGAACAGTCAAACTGTCTCTACACTCTGGACAAGGCTTTTCTTGAATCAATCGTGGTCAAAGAACGCAATTGGTGCAACCTTAGTGTTTTTCGCCTCTTTTTATTTTTGAAGATCCCTAATGAACTCATCGAAGAGAAACGGTAGCCCATTCCATAATTTGAACTGGCTCAACATTTTTGCAAGCGCATAAAAGAAACAGAAAGAATCAAAGTTTCTCAATTTTGAATCCAAACTGAGAAATCTGATTTTTTTTTAAGATCGCTAATTAACTCATCGAAAAGAAACGATGGCACAATCCACAATTCGAACCGACTCAACATTTTTGTAAGCGCATGGACGAAACAGAAAGGATCAAAGTTTCTCGATTTTGAACCCAAACTGAGAAATCTGGTTTTTTTTTTTTTTTAAGATCCCTAATGAACTCATCGAAGATAAACGATGGCCCAATCCACAATTCGAACCGGCTCAACATTTCTGCAAGCGCATGAACAAAATGGAAAGGATCAAAGTTTCTTAATTTTGAATCGAAACTGAGAAATCTGATTTTTTTAAGATCCCTAATGAACTCATCGAAGAGAAACAATGGCCCAATCCACAATTCGAACCGGTTCAACATCTCTGCAAGCGTATGAACGAAACGGAAAGGATCAAAGTTTCTCAATTTTGAATCCAAACTGAGAAATCTGATTTTTTTTAAGATCCCTAATGAACTCATCGAAAAGAAACGATGGCCCATTCCACAATTCGAACAGGCTCAACATTTCTGCAAGCGCATGAACGAAACGGAAAGGATCAAAGTTTCTCAATTTTGAATCCAAATTGAGAAATCTGATTTTTTCTAAGAGAAAGAGTGGAAATAAATTCAAAGATAGAATTTGAGATTTCCAAAAAAAATCCCCTCTCATTTTTTTTAGATGCGAAATCCAACATAGGCCACCAAAAGGAGCCAAGGAATCAAGGAATGGAAGCATAAGCATAGAGCAAAACATATGATATACAAATATTCCATTTCTAAGCATCATGTTCTAAAATGAACGAGTCCCACTGGGTGTTCCAGCTTGATGGACCGCGCTTTCGCTGCTCGGTGTTTACCAAGGTCGGCGAATGTGAGAGTCCCTGGGGTACGACCCTTTCGCTCCCGGAGGGCAAAGCGAGCACCAACATTTTTTGTATGGGTGTGCTAGATTTTCAACTCTACTTGGAATTGCAAGTGGTGGTCCAAAGATCCACCTTCGTAAGTAGAAAAGGAAATCAACTTCTTGAATGTTTTCATTGCACATATAAAGAAAAGAGACATGTTTTTGAAATGCCGTAAAAGAAAATTTCATTTGTTTTGCTGTGAAAGGCGATGTTTGGTATTTATAGCCGATTTACAATTCTTATCAATAGTGAAAGACAAGAGTTGTGATTTTTTTTTGTCTCTTTAAACATTACGACATACAATGAAAAGCAAGAAAAGGAGGATCTAACTTCTCAGGAGACTGTGGGGGACTCGTTCAGATTGACGGTCGCAAGCCATATGTGGACTTCGCCATCATCCATGCAGATGAAAACGGAGGATGCTCTTGATTCGCTTGGCTCGGCTTACCCTCAGATTTTTAGAGGACAAAGACCAAGAGGAGGTCCTAAGTCCAATTAAAAACTAAGTAGATGGGCTGAAAAGCCACGTCTAAGCCATTGGAGGCGGAAGGAGAAGACAAGGGACTTTTGTCGCCTTGTAACGGTGGTCGATGCAGAATTTCAGCAGAGTTTTCTCTTTTCTTTCTCTCGGATTTTTTGTTTGGATTTCCGTGATCGATGCTTGGATTCTTTTGGACCCTTTTCTGTGCTTGGATTTCTGGACCTATTCTTCTTGGAATGCTTTCCTACTTATAGGCCTTCGGAAACCATTTAGGGGAGTTTATGGGCCTTAAATGCATTAAAGCCGCATAATGGGAGGAGTTACAAGTTTTAATTGATTTATTTTGTAACTCCTTTTCTTTGGCTTCTGATTCACCGGTGGAGAATTAAGTGCATTTAATCGCCTTTAATCTCCATGATGGGAGGAGTTTCATGGTTTAAATGCCATGAAACCATTGACTTGTAACTCCCATTTGCTTGCTTCTGATTGCGCCGTCCGAAATAATGAGTTAATGACCGCATTAAGTTGTCATAAATGGGTCAATTACTACATTAAGTGGTCACCTGAGCAATTGAAGAGTCGCGGGCCGTGCCGCATCTTTTGGAATTCTTCTAGCGATGATCATCGATGGATCTTCATGCTGATCGACATCGGATGACCATGTGACTTCAGACATTGATTGCTAACAGCCGGCCAGTGCCACTTGTCTTGTCGATTTCTCGATCGATCGGACGAAAAGTGCACTTTCTTGGTTTACCGTTCGGCGATGTTGAAGTGATCAATGATGATCTGATACCCTTGAAGACGGATCCGTGATGTTGATGAAGATCGACGGAATTGGTGCCTCAAAAGTCAGAATTTTGGAAAACCATAGGGGCCGGAAGTTTCGAAACGCGAAAAAGGACCGAAAAAGGCCCTTTCGGCGGAGATCCAGCGACCCGGATTTCCAGGGTCGCCGGCGACCATGGGAGACTTTTCCCCTTTTAGTCGCCGATCTTCGGCCGTTTTTTCAATTTTTCTGATTCTTTTTTCTTCTTTATTTTTCCTAACATTTTTTGTACATTTATTGGCCTTATTTCCCTGTAGAAAACTTGACGAGAATCCTTGCAATTTGGAAAGCAAAGTTTCCAATTTTATGGGAAAGCCGAAGGCTTTGTTGCGTAGAGCTGCCGATTTGCTGTCAGAAGCTAAAACTAGGTCAAACGAGTGATCTAAAATTTGAGGTGAAGCCTCTTGAGCAATAAATAAGACCAACTATAGGCTTTTGTTTGAGTTTTGAAGCCGTGTGGGGTCCTGTCACCAGTAGACTTGATTTTATCGCGAGGGAGATGTCGGCTTTGATGTGCGGTCAACTGATGTTCGATTGACTTGAAATTTGAAAGGGAACCTATTGGATTAATTTTGAGACGATCCATCAGCTCCGATTTGGAAACCATGGTCGTGGAGAGCTTCGCCGGCCGTCGCCGAGAGGCCTGCTTGGCTTCCGAGAGTCAAAGTCGGGTCAAATGTTGTCGAAATGACCTAAAACTTGATGTGTAGCCCTTTGTAAGCATTTCGAAGTCAGCCATGTGCTCCGTTTGATGAGTTATGGCCTCAGTGCTTCTCGCTGCCGAGAGGCTTGATTCTGCCGTTCGAGGTTTGATATAGGGTCAAACGTTGTCGGTTTGACCTTAAACTTGGCGTGGAGCCTTTTGGAAGTATTTTGAGACCATCCACAGGCTCTGATCGAAGATTTGATGTCTCGATGCTGTCGCTGCCGGGAGCTCCTGTTCAGCTGTTGGAGGAGTGAAGTTAGGCCAAACAGTGTTAAAATGGCCCAAAACTTCATGTGTACTCCTCTGTTGGTTGTCTTAAATGATCTTGTAGTTTTTGTTTCATTCTGATAAGATTTGATTTTTTGGAAGTAGCATTGCCTATTTATGGTAAGCTGCGGCTCCACGTAGTTTTCTTGAGGTTGAAGAGGCAAAGTGACATTTTTGGTATCAACATATCACATGATCTCCATCATGAGTCACAGTAATGAGTAGCACGCCAGGATATTCTCCACGAAGCTGTGTCCCATCAACTGCAATTAATGGCCTCAACGTGGAACAAAATGATTTTATACTTGAACCCAAAGAAAAGAAAAATCTGTAGAATGTTGAATCCTCTTCTTGGATCACATGCGTCACAGTGCTAGGATTAGTCCTTCTCAATTCATGGCAATAGTCTGGTAATATGCTGAATGATTGTTCATATGAACCCCGTATCTCATCGAGTGCTATCTGTCTCGCCTTCCATGCCTTCTTGTAACTAAGTTGAACCCCAAACTCCTTTGAAAAGTCAGTTATAATTTCTTTGGGAGTTGTTGACAACAAAAATGTCACTTTGCCTCTTCAAGATCCAAAAAGCTACATGAAGTCGCAACCTGCCATAAATAGGCAATGCTACTTCCAAAAAATCAAATCTTGTCAGAATCAAACAAAAACTGCAAGATCCTTTAAGACAGCCAAAAGAGGAGTACACAAGAAGTTTCGGGCCATTTCAAAATCATTTGGCCTAACTTCGCTTCTCCGGTAGCTGAAAAGGAGCTCCCGGCGGTGAAAGCATCGGAGACACCAAATCTTCGATCAGAGCCGATGGATGGTCTCGAAACACATCCAAAAGGCTCCACGTCAAGTTCCGAGTCAAACCGACAACGTTTGACCCTACATCAACCCTCGAACAGCTAAATCAAGCCTCTCGGCGACGAGAACCACCGTGGCCATCACTCATCAGTTAGAGCACATGGACGGCTTCAAAATGCTTACAAAGGGCTACACGTCAAATTTCAGGTCATTTCGACAACATTTGACCAGACTTTGACGCTCGGAAGCCAAATCAGGCCTCTCGGAGGCGAAGCTCTCCAGGACCATGGTTTCTAAGACAGAGCATGTGGATCATCTTAAAATGACTCCAATAGGTTCCCTGTCAAATCTCAAGTCAATCGGACATCAGTTAACCGCACATCAAGCTGCGACATCTTCATCGCGACAAAAACAAGTCTACTGGTGATAGGACCCCAAATGGCTTCAAAACTCAAACAAAAGCCTATGGTTGGTCTTATTTATTGCTCAAGAGGCTTCACCCCAAATTTCGGGTCATTCCGACATCGTTTAACCTAGTTTCAGCATCTGACGGAAAATCGACAGCTCTGCGCGACAAAGTCTTCGGCTTTCTCGGAAAATTGGAAACTTTGCAATCCAAAATGCAAGGATTCTTGTCAAGTTTTCTACAGGGAAATCAGGCCAATAAATGATAAAAAATGTCAAGAAAAATACAGAAGAAGAAAAGAATCGAAAAACATAAAAAACGGACGCAAAACGGACGCAAAACGGGGGAAAACCCCCCAGGGTCGCAGGCCCCTGCGACCCAGGCCCATGGTCGCCGGCGACCATGGAGCTCGGGATCGCCGGGTGGGCCCCAAAAACCCCATTTTTCATCGTTTTTCGCGATTTGAAGCGTCCGACTTCTGGGATTTTCCAAAATTCATACTTTTGAGACACCAAATCCTTTGACATCCTTCAAAATCACGGGTCAATCATCAAGAGTATCAAAATCAACATTGATCGCCAACCGGCCAACCAAAAAAAGTGTGCTTTCTACCCGATCGATCGAGAAATCGACAGGACAGATGGCACCGACCCGCTGTTGGCAAACAACACCTGAAGTTACATGGTCGTCCGATGTCGATCTACATGAAGATCCATTGATGATGTCACGCCCCCGGACCGAGGTCCCGCTAAACGAGGCCTTAATCCGGGGTCGTGGCGGGACGGGCCGAAAAATTCCGCCCGCACACGCTAGTTTCCCACAGGTTTCCGCGATAAGGATTCCCGAAATCCGATCCAACAGTGATAAATAAGAATCACTTTCATACAAAGAACTTATGCTGAAGCATTGTAGCAAACATAAAAGTCTCTCACAAACGGGTATAAGATGAGAACGCACGAGACTAGCATCAAAAAGAGAAACATTTCATTGGTAGGCCCCAAAGTTAGTTTAAAGTTAATACAAAAGTAAAGTTAGCCATTAATTACAATTTTTCCCCAAAAGTATAAGCCAAAATGGCCACAACAAAATCCCAAAATGTATAGTATCTATTCCCAAAATGTGATCGCAGCTCCAAAAGCAACCCGACGTCTAAACGACATCATCGGGCTGCCACTCGCCCTCCACAAGGACTATGGGTTCCGCCTCGAAGTGAGCCTCGACCGCGAGGGGCTCGACATCTGGCACCAAGCAAACAGGGTCAGACACGACGGTCTGGCAAGCAAATACAACAATAATAGGATGATAGAAAAGCAAAGCAAGTAATAAATGAGAGCCATGATTAAATCACGAATAATAACAATGGCGAACTAAAGATAGAAGATAAACATCTCAATGGTTTACAAATCCAATGTTATGATAAGTAAAATAAACAAGTACCATAAGATGAATATTAAATGCATGAAAACATTGGCAAACCACGTAAAGCTATATTCTCCTGTTACCGAAGTAACTGGAGCAGACAAAACCATAGCCACTACTCGTGGGACCGTAACGAACATAGTCGTTATCAAACAGAACCGTAGCCACTACACGTGGGACAGGATATAACCGTTGCCATGGTCGGTACAGACAGAATCCAAACTGCAGTTAGTGAACAGATTAAAGATTCCAAGCTGGATGATCAGTCCGACAAGGTAACCTAAGCTTAGTGGTGCCATTAGAATGAAAGTTCGAAACCTCGAAGTAATACAAATCCGTTTATAAGATACATTTCCAAAATCGATAAGAAAACTACTCCGAACAAATGCATATTGACGAATCCGAGCAAAATAGGTGAGTAGTCTTATCAATACCTAAAGATGTGGTAAACCACTTCAAAACATTCAAATATTGGAGAAAGAATTCGGACAAAAGCCTTTTTACATGGAATGAATGTATGGTGATTCGATCGTCTAATGCGGGTCGTCTCGATATACAATTGACCCCTTTATTGTCATTAATAGAAAGTAAATTTGGTTCCACCAAAGATCCTTGACAATCACAAGGGATGAAGTGTACATTTAGACTTGAAGGTTTACCAAGTGGTCTTGATCATAGTCCAAGCCAATTCTCACAATAAATTCTAGGCTTGTAAAAGGGCTGAATGGGCTTCAATTATAGAAAAGAGTTTGGCTGAATTGGGCTTGGACATAGGCTTGAAGTGGACCTGAAATTATATCCAATAAGTCCTCATTAAACACCGGTTTAAACCCTTTTTGATCAGGCCCACAACTGGCCTTAACCCAAGCTCAAACAGTCCACCAATTAGGCCCAAAACAGTCCTTAAAGTAGCCCAGAATTCAGGTCATAAAACAGCCCAACATCAGGTCTCAAAACAGCCCATCATCAGGTCTCAAAATAGCCCAGAAACTGATCTTGAAACAGGCCCAAAGAAGCCCTGAAATCAGGCCCAAAACAGCTTTTAAATGGACCAAGAAACAGGCCTGATCCGAAACCCCAGGCTGGGCTGGGCTCGCTCGAGCGACCCAAGGTCCACTCGAGCGAAGCCCAGACAGAGCCTAGGTCGCTCGAGCGGCCCACTGGGTCGCTCGAGCGGACTGGGCTCTATCCAGTCCGGCTCGTCTAGCGGATTTTTCCTCTTTTTGCATCCTTTTTCATCATTTTTCATTCCTTTCCTTCCATACACAATTCCACAATAACTTGGGCCCTTTCTTGACCTCCACAAATCATCAAATCATCATCCATAATCATCCAATAAATCAAAACACAATACTTTTTAAAAGAATCGAAGTTTTTCTCCCTTACTTTGAACACAATACTTAGCACAAGGAAAGCTAATTTTCAAAGTGACCAAAGTGAAGACAAACTTCCCATACAATGTAAAACAATCGCATAAGTGGAAATCAACATAATACTACTTCACTCATCCAAAGTAGATCCATAAATCAAAGAAGATTAGCACATAAGAAGAAAAACCATGAAATGGAACCAAATAAGAGAAATCATCATATTAATTGTGGAATCTACTTGCCTTAAGTCAAGATGGGAGCAAAATTACTCTTCAAACAAAGCTCTAGTGCCTCAAGCTCCAAATCTATAAAAACCCCAAAATTTTCCCAAGGAAAACCCTAAAAATCAACATTTGTAAATCTCCAAGGAAAACCCTTGCATATGGGATTAAAACACTCTAAATGAAGAGGAAAACAAGGATCTCAAGTTTGGAAAGCCATTACTAACCTTGAGAAACCCAAACGAAGAAGAGAAGTTGAATGAGAGCCTTACCCTAGCTCAAAATCCTTGAAAAAGATATCTTTGGAGAGCTTGGAGAGGGAGGAAGAACTTTAGAATATCAATCCTCTAAGAAAACTCCACCAAATGAGGGTTTCAGATGAGAGAGAAAGTGTGGGAAGAGAGGGAAAAACCCTAGCTCAAAACCTTGCAGGAAAAGGAATGAAGGAGAAGAAGAGAGGTTCCCTTTCTTATAAGATAAGTTTTGTGGGCCCCGGTCTTCACAAAGCTGAAAATGGCATTTGTGGGCCCCGAACGAAAATGACGAAGAAGACAAAAACGATCAGCGAAATTTCTACTTTCCAAAAAGTATATTTTTGTCAATTTCTGAAATTTTTGAAATTTGGGTACAGATTTTGTGTGAAAGGTCAGTTTTACCCTTTTCTTCGAAAAACGCGATTTCTGATCATTAAATCAAGTTGGCCAAAACATGAAAGTTGATGATCTAGATGAAATGAGTCAAAATACACAAAAACTGGGATTTTACAAACATCAAAGTTAAACTCCACAATTTCACACACAATCCACGGGCGTCCCGGCCCGCGTCAAACCTAAGTCAATGACTCTCAAAAGTTCCCAAAGCTAATCAAACATTCTAATCTAGCTTAAGAAAATAAGCTAATCGTCCACTAACCCCACTTATCAACTAATCACGGTTAAATATAATTAAAGATTCCAAACCTGGGTCGGGGTCTGACAGATGATCATCGCCAGAAGAATCCCAAAAGACGCAGCACGACCCGTGACTCTTCAACTGCTCGGCGACCACTTAATGAGATTAATTGACTAGCTTTATTGAAGTCATTAATTCATTTCTTTGGACAGCCCAATCAGAAGCAAGCATCCGGGAGTTACAAGTCAATTGATTCATGGCATTTAACCCATGAAACTCCTCCCATCATGGCGATTAAAGGCGATTAAATGCCCTCAATCTCCTCCGGCCAATCAGAAGCCAATAAAAAGGAGTTACAAAATAAAGAATTCAATCTTGTAACTCCTCCCTTTATGTAGCTTTATGATAATTAAGGCTCATAAATCCTCCTAAATGGCTACCTAAAAGCCTATAAATAGGAGAGCATTCCAAAGAATCCTAGATCGGAAAAAACAAGACAGATCCCAGATCAGAAAAAATCACAGAAATCCAGAGAAAGAAAGAGAGAAAACTCTGCGAAAGTTCTACACCGGCCACTACTACAAGGTGACAAAAGTCCCCTCCCCCAAGGTCCTTGCCTTCTCCTTCTGTCTCCAATGGCTTAGACGTGGCTTTTCAGCCCGTCTACTTAGTTTTTTATTGGACATAGGACCTCCTTTTGGTCTTTGTCCTCTAAAAACCTGAAGTTATAGCCAAGCCAAGCGAATCAAGAGCATCCTCTGTTCTCATCTGCATGGATGATGGCGAAGTCCACATATGGCTTGCGACCGTCAATCTGAACGAGTCCCCCACAATCTCCTGAGAAGTTAGATCCTCATTTTCTTGCTTTTCATTGTAGTTTGTATTTTTTCAAAAGAGACAAAAATCACAACTCTTGTCTTTCATTATTGATAAGAATTGTAAATCGGCTATAAACGCCAAAAATCGGCTATAAATGCCAAAATCGGCTATAAACGCCAAAATCGGCTATAAATGCAAAAAAAGATCGCCTTTCATGGCAAACCAAGAAAAATGTCTCTTTTCTTAAATATATGTGCAATGGAAAACTTGAAAGAAGTTTATTTCCATTTTACTTGCGAAGGTTGATCTCCGGATCACCACTTGCAATTCCAAGTAAAATAGAAAATCTGGCACACCCACATAAAAAAAATATTGATGCATGCCTCTACCCCCCGGTTACGAAAGGGTTGGACTCAAACGGACTCCCACGTCCGCCGACCTCGGTAGAACCGAGAAATGAAGCGCTGTCCATCAGGAGTGTATGACTCACGGATACGTAATCCACTTTGCAATAAATCTAGATGTTGCTTCCCCATGTTCAAGCCCCATCATTGGCTTCGAACAAGTATGAGCACCATTGTATGTCCTGACCTGGAATTCTGGGCTGGAGTTAACAAGTGTTGCGTGGATATGCTAAGGATAGTTACTTTCACTGCACCGTGTTGTAACTTTTGTTTGAGATGTTCTCAAGCGTTTCATTACAAAATTATCGTACATTGCATTTTTTGCAAGCGCTTCTCTAAAATAATCGCGGTTTTGAAATTTTCTTCCATTCCACATCTCATGCATGGAGTTAATATTCTGATCATCTCCCAGAACAAGGAAATCATGTACCAATGTGTCTACTAGATTCGAATTTAGAGTTGCATTACATGGCTCTCCAATGATCTCTTGTTGAGCAGAAGCTATCTTTGGTTGTTGAGGAAGATGCATATTCATATTCAAGTCAATCAAGTTAAATGGATCACTGCGGCAATCTTCTTGAAAAACTGATTCATGGCCATCACCATAAGAAATTGTTTGTGCTCCATCACCATTTATGCGTGTGGTTTCATTTTGATGATCATCAAATGGAGATGATATATTCAAATCTATCTGAATTGATGGCGTCGCTGGAAGATTATTCCTGCATAATTAATTGAGCAAAAAAATCGCCTTCATCTATAGAATTATTTCGAAATAGAATAGATATCAATGGTGTTAGCCATAGCATACTTATGGGAACAAACAGTTGCTTCAGGAGCAACTCTCTCATTGTCAACTTCCTTAAATATTCTGCAACTTGTGCGTGCCCTCGGAGATGTGCGACTTGAACAACTTCAAAATGAACAATGGGAAGAAGTTTATAAATAAGAGGAAATTTAGAATTCATTAAGAAAAATGTATAAAACAAATTAATGCGTGCCGTGTAGTGGGCTTCTTAGTTCTTTATATAATTTCTGAACTTCTATAGAGATACAACAATATGGGGTCAGTTCGTTCACGGTTTAATCTGAGCATACTCCGCATATCTCCATCGCCTTTTAGATCAACCAATGTGAATATCCGATTGATATGACATATGTATCGTATCAGTGGATACTCATCTTCTTCATCCCAATTCATCTCTATAATTATTTGTTCAACTACTGCATTATAACTTATGTTGTTATCCACGGATATGATTCTTTGCTCGCCACCCATGTATACTGGATTTAGATGATCAATATCCAAATCCCCATTAAAGTGCAATATCAAACATATTTCATTTTCGGACATCCTGTAATACAAAGAAGTTCAAAAAATGTCAGAAATTTGATGAGTAGCATTCTAAGACATTTCTAATATAATAGGAGTTCACCACATATATGTTATAACTCACACGTGCAAGCGCACAAACAGATATATATATATATATATGCCTCTTGCACCCCCAAATCTCTTTGTTAATATTCTACATGGTTCTTCTTGAATCGGACCTAAAGAAATTCAATAACTTCTTGGTTTACTTGGAAGGCCTTGACAAGGACATCAGCATATATGGACTCATGTTCAATGCTGACATACTAACCACATAGTTGTTGACACCAAAAATGTCACTTTGCCTCTTCAAGATCCAAGGAGCTACATGAAGTTGCAACCTGCCATAAATAGGCAATGCTACTTCCAAAAATCAAATCTTGTCAGAATCAAACAAAAACTGCAAGATTCTTCCAGACAGCCAAAAGAGGAGTACACAAGAAGTTTCGGGCCATTTCAAAATCATTTGGCCTAACTTCGCTTCTCCGACAACTGAAAAGGAGCTCTCGGCGGCAAAGCTCTCCGGGACCATGGTTTCCAAGACAGAGCCTATGGATCATCTTAAAATGACTCCAATAGGTTCCCTGTCAAATTTCAAGTCAATCGGACATCGGTTGACCACACATCAAACTGCGACATCTTCATCGCGACAAAAAGTAAGTCTGCAGGTAATAGGACCCCAAACGGCTTCGAAACTCAACAAAAGCCTATGGTTGGTCTTATTTATTGCTCAGGAGGCTTCACACCAAATTTCAGGTCATTCCGACATCGTTTGACCCAGTTTCAGCTTTTGACAGAAAATCGGCAGCTCTGCGCGACAAAGTCTTCGGCTTTCTCAGGAAATTGGAAACTTTGCAAAATAAAATGCAAGGATTCTCATCAGGTTTCCTACAAAGAAATCAGGCCAATAAATGATCAAAATGTCAAAGAAAAGTACAGAAGAAAAAAGAATCAAAAAAGAGCAAAAACGGACGCAAAACGGGACCAGAAAGGGGGAAAACCCCCCCAGGGTCGCAGACCCCTGCGACCCTGGGCCAGGGTCGCCGGCGACCATGGACCCCGGGGTCGCCGGGAAAGCCCCGGAAACCCCGGTTTTCGCCGTTTTTTCGCGATTCGAGGAGCCCAGCCTCTGGTACTTTCCAAAATTCATGCTTTTGAGACACCAAGTCCTCTGATATCCGTCCAAAACACGGGTAAAACATCAAGAGTATCGAAGACAGTATTGATCGCCACCCGGTCAACCAAAAAAAAAGTGTGCTTTCCACCCGACCGATCGAGAAATCGACAAGACAGATGGCACCGACCTGCTGTTGGCAACAAACACCTAAAATTACATGGTCATCTGATGTCGATCTACATGAAAATCCATCGATGATCATCGACAGAAGAATTCCAAAAGACATGGCACGGCCCGCGACTCTTCAGCTGCTCGGCGACCACTTAATGCGATTAATTGACTAGCTTTATTACAGTCATTAATCCATTTCTTTGGACGGCCCAATCAGAAGCAAGCATTCGGGAGTTACAAGTCAAGAGATTCATGGCATTTAACCCATGAAACTCCTCCCATCATGGCGATTAAAGGCGATTAAATGCCCTCAATCTCCTCCGACCAATCAGAAGCCAAGAAAAAGGAGTTACAAAATAAACAATTCAATTTTGTAACTCCTCCCATTATGCGGCTTAATGACATTAAAAGCCCATAAACCCACCTAAAAGGCTACCTAAAAGCCTATAAATAGGAGGGCTCTCCAAGAAGAAAGGACATCAGAAAAATCAGAGAAAAAAAGCACAAGCACACAGACAGAAATCCAGAGAAAGGAAAAAGAGAGAAAACTCTGCGGAAGTTCTACACCGGCCACCGCAACAAGGTGACAAAAGTCCCTTGGGGGGTACCCCCCCCCCCCCAAGGTCCTTGCCTTCTCCTCCTGCCTCCAATGGCTTAGATATGGCTTTTCAGCCCGTCTACTCGGTTTTTTATTGGACATAGGACCTTCCTTTGGTCTTTGTCTTCTAAAAACCTGAGGTTATAGCCAAGCCAAGCGAATCAATAGCATCCTCTGTTCTCATCTGCATGGATGACGGCGAAGCCCACATATGGCTTGCGACCGTCAATCTAAACGAGTCCCCCACAATCTCCTGAGAAGTTAGATCCTCCTTTTCTTGCTTTTCATTGTAGTTTGTATTTTTTTAAAAGAGACAAAAATCACAATTCTTGTCTTTCATTGTTGATAAGGATTGTAAATCGGCTATAAACGCCAAAATCGGCTATAAACGCCAAAGTTGGCTATAAACGCCAAAAATCGGCTATAAACGCCAAAATCGGCTATAAATGCCAAAAAAATCGCCTTTCACGGCAAATCAAGAAAATGTCTCTTTTCTTAAATATATGTGCAATGGAAAACTTGAAAGAAGTTGATTTCCTTTTTACTTGTGAAGGTTGATCTCCGGATCACCACTTGCAATTCCAAGTAAAATAGAAAATCTGGCACACCCACAAAAAAAGAAATGTTGATGCACGCCCTTTTGCCCCCCGGTTACGAAAGGGTCGGAACCAAACGGACTCCCACGTCCGCCGACCTCGGTAGGAACCCGGGCATCGGGAGCGCGGTCCATCAAGCTGGCATCACCCGGTGGGACTCGTTTATTTGAGAACACGATGCTAGAAATGAAATATTTGCATATCATATATTTTGCTCTATGCTTATATTTCTTTTCTCGATTCCTTGGCTACTTTATAATTGGTGGCCTATGTTGAATTCCGCAAAAAAAAAAAAAATGAGATGAGATTTTTTGTTTGGAAATTTCTAATTCTTTGAATTTATTTCCACTCTTTCTCTTTTCAAAAAAAAAAGAAAAACAAAAAAAAATCAGATTTTTTCATTTTTGGATTCAAAATTGAGAAACTTTGATCCTTTCCCTTCTGGGCACTGGCGCTCGCGGAAATCGCCGAGACCGTGTTCGACTGAGGTTTTGGGCCATGGTTTCTCTTCGATGAGTTCATCAAAAAAAAAAATTTAGATTTCTTAATTTGGATTCAAAATTGAGAAACTTTGATCCTTTCCCTTCTGGGCACTGGCGCTCGCGGAAATCGCCGAGACCGTGTTCAGATTGGAATACCATCTGCTCTCTTTGATGAATCCAATCTTGACCTTTCAAAACAGAGAATCTCATCTCATAGATGCGGTCTCAAAACATTTGTGTCTAGCGGTACTAGTACGCCCTTTCAGGGTCTACTGTATTGCGACCGGCACATTTGTAACTCCAACTTTATATTCTTCTTACCTCGAGCAAGCTCTGCTTCTCGATAAGTCGAATTTAAGTTCACAATTGCTTCTAGCAGTCACTGGGATGCCCATTCTGGGCTTACCATACCTGCGATCAGAACAATTGTACCTTCTATGGCATTTTGTCTTCCTCATATTGCTTGGGTCATCTACCTCGAGCAATTTGAAAAGACGAAACCATAGAACTTCCCATTTATGATCATTATATTCTTGTGATTACTAATGGATGTGGTCTTGTTTCAGAAATTTTCGAAAAAACTAACAATGGCAGCTTCACTAACCATTACTTTCGACGAAAGCAAGCACCAACTCATGCTTCAACAGAAGCAAACCACGCGCACCTACAAGCGCCCCATCAGTTGCCGAAGCGTCAACTCCCTCGGCAACTCTGTGAACTCCGGGTCGACCTCGACTCCCCGGACTATCGTCTTCAGGACGCTGGGACCATTCCCACTTCCTGAGGAACAAGCTGCTCCCTCCAAGAAGCAGAAACTCGCCTCTCAACGTGTCACTACCGTGACACCAAAGGCGAGCACTAGAAGACCTGAAGCCCGTGGCAGCCCCACGAAGCCTCAACCTGCAAACAACCAGGTCTACCCCAAGACTTGGTCCCCAAGACCTTCACCAAAACAAAGAAGGTCCCAGACATCCACTAAGCCAGCATTCCTGGCCCCACTCAAGGAGAACCAGTTCTATCCTCTTGCTTACATGAAAGAGGAGAGACCCATCTCCAACCTGACTTCCAAGTCATCCCAGCATGAGCCGGCTTGTTCCTACAAGCCCAAAATCAAGTCATGCATCACAAGGCCTCCACAAGCATCTGCTAAGGCCTACAAATCTGCAGTTCGACCCTTCATATCTACAGGGGCCGAGCTTCACAAATTCAAAGCTTCGCTGCAACTGGCGAAGGATAGGGTTCGCATCCTGTCCTTGCCCAGCTACAAAGAAGACAGACTCGGCTGCTGCGCCCGAGGGAGCACATCCTTCATCGTCAGAGCCCAGTTAGAGCTGACCGAAGCTCAAATTGCTCGTCGTATACGCCGCCGCGCGTCGTACCGACAAAAGAGACTACAGAAGCGAAGGACCCAGCTTCCCACACTTCAAGTCTCTCCCAAATGGGTCGAAAAAGAAAGGCCCAACCAAGTTGCTGCCGTCCATATGGTTGGAAAAACCAGAAGACGCCAAAAATCAGCAACAAAAATCCATGTCCGACGTCCAATGACCCGCAGCGTCTCAAGGACAAGAAGACATTCAGAAGAATCCCCTGCTCCTTCAAGCAAAGGACAGCAGAGTGATCCTTCCTCAAGCTCCTCTTCAAAAAGAATGAGCCCCAGCTCAGTCACCAGGACAGTTTCTTCGTTCGAATCACAAAGGATGAATGTCTTGGCTACAAATTCTGAGCCACCACCCCGCAATCCACCTCCAGAAGATGCGATCACCCGCATCCAGCAGTTGGAACAGGGCCAGCAGAGGATTGAAACTCTAATGGAAAACCTTCTCCTCGCCTTCCAAAATCAGGCGAACAATGAACCTCCTCCGAATCATCAAGACGACGAGGTAAATATAGAAGAAAATGAGTCACGCGCCCTTACCAAAAAGGACGTAGACGGTATCCTCGCCAAAGCAAAAGAAGAGGATATACTCAAAGAGCATGGGATCAAGCCACCATATCCCTTATGGATGGACTCGGTCCCGTTCCCCACCAAATTCAAGCATCCTACTCTCCAAACATATACGGGGAAAGGATCAGCCAGACAGCACGTCATCCACTTCAAGATCCTGACGGGAGCTATCGCGGATCAAGATGCACTCAAGATCCGCCTCTTTGCAAGTACCCTAAAAGGTACGGCCTTCGATTGGTACTCCACTCTGCCGGAAGACTCAATCCAAAACTGGGCCATGCTAGAGACACGCTTCCTCACTCACTTCAAAGGTGAGGATCACCCCGCTACTATGGCTCAGCTGTGCAGCCTAAAACAGGGGGAGAATGAATCAACATATGACTTCATTCACAAGTGGAAAGCAATGGCATACAAATGCTCTGATGTATTGCCACAAGCGTCGCTAGTCGACATCTGCCGAAACAACATGAGAGCCAGAATCCGCTCCATGATCATCGGCAACAAATCAAAAAACCTGGGAGAACTCCTAGAAGCTTCCATGGAAGCTGAAACGGTGATTAAAGACCTCAACAGTCAGAAATCATCAAAGAAAGAGCCAACCGCCATTGCAACCTCTAAACCAAAGAAGAAAGAGGTCCTCAATGTGCAAACAAAGAAAGCTGAAAACAAAGCTGCTGGTAAGAGACCTGAATTCTCTGATGCCTTCAAAGAATGAGTAGAGAAGAAATACCCGTTTGATGAAGATGTTGATGAAATCTTCGGGGCTCTTGTGGCAAACGGCAAGCTCACCTTGCCTGAACCAAAAAGACCGGGTGATGTTGGCAAAATCAACGATCCTCGGTACTGTCCATACCACCAGATGATCTCGCATCCTCTCAATCAATGCTTCGTTGTGAGAGAGAAAATAAATGAGATGTGGAAAAACGGAGTCATCACCTTTGACAAAAACTATGGGTCTGCCTCCGTCAACATGGTGACATGTGGACAAACATCAAGATCACCGAAGAAGAAGATTACTACTTCCTTCAAGGTGATAAACTCAATCGAAGCGTCCGAGGAACTGGTTCCTTACCCGACACCAGACGGACAACCGATATGGGTACATCCCGATCTCCTGGAAGATGAAAATTGGGAGGTCGTGAAAATAAAGCCTACAGCTCAACAGCGAAGGCAGGCTAGGAAACATCTCCTCAAGCTCAAACGGCAAGAGAAGACCCAGCAAAAACTAGAGGTCAAAGAAAAGGCAGAGGCTTCCTCTACCGCTTCACTGGAGGTAACAAAAACATCCCTTCCAGAGACTTCAAAGGGGGTAAGGAAATTCACTCTCAGTGATTTCATGCCACCTCAATTCAGAGAAGCCATGCAGGAGACATCATACTCTTGCAATTCGGTAGTTGGATTCTCCATTGATGGATACGAGTCCAGCGACACCGATGATGGATTTGAATCCAACTACACAGATGAGTGGGAGGAGTCCCTTGAAACAGGAGAATATCTCTCCGATGAAGAATGGGTTCCTGAGTCTCATCTTATGCCAGTAATCTGGTATAACCCCCTACAGCCACAAGGATCCTGGTCTGATGATGAAGAAGACCAAGAGGCTGTACAAGAAAATGCTGCTGACCCAGCACCTCTCATCACTCCAGTGGAAATCAACAATGTTGAGCCACAAAGAGATGATGAAGAAGAAGATCCAGCTCCTATGCCTGATCTTGAAGAATATGCAAGGATCTTGCAGCGACTCGCTCTAGAACAAGAGCAAGAACGCGTCAACGAGCCTCCTCGCAATCCAGAGCCTGAAGTCCCTGAAGACCATCAGGTACATCCTCCCTTAACTCCTGAAAATGGAGAAAATTGCTGGATAGACGATCCTCTCACATCCGAGGATGAGTCTGACTCCGATCAGGCAACGTCTCCCATCAGAGCTTCCTGTAATGTGATAATTCGGGATTATAGCTCTTCCGAAGCATCGTCTGATGAGAGCACTTACACTCCGGCGACGCCTAGCAATGTATCTTCTGGAGCCACCTCGTCTCACGTGACTTTCACTGAGATGACACCCTCTCAGGTTTCTTCTCCTGAGACTGTGACTTCAAAGTTCACACCCTTCCTGACTGAAGAATTCCCAGCTATTGATGCTTGGGACGATGAATTAGTCAACGAAGAAGAAAGATTGCTGGATGCTGTTCAGGACTTGTTCCCGGAAAATGCTCCATGCAACACAATCACTGAGGATGGTAACTCTGCTGCTGATGCATCCTCAGCAAATGAAAAACGACAGCCTCTTGATCCTGAAGACAATCTTCCAAACGAAGACCCTTCTCAAGAAGCTCTCGAAGTTGGTAGAGGCACCCGCTCTGGCCGGGACTACCACAAAAATTACAACCAATCTTCCTTTACATATGTAAATCCTTCGGGAAAAGATGTTGTAAGCGCCCCTAGTGGCAACAATGATGAACATGCAGGCCCTAAGGAGGCTTTCAAGTATGACTTGATTGAACACTTCAAGCACATACCTGCACGTCTGCACATCCTAGATTTGTTGCGAATGTCTCCGCACACTCGTGATAATCTCATTTCGGAATTACAAAAGCTGAATGAGGATGTCGACAAACATGCCCCGCAAGTCCTCCAAATTGAAATGGATTACCGGGTCAAAAACTCAGAAGCCTCCTCAAAGGGAGAAAAGAAGAAAACTGAGGGATCATGCATTGAATGCCTCTCGGTTAAAAAAGCAGCCAGTGCAACCATCGCCTTCACAAAGGATGACCTCCTACTTGGCGAAACCAGGCATAACCGACCCCTGTACTTCACGGGGTATATCAAGGAAATGCCTATGCATAGAGTTCAGATCGACCCAGGTTCTGCACTCAACCTTATCTCCACATCGGCTCTTGAAGAGTTGGGCATCCCACCCAGCAAACTGAGCCACACATCTGTATCTATCTTTGGATACGATGGGAATACTCAAAGGCCTATCGGCAAAATCAGGTTCAAATTGCAGATCGGTGATCTTATCTCTGAGGTCACAGTGTATGCAATAAAGACCCCTTCATGCTACAACATCCTTCTCGGACGCCCTTGGATCCATGAGAATGGTGTTGTCCCTTCAACTCTACATCAATGCATCAAGTTTGTTGGCGACGACGGCATGATACATCGAGTCTTTGCGGACAGAAAACCCTTCAAAGGTAAAGAAATCCACTTCGCAGACTCACAGATGTATGAAGGTGAAAAAGAAGAAGAGGAGAAGCATACAGCATCCTTTGCCGAAAATCTCCAGAAAGATAAAGGCAAAGCTCCTCAACAATCACCGGAAGAAAACAAACCATCCGGTAAATCCGAAGAGAGCATGCAAACTCCCTTCATCATCTCCCTCAAATCTTCAAAGCCTTTGGTCATCACAACTAAAGTGAAGAAGGCAAAACAAAAGCCTGGGGGCAAATTTGTTGTCTCCTTCGTGTCTATCATGCAAGACACGGACTCGGATTCAGAGCCAGAAGACGACACATCGTCAAGCCAAGCTGACACTCAGTAAGTTCAGCCTGCTCTTACTCCAATGGAGACAACTTCTGACATAGAAGATCCTACGTCAGCTTCCTTCGTTGTTCCAGCAACTTCAACAAAGGAAAAGCCGATCTTCTTCCATAGATCGGATACTTCTTCATCAAACTCCATGCTTGAACCTTTCCAAAATAAAGGTACGCCTCAACTATCCTTATACTGTTCTGTGGCACAAGCTATTATGAAGAAAATGGGCTATGACGCTCAAAACCCAGTCGGTTTGGGAGAAGGACGCGGTATTCTCACACCATTGGGGCCCGTCTTGACCAAAAGCCAGCTGGAAGATTGGAGACTCTACGGCTATGTAGAAAAGTCTTCACACGGGTTAGGGTATGATCCTGACACTCCCCTTGAGACAGTTGACACAAAGGCTTAAAAGTCAATATACTGACCAAGCCTCAACATCTCAAATCCATGAAGACATCGATCTCCCTGGATATTTCTTTGATGAGTCACCTGACAAAGATCCAGGAAGCTCATCCAATTGGCACGATTTCTCCGAAAATGAAGAGGAGTTGTCCGATGGCACAGACGTGTGGACTTCTGACCCAGAAGAACCCTCATCTCCAAAAGAAGTAGCCTACTTCGACTCGGTTTCAACAGGCGATTGGGATCATCTCATAGCAAGCCTTGGGAAAATTACCGATCAAGAAGACCCGTGGAAAGGAACAAAACCTTGGTCTGGAATGCCCTTGAAACCCCAGAAGGTTTCGTTGAGCTGGAAGCCTCCGAAAATATTGTGGAGGAACCACCTTCGAACCTTCCAACAGAAGATCCTGTTCAAAAGATAGACTTGGGAACACCAGATAACCCACGTCCTGTATTCATAAGCAAGAATATAAAGGATGATGAGTTACCCGAGTATATCGCTTTTCTTCGTGAGTTCGTTGATTGCTTTGCATGGTCTTATGCTGAAATGCCAGGCTTAGACCCCAAAATAGCAGTTCACAAACTCAATCTTCAAGAAGACATCAAGCCTGTCAAGCAAGGCCAAAGAAGATTCCGTCCAGATGTGATGGATAAAATTGAACAAGAAGTTCAAAAACTCAAAAGCGTCGGCTTCATCCGTGAGGAACAACATCCTGAATGGTTGGCCAACATTGTCCCCGTGACAAAGAAAAATGGGCAGATCAGGGTCTGTATTGACTATAGAGACCTGAATGGCGCATGCCCAAAAGATGAATTTCCGCTCCCCATACCAGAGGTAATGATTGATAATACCTGTGGATTCGAGCGAATGACATTCATGGATGGTTTCTCTGGCTACAATCAGATAAAGATGCATCCTGAGGATGAAAAACATACATCCTTTCGAACCCCATTTGGCGTGTATTGCTACACTGTCATGCCATTCGGTTTGAAGAATGCTGGTGCCACATATCAGAGGGCTATGATGAAAATATTCCAAGATATGCAGCACAAGACGGTTGAATGTTACGTTGATGACCTCGCCGTCAAAAGCAAAAGAAAAGAAGATCATCTCGAAAACCTTCGAGAAGTCTTCCTCCGGCTTCGCAAACACAAACTGCGAATGAATCCATTGAAATGCTTCTTCGGCGTCTCGTCGGGTAAGTTCCTCGGATTCTTAGTTCGGAAAGCTGGAATAGAGCTTGACCCCATAAAAGTCAAAGCCATTCTAGAAATGCCCTCTCCAAGAACCTTGAGAGAACTCAAAGGGCTTCAAGGGAGATTGGCCTACATCAGACGGTTTATCTCCAATCTTTCGGGGAAATGCCGTCCATTCTCCCGGTTAATGAAAAAAGGTGTAAACTTTGTCTGGGATGCTGACTGTGAAGCTGCTTTCCAAGACATCAAGTCATACCTGACAAAACCTCCAGTGTTAGCTGCTCCTACCACTGGAAAACCATTCATCTTGTACACAAGAGCCCTTGATCACTCTCTGGGAGCTCTGCTTGCGCAAGAAAATGATCAAAGAAAAGAAGCTGCTCTATATTACCTCAGCCGCATGCTAGTAGGTGCAGAGCATCGCTACTCTCCAGTCGAAAAAGAATGTCTTGCAGTGATGTTCGCCGTGCAAAAGCTGCGTCACTACTTGCTTTCTAACACAGTCTACCTGGTCTCGAGGGTCAACCTCTTGAAGGTCCTTGTCACAAAGGCAGGTTCTCTCAATGCTCGACTGGCAAAATGGTCCATCCTTCTGTCACAATTTGATATTAGGTATGTACCACAAAAAGCAATCAAAGGGCAAGCTCTAGCGGACTTCCTCGCAGAGCATCCATTGCCTAAAGATTCTCCACTCAGAGATGATCTCCCAGACGAACCAGTCTACAATGTGGAGACTTTCTCACAAAGTGCCTCCTGGGACATGTACTTTGACGGTGCAACCAGGACAAATGAAAAAAGACAGCTGATCTCGGGAGTTGGCATCCTCTTTGTTAGCCCCGACAAATACATGATTCCACACGCTTTCTCGCTACTGGAACCATGCACAAACAATGCAGCTGAATATCAAGCTCTGATCTTAGGATTAGAACTCGCCATCGAATCCGGTATCACCATGCTGGAAGTCTTTGGAGACTCTCAACTGATCGTCAACCAGATGAATCAGAAATTTGAAGTCAGGAAGCCAGATTTGCTGCCCTACTACAACAAGGCACAATCACTTCTGCAAAAGTTTGACATCTGTCACATCACCCACATTCGTAGAGGTGAAAACATACGTGCAGATGCCCTAGCCGGACTTGCCGCATCCATGGCAATCCAGGAAGGGGAAAACATGCAAGTCACAGTGTGCGAAAGAAGAATCCTTCCTCCTCTTAACACACACCAAGCAGTTGCTGAATGCCACCAAGTGGTCGGAAGTCGGATTTCAATCCTGCAAACTTCAATTGGCGACTGGAGGGATCCGTTCATTGATTACATTATGTTCGGAATCCTACCTGAAGATCCAAAAGAACGGGTAAGCATCCAAAGGCGAACCCCAAGCTTCCATTTGGATATTCCTTCAAAAATCCTTTACAGGAAATCCTTCAACGGAGTACTTCTACGCTGCTTATCACAACAAGAGGCTGAAGAAACACTCAAAGAAGTTCATGCTGGTCTTTGTGGAGCTCATCAGGCTGGACCTAAGCTCTATGATCAGATAAAAAGGTTAGGATATTACTGGCCTACCATGGTAGCTGACGCAATGCAATTTGCTAAGCGCTGCCAACAATGCCAAGTTCATGGAGATTACATTCACATGCCTCCAGAATGGCTACATCCTACAGCGATCTCATGGCCTTTCGAAGCTTGGGGTATGGACATCATAGGTCCTATTTCTCCCCCTTCAAGCAAAGGTCATCGCTTCATCTTCGCCGCTACGGATTACTTCTCCAAGTGGTCAGAAGCATTTGCGTTTAACGAAATGAAGACCTCATCAGTCCTTCAGTTCCTGCGCACCAACATCATTTGTCGTTTCGGCATACCCAAAAGATTCGTCCATGATAACGGACCACAGTTCCGGGATCATCGATTCTACAGGTTCTGCGACAAATACAAAATTCAAAGCTGTCCTTCGACTCCATACAATCCGGCAGCAAACGGGTTAGCAGAAGCTTTCAACAAGACACTCTGCAAAATCCTCAAAAAAATGGTCTCTAATCACAAAAGAGACTGGAGCGACAAAATGTCTGAAGCTTTGTGGGCCTATCGAACCACCGTTCGAGGACCAACCCATAGCACACCATTCTCCTTAGTCTATGGATGCGAAGCTGTCGTGCCCTTGGAAGTACAAATTCCTTCCTTGAGGGTATCCTTGCAAAATGACATGACTCAAGAAAGCAATGTCAAATTGCGACTCCATGAGCTGGACAATCTCGATGAGAGACGGCTCGAAGCTCAACAAAGCATTGAACTTTACCAAGCACGTATGGCAGGATCTTTCGATAAAAAGGTCAGGCAACGCGCCTACAAAAAGAATGACTTGGTTCTTGCGGTAAAAAGACCAATGGTCTTCGCTCACAAGTCCAAAGGCAAATTTGAGCCGAAATGGGAGGGACCCTACGTCATCGACAAAGTTTTCTCCAACGGCGCATACGCACTCCTAAACATGGAAGGTGACAGATGTATGCTGCCCATCAATGGCAAGTTCTTAAAGCGGTACTACCCTTGAAGACTTACCCAACTGGGTAAGAGCAATGCCTGTACGGCCAAAACCGGTTTCCAGGTACACGCTCGCTAAACCCACCCTTTTTAGAATTTTCATATCAAATGTTGAAATTTCTAGAAATCTAAAACAATGCTTACTTTCATCGTTTCATTGTTCAACAAAAATCCAAGTTTAGGAACCTTTCCCTAACTTGACCAAAATTTTCAACCCTTGAACCCAAAATTCATGGTTTGAAACAAAATCCGGATTCAGGGATTTCCACCCTAGTCCACCCTGCCTTTTACCGCCAAAATGGTTTTAGGTCAAAACTTATGACCCTCGTGTCTTTAAACAAAAAAAAAAAAATGGTTTTTCAAAAACCGCGAGGAAGCGACGCTTAGTCGATACTCACACAAATCGGAAGCAAACGAACCACGTTCGACACTTCCAAAATCGCAGGGAAGCGACATTTCGTCGATACTTGCAAAATCCAAAACCGTGGAAACGCAACATTTCAGTTGATATCCACAACCCAAATTTCAAAGGTTCGAGAAAAAAAAAAAAAAAAAAAAAAACCTAAAAAATTGTGGACACGCAACATTTCAGTTGGTATCCATAGGTTCGAGAAAACCACAAATTTCAAAAATCATGGGGAAACGACATCAAGTCAGTACCCGCAAAACCAAAATTTTTGAAAAGCAAGGATGCGACATTCCATCGATACTTGCACCCAAATCCGCGAGGATGCGACATTCCATCGATACTCGCAACCGAATGAGCAAGGATGCGACATTCCATCGATACTTGCAAGAACATTCAGCAGGGAGGCGACTTTTAGTCGATACTTGCATTTTTTTGAAAACCAAACCGGCTATAAATGCCATCAAAACAGGCTATAAATGCCACAAACCGGCTATAAATGCCACAAACCGGCTATCAATGCCACCAAAACAAAACCGGCTATCAATGCCACACAAACAAAAAACTTGGATTTCAAAACAAACCGGCTATCAATGCCACCAAAAACAGGCTATAGATGCCACAAAACAAACCGGCTATTAATGCCACCAAAATTGGCTATAGATGCCACACACAAAAAAAAAACTCGGCTATCAATGCCACAAGAAAAGCTGGCTCTCATGCCAAAATTGGCTTCCATGCCACAAACAAAAAACCTGGCTTTCATGCCAAAACAATGATTTGACAAAAGATTTTCACAAAATGACAACCTTTTGATCAAATCCCATTTAGCAATTACTTTTATCACAAAAAGATTAAAGTGAGCGTAGGGATAACAAAAAAAAGTGTTCACAAGCACTACAAAAAATAAGTACCAAAAAAAATACAAGTGGTACCAAAAAAAAAAAAGAGAAGGATGGTTTCTGTATACAGGAGCTCAATCAAAAATGGTCTCCAGCCAAGAGTTCAGCTCCCCAAGCAGGCTTTTAGCCTCAGCCGTCAAAGATTCCAAGGCACGCTTCTTCAGGAACTTGCCATGAGATGCTGGAGTGGGCTGTACCCCTTCTCTCACACCAGGAAGCTTACCTCGAGCAGCTTGCCATTGTTCATCCTCATCAGACTTCCTTTTGAGAACCCGTTCGGCCTCTACAACCTGGTGAATCAGGGCACTCTCCCTGTCGCGAGCTTCTATTATAGCAGTCCACTTGGCAGCGACTTGTGCCTGCAGATGCTCAAGACGTTTCCTGGCCTCATCGACCTCCCTATCAAGGATGTTAAGGTCATGTGTCAGCCCGATGATGGTTAGCTCTTCTCTATTCCTCTTTCGGACTGCCACCTTCCTGCTTTCTGTAGCCTCATCCAGGTCAGACTTAGCCTTATCAGCAGGATCCAGGAACATCTCCTTGAAGAACTGGTCATCAGCCAAACTCACGGTCTCAAACCACTTGTCACCCAGTGCAATGATCCTATCAACGATCGCCCTGTCACCTGTGACATCCAGACTAGCCTCTTCAGCATCACTGAGAATCTCCTGCACATGCTGGATCATGCCAAATCCGACTTCCAAGTGCCCAGAAAAGAGGGTCTCAATCCAAGAGCTCACGACTCGCAACACCACCTTCTTCGCAAAAAGAAGAGATGGCCCAGCTGAGGATTCGCCCAACTCCGTTGGTCGGCTACTCATGTCATCATCTGTTGAAAGAGTAACAAAAGAACTCTTTCCAGCTGAAGCTGCTCCTGCTCGGGAAGGAATCTCAGCGCGAGGAATCTCCTCAATATTGTCAGAACTGGTCCCAGGAATCTCTACCTCTGGATCAACCTCTGGCATCTCTTGCTCCGGAAGCGACGGATCCTCCTCTGCCACTTCAAAACCTGCAAAGGAAACACAAAAAGGTATGAATATGACCCTGTTTGAAAATCATTATCAGAGTTATAACTGCAAAATACCTTCTTCGACGACTGGCGGGACACTTTCCTCCTCCATGAACTCATCGAAAGCATCATTTGCGTCCATCGATGGTTCAAAGTCATCAGAACCCTGTGGCAAGTCAGCTGGCAACAAAAAAAATGTGTTAGCAAGCCGAGTCACAAACAAAAAAAAAAGGGATCAAAAGAAGTCATACCAATTGGAGATTCTGGATTTACTCCAGAGTCCCTCGGTTCTTCTTCAGGTGCCTCAACAGGATCCATCACCACCTCATCGGTTGGAACCTCAGGCATCACCAAGTCTTCCTCTGCTAAAAAAAAAAGAAAAGAAGAAAAGCAGAAACAAGAAGCAAATCATAACATGGAAAAATCCCATGAAAAGAAATGGAAAGAGAAAAAGGAAGAATCATACCTTCACCGACGGTCTCTTCTTCTCGGCTTCTCTTCTCTGGAGGCTCGTCAGCATCCACTGGCACATCCTCATTGATAGTAAGAGGAACTTCCAAGTTAGGAGAGTCCTCATGCTGCTCCTTGCTGCTATGATGACTCCTCCTCCTCTTACCTCTGCGGGCTCGCTTCTTAGAAGAACCTACCCCGCTGTCAGAGTCAGGTTTCCCACTTGACTCATCACTGGATGGTCTGCTCTTGCCAGTAGACTCCACGGAAGCTTGCCTCTGCGCCGCTTGCATCCAAGCGCCAAGTTCGGCTTCCTCCTGTTCTAGCTGCTCCAAAGCCTCGTCAGGTATTTCTCGAACAGCTTCAGAACCGATGACGCCCTGGTCACCGAGAAAGCCTATCTTGTGCTTCTCTCCAGAAAGGAAGGCCCAAACTTCCTCTCGCCGGATGCCATCCGACTTTCCAAGGCCCTTTCCAGATGCCAGCTTCACATCAAGCTCCTTCCTGGAAAGTCCCCGATATGCCGAGAAGCTCTCCGCGAACCACTTCGCAAAGCCGGCAGTCCGGGAAGTCAGCAACACAGGATAAGAAATCATGGCTGTAGTGTCTTCAGCACTATAAAAAGCCCATGCATTTCTCCCGTCCTGTAAGCCTCCAAAGCGCTTCACCATGCTTGAAGGCGCTCCAACAACGCCTTGAGAAAAGCCAAGCTGCAAAGCAAAGCGAGAAGGTACATACGGCTGGATGTCGACGAAAAGGTGTCTACGGTACACCATCGTGCCGACACGTATGCTGAAAAGCCACTCTCTCTCTGCATTTGTCAAGGAATAATGCCTTCCCGACCCCGCCCTGGTAGAGTCTCGGGAGGCACCAAAATCAAAAGCCTTCTTCCGCAACTCCGGAGAAAGCTTTACTGACGATTGCCCCATCTCGACGTCCCTGAACCGTCGGATCCTCATGCGGGCAAACGAAAGTGATTCGGACACGGCTTTGCCCTTAGCCAGTCGAATCATCAGAGGATCATCATCCTGTGCAGCACCCAGCCGATGAAAGCCAGGACAGTGGTATACATACCACGAATAAAAGATATGGGCTGAAAATACCCTATTCATGGGAAGCCCAAGCCGAACCAGAAAAGCAGCAGCCTGCAGTTCGGTACACAGGTAGGAGTAAAGAGCAGGCACCAAAGCAAGATGCTCTCCAAACGCCATCTGACAAGCCGGGAAAATACAATGCGGCCTGATGTGCGTTCCATCTCCTCCAGCAAATACAGCCTCACCAAGCCAATAAGTGAGGTAAACAGCGAGATCTCTCCGCAGTGCAATGTCAGGACATATGGCGTTTGTGCTTGCACAGAAATCTCTCAACTCTTCTTGCATGGCCAAGATCTTCTTTGAACTTGGATCCTGAGCTCCAGCTTCCTGGGTCATGCTATCAGAAGGCTCCCTACTATCAAAGAAGTTGGGGAATGAAGAGCAAAAACTCTTCCAACTGCTGGATCTAACTTTCGAACCCCCCTTCTCCTTCAAAAAATCATAGAAGGCGACGAGCTGAAAGTATAGAAGCCTGGACTCCTCAGACTGCCCCTCGAGGACGCTGTCAATCGGCATAAACTCCTCATAGAGTTTGCCGAGGATGGGCAATCCGGTAATGGCGCTCAACTCCTTCAAAGAAAAACCAATCTCACCATTCGTCACAACGAAGGTATTGGTTTGAGGGAGGAACGACTCCAGCATAGCCATGAAGGCCTCGTCGGAAAAGATCTCGGTCTCCCCAAAAGCGCGGACCGCATCAAAAATCTCGGCTTCCTTCAAAACGGCGCCACCAATCAGCAGGACGCGATCAGTCCACGACTTCCACTCGGAGTCAGCATTGAAACGACCTCGAAGTCGAAAAGGCTTGATCCAATTGCTGCCGTCACCGCTGAAAATACCAAGGCCCACCGGTCTCAAATCGACCGACGGATAATCAGAGCCCTGGTAGCCGCTGGATGGCATCAACAAGTCCATGTCAACAGGCGACCTCTCCGTATATCCAGGAGAACCGCCGACAAAAACCCCGGTCTTGATTACATTTGTCCTTCTCACCCAACTTGGAGGATCTTCCCTCTTAGGGCACGTGGGGGCAAGGCTCAGAATCGAGACGGTGCGATCAAACATCGACCGGGTAGTAACAGTCTTCTTCTCACCATTTGCTGTGAAGGAAAACTGAAAAGATCTCCTCTGGTATGTAATGTCGTCAGGGACTGCATCACCAAAGAAGAAGGTAGGCTTGGGCAAAATGCTCTGATCTTCCATCAGCCATGGACGACTGCTTACCATGATCTTATAGAATTCCTCTCCCTTGAGAGTGATCAGTCGCTGCCTCATCTCATCTCTGTTGAGGGAGTCGCACTCTTCCAGGTTTCTTTCAACATACTGGACCTTCTCGAAAGCCTGCTGAACGGCCGGATTAGAGGATCTAGAAGACCGACGAGGTACGCTTGTAGCAGGCTCTTTACCCTTGTTCGCTCTGGAGGAACCACCTGAAAAGGGTGGAAAAGAAAAAGATCAAACATCAAAATGACAGAATCTCGCTAAAAAAAATCTGGCGAAATTTTGACATGATGACGGGGCAATTCCGAAGAAAAGGAACTATCCCGAAAGAAATAGAAAGCTTGAAGATGGGCTCAACATCGCTGCGAGCTCCGAAACTCCAAACTTTCGAAACCTAAAAGTCTCCGCAAAATCAGGAAGGGCTCAACATCACTGCGAGCTCCAAGTTCCCAAATTTACAAACACTTTCAGGTATGCAATCACATCATGCTACAAGTTTAATTTACAAATTAAAGGCATGCATGAACATCTAGATTTGCGAAAAAAAAATGCATTATCATGATGAGCAAACAAAAAAAAAAGAAAAGAAAAGAAACTTTCTCAAAAAAAAACAAGAAGGGGAAAGAAAACAAAAAAAGGAAAGAAAAGAAACTTTCTCTAAAAAAAAAAAGGGAGGAGAAAGAAAACAAAAAAAAAAGAAGAAACGAAACTCTCTCAAAAAAAAAAAAAAGGGGGAAGAAAAAAAAAAGAAGAAAAAAAAGGAGGGGGCTGGCCCACAGGCCGTGGCCCACAGGCCACGTGGCCGTACGGCCAGATCCGTACGGATCTGTCCGTACGGCCCACACAATAAAAAAAAAAACATGAAAAAAAAAAAAGAAAGAAAAGAAAGCAAAAAAAAAAAACGTGTGAGAAAAAAAAAAAAGGGGAAAACACGTGGAAAAGAAAAAAAAAGAAAAAGAAGAAAAGAAAAAGAAAGAAACAAAAAAAAAAAGAAAGAACTTTTTTCCTACAATGGAGTTTTCTTGAAAAAGAAGAACTTACTTGAAGCCATTGATGGAGAAGAAGAAGAAAACTCTTGAAGATCTTGAAGAAGAAAAGCTCTTGATCTTGAAGCCCTCTTGAGATTATTGCAAAAGAAAGTAATAAGAGCAAGAGATCCAACCTTCTCCTTGCTTTTATAGAGGAGAGCAAACCAAAGAAGGAAAGAAGAAAGAGGTAAGTGTTACTAATTAGTAACCTTACCAAAAGAAAGAAATTAGAAAGATTCTTTCCCAAAAGAAAGATATCTTGAGGGATTCTCTCCCAAAAAGAAATCAATGAGAGATTTTCTCCCAAAAATCAATCTATGACGGATTCTTTCCCAAAAGAAAGATATCTTGAGATATCCTATCCCAAAATAAAGGGATCTTGAGAGATTTTCTCCCAAAAATCAATCTATGACGGATTCTTTCCCAAAAGAAAGATATCTTGAGATATTCTATCCCAAAAATAAAGGGATCATGAGAGATTCTCTCCAAGTAAAGATATTCTTAGATATTCTCTATCCAAATGAGATATTTTTGGATATTCTTTACAAAAATGACACCATATGAGATCTAAGCCATTTCAAAAGCTTAAGGTCCCATGGGTTAGCCCATATGAGCCAGGTTTGACCACCTAGGCACAAAAAAAAAAAAAAAAAGAAAAATTTTGGGCTTTTAGTCAAAGAGAAATCCCTCTTACCAAGAGCATACAAAAATGGTTCCATGCCTCTTTTGAGTTGATTGGACCATACAAAAGAAAATTCCAAGCTCCATGAGCTTCCAAAAATCAAACCATCCAGTCTCATCTACCAAATTGAGCCAAAATCTTGAAATTGACATTCCACAAAAAACAAACCAAATCCTGGTCCCCTAACTTGCCACATACAGCCTGTTAGGTCACAAGACCAAAACCAAAAACCAAAACCTGATCCCCTAACTTGCCACATACAGCCTGTTAGGTCACAAGATCAAAACCAAAATTGATCCCCAACATTCCACATACAGCTTGTTGGGTCACACGATCAAAACCAAACCCGACCCCCTAACCTGCCACATATAGCCTGTTAGGTCACAAGGTCAAAACCCAAATCCACATCCTTGATGTCATCTTCAAAACTTTGCCTCGAGATGGTACGTGATCCCTTTCACTACCATAAAATTCCCTTGGAAGCTCAAAAGGCTACAAATACCAAAAAGAAAGACTGCTCAAAGACTCTTGGTCAAGTCACAGGCTCTCCTTCAAAAAATCTCTTCGAGGCACATCGACTACAAAAGTTAAGCAACTCGCCGCTGTACCTCGAGGGGGCATTTGTTGACACCAAAAATGTCACTTTGCCTCTTCAAGATCCAAGGAGCTACATGAAGTCGCAACCTGCCATAAATAGGCAATGCTACTTCCAAAAATCAAATCTTGTCAGAATCAAACAAAAACTGCAAGATTCTTCCAGACAGCCAAAAGAGGAGTACACAAGAAGTTTCGGGCCATTTCAAAATCATTTGGCCTAACTTCGCTTCTCCGACAACTGAAAAGGAGCTCTCGGCGGCAAAGCTCTCCGGGACCATGGTTTCCAAGACAGAGCCTATGGATCATCTTAAAATGACTCCAATAGGTTCCCTGTCAAATTTCAAGTCAATCGGACATCGGTTGACCACACATCAAACTGCGACATCTTCATCGCGACAAAAAGTAAGTCTGCAGGTAATAGGACCCCAAACGGCTTCGAAACTCAAACAAAAGCCTATGGTTGGTCTTATTTATTGCTCAGGAGGCTTCACACCAAATTTCAGGTCATTCCGACATCGTTTGACCCAGTTTCAGCTTTTGACAGAAAATCGGCAGCTCTGCGCGACAAAGTCTTCGGCTTTCTCAGGAAATTGGAAACTTTGCAAAATAAAATGCAAGGATTCTCATCAGGTTTCCTACAAAGAAATCAGGCCAATAAATGATCAAAATGTCAAAGAAAAGTACAGAAGAAAAAAGAATCAAAAAAGAGCAAAAACGGACGCAAAACGGGACCAGAAAGGGGGAAAACCCCCCCAGGGTCGCAGACCCCTGCGACCCTGGGCCAGGGTCGCCGGCGACCATGGACCCCGGGGTCGCCGGGAAAGCCCCGGAAACCCCGGTTTTCGCCGTTTTTTTCGCGATTCGAGGAGCCCAGCCTCTGGTACTTTCCAAAATTCATGCTTTTGAGACACCAAGTCCTCTGATATCCGTCCAAAACACGGGTAAAACATCAAGAGTATCGAAGACAGTATTGATCGCCACCCGGTCAACCAAAAAAAAGTGTGCTTTCCACCCGACCGATCGAGAAATCGACAAGACAGATGGCACCGACCTGCTGTTGGCAACAAACACCTAAAATTACATGGTCATCTGATGTCGATCTACATGAAAATCCATCGATGATCATCGACAGAAGAATTCCAAAAGACATGGCACGGCCCGCGACTCTTCAGCTGCTCGGCGACCACTTAATGCGATTAATTGACTAGCTTTATTACAGTCATTAATCCATTTCTTTGGACGGCCCAATCAGAAGCAAGCATTCGGGAGTTACAAGTCAAGAGATTCATGGCATTTAACCCATGAAACTCCTCCCATCATGGCGATTAAAGGCGATTAAATGCCCTCAATCTCCTCCGACCAATCAGAAGCCAAGAAAAAGGAGTTACAAAATAAACAATTCAATTTTGTAACTCCTCCCATTATGCGGCTTAATGACATTAAAAGCCCATAAACCCACCTAAAAGGCTACCTAAAAGCCTATAAATAGGAGGGCTCTCCAAGAAGAAAGGACATCAGAAAAATCAGAGAAAAAAAGCACAAGCACACAGACAGAAATCCAGAGAAAGGAAAAAGAGAGAAAACTCTGCGGAAGTTCTACACCGGCCACCGCAACAAGGTGACAAAAGTCCCTTGGGGGGTACCCCCCCCCCCAAGGTCCTTGCCTTCTCCTCCTGCCTCCAATGGCTTAGATATGGCTTTTCAGCCCGTCTACTCGGTTTTTTATTGGACATAGGACCTTCCTTTGGTCTTTGTCTTCTAAAAACCTGAGGTTATAGCCAAGCCAAGCGAATCAATAGCATCCTCTGTTCTCATCTGCATGGATGACGGCGAAGCCCACATATGGCTTGCGACCGTCAATCTAAACGAGTCCCCCACAATCTCCTGAGAAGTTAGATCCTCCTTTTCTTGCTTTTCATTGTAGTTTGTATTTTTTTAAAAGAGACAAAAATCACAATTCTTGTCTTTCATTGTTGATAAGGATTGTAAATCGGCTATAAACGCCAAAATCGGCTATAAACGCCAAAGTTGGCTATAAACGCCAAAAATCGGCTATAAACGCCAAAATCGGCTATAAATGCCAAAAAAATCGCCTTTCACGGCAAATCAAGAAAATGTCTCTTTTCTTAAATATATGTGCAATGGAAAACTTGAAAGAAGTTGATTTCCTTTTTACTTGCGAAGGTTGATCTCCGGATCACCACTTGCAATTCCAAGTAAAATAGAAAATCTGGCACACCCACAAAAAAAGAAATGTTGATGCACGCCCTTTTGCCCCCCGGTTACGAAAGGGTCGGAACCAAACGGACTCCCACGTCCGCCGACCTCGGTAGGAACCCGGGCATCGGGAGCGCGGTCCATCAATAGTCGTCTCCAACATTGTGCTGGAAGTGAATCAAGCTCACTGGAAGACGAACACCTCACCCTTTTGAAATAAACATATGCTTACACCTTTGTTCTCAAACCTCTTTAAATGAAAACGTTGAAAATTCTGAAATAGATTGGCCTTGCTTTCGTGGAAACTTCGTGACTCGGGCATTTACAAAATAACATATCATGAAGCATTCTAATGGATCTAAGAACCTTTACAAGTATTATTGACATAAAGACCCAAGGTGAATGGAATATGACAAAAAAATAAAAGAAATGAGATAAATTAAAATAACATATGACAAAAACAAAAGAACAAACAAGAAGACAATTAAAAAAAACCCATGCATGTTTTTTTTTTCTTTCTTATTTTTGGCACAGAACTCTTGATTTCCTCATCACATCACTTGAAGATGGTTTCATAAGAAGTAGTTCTCAACAAGGGCACCTAGACAGCAGAATCCCACAAATTATTGACATCATGGATCTATCCCTTGTTCAAGCTAAATTCATTACAACAAACAAACAAACAAATGGAAGAGAAAAAGGAAGAGGAGTAGTAGAGAAACCTTCATATGCCTTTGGAGAAATGAAAGAGCGATTGCTTCATCCACTTAAGAACCTCCTCTAAAGATGGAGACCGCCACAGGAAAACAATGAGAGAAAACGACTTGCTTTTTGCTGCAAACGGAGGAAAAAAAGGAAAGAAAAACGAGCAACTTATATAATGACTCTTCAGTTTATGTTTGCGATATCGCACAAAAAGGATAAAATTAGAAGAAAAAAAATGAGGCTCTTAGTACGATCCCGATATTTAGGATATACTTTTGGTCAACAAACACCATTTCAAAAAATACAGATATTTTATACCCGGTCGAATCCCCTTTATTTTAACTAATCTCTCACCATGACACCCAAAAGGGTGATTCTATATGCACCCACTATTATTGCTGTATGCACCCACATTTTAATTTTTTTTTAATCACCAAAATACCCTAAGGTCAAATGACCAACTCACCCTTTACCATCAACCTCTTCCTTTCTCCTACGTTTCTTACCCTCCTCTCTACTCATCACTTCTTCTTCTTTTTCTGCTTCTTCTTCTTCTTAATCTTAATTATCCATTACATCCACTGTTCGACAGTATTCATCTGCACTCATTCATCCCCATTGATCTTCATCTCCTTCCTCATCATCTTCTCCAACTCTTACAAAGTTTGCTCAAGTCTCATCCATTTGGTTGAAGATATTGGAGGCACTCATCTCCCTTCATCACATTGTCTATTGGAAGTAGGCATTTTCAATATGGACAAGCAACTAACGTTCTATCCAGAGGAGGTATACATTTTAGTTCGTTTTCAGCATTTTAATTAAAATTCGCACGTCATGTTCGGTATACCAGAGCCGTGCAAGTGAATATTGCACGGCGAAATAGCATCAAACATTCTATTTTTACACGGAATAAATATGACGTGCAAAATAATTTTGCACGGAATAATTATTCCGTGCAAAAGTATTTTGCACGAGAATTTATGCCGTGCAAAAACATTTAGCACGACGTATTTATTCCGTGTAAAAATGTTTTGCACAGCATGAGTAAACCGAGCATATTTCACAAGGACAACATATAGTCTCGTGCATTAATATACTAATATTTAGCAATTATATTTTCAGGAGATTCAGTCAACCGGTGCCAGTGAGTGCTCTATGGATTTTACTAATGTCTTCACCACTGACATGATATTTAGAAGCCGAGAGGACCTAATCCAATGGACAAGGGAAGTTGGAAAGAAACATGGGTTGGTTATTGTAATCAAAACTTCAGATGCTGGTGGAGATGGTAGGAAGCCGAGAATAATGTTATCTTGTGAGAGAAGCGGAAGCTATAAGGGTCAATCGAAGGTCCCTCAAAAGAGAAATCCTAATAAGGCAACGGGAACGAAGAAGTGTAATTGCCCTTTCGCTTTGAAGGGACGAAAGTTGGCAAATGATGATGATTGGATGTTAACAGTGGTTTGTGGGTTGCACAATCATCCAAACGCACAACATCTCGAGGGGCATTCATTTGCTAGAAGGCTATCAGGGGAGGAACTCAATGTTTTGATTGATATGTCGAAGAGTATGGTGAAGCCAAGGAACATCCTTCGTACGTTGCAAGAAAGGGACGTGCACAACACTAGTTCGATGAAGAGTATTTACAATGCCCGTCAGAAGTGGAGGGTGACTGAGTTGGCCGGTCGATCACAGATGCAACAACTCATGATGCATTTGGAGCAGAACAACTACATTGAGTATCACACTAGCAACCCCGCTACAGATGCTACGATGGACCTATTCTGGGCACATCCATCATCTATTCAGTTGTTACGTGCATTTCCAGAAGTTCTGATAATGGATTGTACGTACAAGACTAATAGATATCGACTTCCCTTGCTTGAGATCGTTGGTGTGACATCCACTCAACTGACTTTTTCCGTTGCTTTTGTGTACCTTGAATCAGAGAGGGAGGCCAATTACAGATGGGCTTTGGAGAGGCTTAAGGAATTGATGGATGGATGTATTATGCCCCGTGTCGTTGTAACTGATAGAGAGTTAGCACTCATCAATGCAATACACGTTGTCTTTCCGAATGCAGCAAGCTTATTATGCAGGTGGCATATTTCTAGGAACATATTGGCAAATTGTAAGAAGTATTTTGAGACCAACGACAGATGGGATGCGTTTATATCTAGTTGGAACATGTTGGTAGTCTCTCCCACTGAAAATGACTACATTCAGTTTTTAAGTGCATTGGACCGGAATTTCTGTGGGTATCCAAACGCCGATGATTATGTGAAGAAATCATGGTTGAATAACCATAAGGAACAATTTGTAGCTGCTTGGACGGATCGGCATATGCACTTTGGAAACGTGACTACGAATAGGGCTGAGAGTGCACATGCAAAATTGAAGAGACACCTTGGCACATCGAACAGTAGCTTTGATTCGTCCTGGCATATTATCCATGCATTGCTTGAGTTGCTCTTTACGGAGATAAAGGCTTCATTTGAAAAGAGCTTGAACACCGTGCAACATAAGTTCAAACCTGCACTGTTTCGCGAGTTGAGAGGATTCATATCAAGGAATGCTTTGGATATAATATTGAATGAGTCGATCAGAGCTGGTTATATTGGTCCAGATTCCTTGGCATGTGGGTGCGTAATTCGACGGACACATGGGTTACCATGTGCACACGAGATTGCCGAATACATAAGGGAAGGCACTCAAATACCACTGAGTTGTGTCCATCAATACTGGAGGAAGCTCAATTTAGAATCCACTAAGGAGAATGCAGGCCCCGAATTAACCACCACTTCCGAGTTCGAATTGATCAATAAGAGATTTCATAGTACCGATCAAGCTGGTAAAATACAAATATTGAAAAAACTAAGAGAGTTGGGGTGTCCGTCATCTACTTCTCTTCTTGAGCCGGATGTTAAATTGAACACCCGGGGTCGTTCATCCTCGAAAAAGAAGAAGTTGGATCGGTCTACGCGTCGGGAACCATCTGCTTTTGAGTATGCACTCTCGATCGAAGCTACCGTTCCATCGAGAACCAACAGTCTAGATTCACAGAAGGGGAAGGATAAATTAAGTGTTCAACGCACTCGTTCAAGCACGTTCGAGCATCAACTTCCTAAGTCATTAGGACCCTATATCGAGACTATTAAGGATGTCGAGGCGGATGGTAACTGTGGTTTCAGAGCAGTAGCTGGTCTATTGGGAATGAGCGAGGATGGT
Organism: Litsea cubeba; assembly: GCA_012931725.1. Taxonomy (NCBI): domain Eukaryota; kingdom Viridiplantae; phylum Streptophyta; class Magnoliopsida; order Laurales; family Lauraceae; genus Litsea; species Litsea cubeba. The sequence continues at coordinate 144,160,018 of CM022945.1, forward strand.
TGGATGCAGGTTAGACTGGATTTAAGCAATGAACTACAGAGGCATCAAAATTATTATTCATTGCTATATGGCGGAGATGATATGGTTGGGGAACTGTATTATGCCTTGGCGTACTACGATAGCCATCCTCCATTTGCTCGTTGGATGACAATGCCAGACATGGGTCATCTGGTAGCTTCATATTATAATGTTGTATTGATCCATCTTTCTTTGAAACAGTGCCTTACTTTCCTGCCTTTGAGATCAACCCCGATTCCATCTTCTGATCGCAAAGTTATCGCGATCGGTTTTGTCAATGGTAACCATTTTGTTCAAGTCTTCATGACACCCGGGGCTCCCATTCCTCCCATTGCGACAAATTGGTATAGACACCACCATCCTAATGCTGACGGATGGCAACTACCATATGCGCAGAACATCGAGCGATTCAAAGAAATAATTGGAGACAGTGTCGCAACACGCGAGTCGGTTAATATTGACAGTGATTAATTTCTTGTACTTTGAACTCGATGTAAACAAATTGTAAGAAATGATGTTGAAATGTAATCAAGCTCCTATGCTTTCCATCTTTTATTTTTTTTTATATTCCATCATAACCCTCCTTAGTTGATTGTGGGTTGGCGAATCTATCATACAATAAATCATCTATTACAAGGCACACAAAGACAAGGCACACAAAGTATATGTGCGAAACCATTCTGCACGGCCAACAGTTGCTGTGCAGAATGGATCTGCTCGGTACAATTTCTCCGTACATAAATGGATCTGTTCGGTATATATTAGCCGAGCAGAATGGATCTGTTCGGTATATATTAGCCGAGCAGAATGGTTCTGCACGACATATGTATACTGAACAGATTTCATTTGCACGGCATATGTTGGCCGTGCAATATTGGTATGTGTGGATTATTCATGCATTAACTTAGACTAGTTAAACTATTTGTATCCAAATTCGAAGAGAAATGTAGATGTTTTAAAAAAAAAATTGAGATGAACTATATATCACAATTTCACAACCAGAATTCCAAAAACAAACAAGTTCTTGTACAAAAATCAATATTCATTGATTGAATGAGTCGGTTTGTAGTACACTGTTTTCTTGTAATTACTTACACATCTGAAAAGAAGGATACATTGTCAAATCCAAAATTCCATAAGAGCCTGGAGCAATCTTAGCTTGCAGCTTCACCGTTGGAGAGTATCATTGGGTTATGTTCGCTTGTCCATTGAACAAGGCATTGCCAGATGAATTCCTCAATCGAATGAAGAGTAAGTGGATTATGACACATATGGGCTTTAGAAATCCATACCAGTGTTTTATGGGGTTCTAATGCCCATATGTATCATACTCCACTTACTCTTCATTCGATTGAGGAATTCATCTGGTAATGCCTTGTTCAATGGACAAGCGAACATAACCCAATGATACTCTCCAACGGTGAAGCTGCAAGCTAATATATATCCCATCTCCATCAGAAAAAAAAAATAACTTATACATCCCACAAGTCTCTATAAAAAAAAAATATCCTTTATACAAAAACAAAAGCATGTTATCAAAAAGTCCTCCGAGCGTCATTGTTGCGCACGCCGACGATACGTCACCGGCAAGCCATCAAGAATCTCGAGGGTAGTCCGTAGTGCCCTCTGGTAGAAGTCAACTGGCTGGTCACCTCGTTCAAGCGTGGCACGAATATGATCCTTTGCTCGAAGGACCTATAAGAGACAATAGAATGTGTCATAGTAAATTTTAAACAATACTTGCTTCAATATACGAAATAAGATAGTTTACAATGCACTCACCGTTCTCGGAGTCGGGTCCTCTCTACCCTCATTAGGGTCATAGTGGGAATGGCGGGCGGGGTTCTGTACACGAGGGTGAGATATCCTAGTGTACCAATCGAGGTAGTCCCGCGAACACTCCCATGCATGATGTGCACGATGGTCGCGGTGCGCAATAGATAATACATGATCCTCCCAAGTAATCCAATACTGATCCAGAAACGTATAGGAGACCTTGTATTTACCGGCAGTACTACCCCGAGTAGCACGGATGGGGGCAAGAGGTGCGGGTGGGATGGTCTGTACGTAGCCGAATTGTCGAAGAACCCTGTGTGGGTGGTAGGGTTCAATGACATCTAGGGATCTCAAGCAACCACAGAAGAAGGATATCTGCTGTAGTGGATGATGGGCCCTAACACTAGCATACGGATCGCAAGCAATCTGTCACAAGTAAACGAAACAAGTCACTAATATAATAAAACATGCTCCTTTTCAAAAAACGTAAAAGAAAAAAATAAAGAAAGTCAGAAATATATAACATAAAACGCTCAAATGGGTGCTCACCTCACTCGGGTGTAAGGCATCCAATCTCTCCCGCATCAGCTGTATGTTTTCAATGGCATTACCGGAATCCTGTCCATGATTCCAGCGGCTTGATAGAGGCATCCCTGCGGTGTGTCCCCATTGTGCAGGAGGACGTGCGAATGGGAAGTGCTCGTACACCCAAGACTACAAATGACAAATATTAATAATTATACAGTACTTATATCAATTATAATGATAAAGGTATATGAATCTATAAAATGTACCGTTCTTACCGTGAGCAGTGTCAAATATCCAGCAATCTGCCGCACATCTGCCCTCGTGGCGGTCCCCAACTGGCGATACAGATAGGCAAGTGCGGCAGCCCCCCATGCGTATTGACGGACCCGTGGCAGGTCCATCAATAAGGATAAGTAGTAGACAGGAACCCTCGTGGCGGACTTATCAGTGAATAGTGCACAGCCCAACAGGTAAAGAAGATATCCTCTGGCTGCACACTCTACCTCCTCAACCGACGATGCGGGAGTCACTTCGCCGCACACCCGTCGGATCCACCCCATCCTCACTACCCCACCCCGTGCCAGGTTCAACTCGGCTGATGCAGATTCCCTATCCACACCCAGTCCTAGCTCGAGTAGATCTACTTGGTCAGTAAATCCCATAGTAGCAGATACGTGGACAGGAAGTCCAGTGACTGGGATGCCGAGTAGAGAACTCACATCATCTAATGTGATCGTCATCTCACCAAACGGCATGTGGAAGGTATTGGTCTCGGGCTGCCATCTCTCCACAAAGCTCGAGACCAAGGGGCAGGAGATATATCTGTAGCTGAAATGCCTCAGGTCTGCCAATCCAGACTCTTCTATGATAGCGCGAAACATAGGCACATCAATATCAAGACGATCTCCAGGCCGAGGTATGTACCAGTCCTTCAACTGCCGCCAATGACTGATACATTTGAGAGGGCCACGTTCCTGCACATTACAAGTATAGTATAAATCTTCATTAGCATCTGGTATTATATAAAGAATTAGTTAAAACATATAAAGAATGAACGTGTACCTCCCTGTCCCATATGGATATGGCCACGTGAGTCCTGAAACTCACAAGGACGGACTCGTCGGCCGGACCGCCTGGAATAGGTCCATCCCCTGCTGCCGAGGCATGAGGACTGGGTGGCTGTGCCTGGTCCTCTGAGGAATCATCCTCCCCTACTGGCGCAATCGGAGTACTGGACGGTTGGGGAGGACTAGACGGCCCTGCCTCATCCTCTGAGGAATCATCCTCTGAAGAGCTCTCAGGCAGTGGATCCCGCCGTAATTTGCGTCTTCGTTCAGACGCCGTTGGCCGTTGACGGCCGGCGGTCGAAGTAGTAGCATGCACACCTCGGCGAGGAGGTCTAGCAACGCCAACCTTCACCCGCACTCTGGATGGATCGCTAGAAGTACTACCACGTCCACCGGTAGGATGTGAGATGCCACCAATACGGCGAGCTGGTCTCCTAGTCATATCTTCAAATCTGGATTTAAAATAAAAATCAGTAGGAAGAAAAAATCATTATACGAAGAAATCTTTTTTTCTTGTACTGCTCGGTTCAATTGTGTCGTGCAAAATCGTTCTGCACGGCACAACTTTTCCGTGCAACAATTTTATGCACGGTATATGTTTACCGTGCATATTTGTTTTGCACGGTTTACAGGTTCCGTGCAAAACATTTATGCACGGTTTCTTTTATCGTGCAAAAAATCCATGCACAGTAAACATTTGCCGTGCACAACAATTGGTGCACGGTTCTGCATTGCCGAGCAGATCGCGAAAAATGCCACGATTTTTGGCAAAGTGAAGAGATTCAGTACTTCGAATGCACATGAATTAGCTCGTAATATACTTATCTACTATCTAACAAAGAAATTACGACCTAAAAGGAATGTAAACATGATAAACGTATGAAGAAGAAGAAAAAGGAAAAAGAAGAATAAGACTCACCTCACGCGTCCTGTGAAGAAGAAGAAGAAGAAGGAACGATGTGCACTGATGCTCTTAGGAGGGAGAACGACCGAGGCAAGAGGAGGAGAAGCGATGTCCACTGCTGCCTTTGCTCGGTTTTTCGAATTGGGTCGACGAGGGAAATGCAGAGGAGAACGAAGAGGAATAGAGCGTGGGCAGTTTGGGAAATATGGTGGGTGGGCTCAGCAAAACGTTTTTAAGAAAATAAAAGGGGGGTGAGTTCAGCAAGTGGGTGCATACAGCAATAGTAGTGGGTGCATATAGAATCTTCCCACCCAAAATCCAGGTAAGTCAAATCCCAAATTTGATGTAGAGACGGACATTCCAGGAGGGACCTTTCTTTGACTTTTCGAAAGTGATGCACCGATTCTGTCGAACAATTCAAAAGAAGATAAGCTCGTTTTGCCTTCATTTCCCAGGAAGAGCGGACAGAGAGAGAAAGAGATGACGCTTCTCCGATTGCCATCGATCCGACTGCTGCTATTCCATCAACTCATCCTCTTCTTCTTCTTCTTCATCTCTCAAAGGACGGTGGTCGTGGATGGTCAGGTCCCAATTCCATCCAGATACGATGGGTTCGTGTACAGAAAGAGCCAAGGAACCGAATCGATCGTGGTGGAGGCCTTCTTTGACCCTCTGTGCCCAGACAGCAGAGACGCTTGGCCCCCTTTGAAGCAGGCCCTCACCTACTACGCCTCTAATCGCTACTCCCTCTCTCTCATCGTCCATCCCTTCCCTCTCCCGTCAGTACTCTCTCTCTCTCTCCCTCTTAAGTTTCTCACCCGCCCTTTAATTTTAGATGTGTTCGGATTGGGCGGTCCCGATCGTCCGTTTGAACGGCTTGAATTTCCCAATTTGAAATGTTTGGATTGGTAATTTTGTGATGAGTTCAGAAACGAGTATAGGTCCTTTGCATCGATTGAACGGTTTAGATCGCTTAATTGGTTTTGAATTTTGCTGTTTTTCAGTTCTATTTTATTTATTTGGTTCAACTCTTTCAAGAGGTGGTGGGGCCAACCCATTTGGTGATTTGGAACATTGGGTTCCCTTGTAGATCATGGTGTGTGTTGTAAAGAACCCCACCTTTGGAGTCTTGGAGATCTCACTTTCCTCTGTATCAGTTCTCTACTCAAATTGGAATGGAAGCAGTAAACCAGTGCCAAATTCTTGGACAGATGAAAGGGGTGTTGCTCATGAATGATGATCATATCAAGTATTAAAGCATTTCATTGTCTCATATCCCCTTTTCACTTGTCGAAACCACACCTTTTACGGTGAAGGAGGAGCACTGGGCCTTGGAAGATCAATTCTTGGGTAGATGAAGTAGAGGACCTACTATCAAATAGGGAAGTCACTTTCTATTCATGTATTTTGCGAGGGTAATTCCACAAAAGATTCTTAAACTGGGGTGGTACAGGACGGTTTGTTTATGCATATGTGATTGATGGTTCGCTTTATGCCATTGTTCTTATATCTCTTGGACAAGATCAGTACACTCTATAATTCTGTTGCCCATGCCCTTTATTCATGCTTTTTCTTAATAAATTTTCAGTTAATTTTCAAAACACACAACACACACCCAACCCTTAAATACTAGGTTTAATTCATGCATCAAGTGAAAAAAGCCAAGTATGAAGCTCTGAAACATATTCTACTTTAGATACTGGTAAATTCATGATGAAGTGAGCTATTCAAAATCCAAAGTTTCGTGTAATGTTTATTTGAAACTTTCGTGTGATGTTGTTGTATGATTTTGAGGAATTAGGCATCACACGATTAAAGATTGCTTCCAAGGAACGTATTCTACCTTAGATACCAGGTAAGATTAGTGAAGCAGACTATAATGCTTCTAGATCTGCTTGTATGTCAATTGGTGTTTTTGAGGTATCTGGAATGTTGCCATTTTCAATATCTTCAATATCTTCTGAGGAAAATATTCTACCTTTGATGCCTATGTAGTATGTACAACTAATGAAGTGAACTGTAGCAGCTCCAAAATCGCGAATTGTAGTATGTTTTCTATTTTTTAGTATAGATGAAAAGATACTATAACAATAAAAAAGTGGAAAAAACTATAGATGTCCATAATCTATCTATTACCTATCCATCCATATCAACATCAATACATGACAAATATTAGCATCTTAATATATGACTATCTAAATCATGTTCCCTATCATATCATACTTAAAATATACATGTAGGCTGTAAAATTAAAATGCCCATGTGTTTAAAAGGAAAAAAAAAATGATATTTGATACTAAAATAAGACCCACCAAATGGCTTCTTCTAAAAAGTTCAAATATTTTCAGTTCCCATCCCTAAAATCATCCACGTCCATATCCACACCAATATTATCATCTTCTTTAATTATTTCAATATTGGAGGAAGATCCATCTTCAATACATTGTACATCATCTTCTTTGTTGTTTGATGAAGACAACGCCGCTGCTTCGTTCCTTCTCTTCCTTGATCTCATATATTTTTCTCTTCCATATATCTTTTTCTCCCAATCATAAGTTTTCTATGCACTATAAAGAAAAATTATAGAAGTATAAGTTATTGATATGATAAAAATAAAATAATAATGTCTACACTCTAGCATCACCATTTAGTAATACCTCGACGCCTATCTCAGCAGTACCTGCCATTGCTATTTGCTCCTATATCTGGGAGATCTTCAAAGCATTCTCCATAATCCAATCATGAGGTTTTCAATGGCTGCTCATCATCAGAATCCATATCCGATAAACGAATTGTATCAAGACCTCGACCCTTTTCTATTTTCTTTTGATGTACTTGTGATTAAAATTATATTTCACAAATACCAAAGAATTGAGGCGCTTTTGCTCTAGTCCATTTCTCCTTTTTGAATGTATCTATATAAAATAGCATTTTGTCAACATTTACATATTTTTTTCGTAAAAATTAACTTAGCAAATAACAATATAAATTCCTCATATCTAGCCTGCTCAAATGCACTCCAATTTTGTTCACATCCTGATGATGTACATGTTGGGCCCTTACATGAAATCAAACATCATATGGGAGTGCATGTGTAGGCCCAACAGTCTTTTGAACCCTTGCATAGAACAAAATTATCAAAATCTCACAACTAGTTTGGGCACACATCCACCAGTGTTCCCACTTTTGAAATAGATTTTATGTGTGGAATCTATTGATGGATTTTCATCCATGCAAAAAGGAAGAAAAAACAGTTGGGATTTCATCCATCAATTTGACCCGCACAAGGAATCTCACACCGAGGACCATGTCTGAAAACCGTACACATCCATTGGAAAGTTGGGCCCACTAATGATTGGAAAAAAAATTAGAGAGAGAGAGAGGGATGAATAAATGTAAAAGAGAAAAAAAATCATCTATTAGTGTGGCTCACTTTTAAAACATATTTAACATGTGAACCTATCAATGGATCTACATCCATGCCCAAAAAAAGGAAGTGTTAAAAGATGCCGCCAGAATCTCAAGATATCGCGTACAGATTAAATGCGGAAATAACAATGATCGAAGATCATACCTGCGAGATCTCTGATTTGACCTCGGTAACACAGCAACTCGAAAATCCCAAGATCTTCTATTGTATTCCTCTGTGCTAGAAACCGCACCAAGGAGTGGGCATCTTCTGCGAATTCTCGCTGCTTTAAAAAATGAGATTTCTCTTGTGTGTTTTACCTAGAGAGCAATAGTGCATATATATAGGCTACAATAGGAACCCTAAGAAGTAAATAAGGAATATGCTTTTTATGGAATTAGGATATCCTAATTCGACCCAAATTAGAATCGTAGTTCCATAAATTACAATTCAGTCCCCTAGAGAATTATAATTGCACTCCTATCCTTATTCTCAAAATAATATTTCGACCTTCTTGTTATTAAATGCTTATTAATCTCCCCACGTTAAGATTTCAGATATCAATCGATTAAATAATTACTGACATCTCCCACTTGATCGATATTTTTATAATTCATTGAGACCTAACGCTCAACTTATTTGATATGTCGGACACAAAGTCCACCTGCAGGGTTTGACATCATCAAAACTTATAGGCTTCATCAAGGGGATATAATCAATCCCTATCACGGGACGTGGATTCCGTCAATAAACTAATATGCACCATACACGTAGTGTAGTCATCCAATTTACTGAGATTATTGACCTATAAAAGATCTCACTCCTTTGTAAATCAAAATGTGAAACACTAAATGTATGTGTATATTATTTATGTCGGGATTAAGAGTACAAGCATTCATTATAACCATTTGGATATTGATCGTCTTATATAGTCAGTATACAGACAATAAACCCAAAAGCGGTCCTGTTCAATACACAAAGTGTACTAGCACAATGAGTTGAAACTATTCCGTTTCCCGCAGCCAAGACAAGCCTGCTGAAACATTATGCTACAATGATACCGATGGTTTGTCCAAATCCATCTAGATTGTGAACAACTACTTATATTCTATAAGAACCGACAAACAAGTTTTCCGTGTATAAGTTGAACTCTACACACCAACTTGTCTACTTTATAGAATAAGAGACAAACATGCATAATATTAAACAATACAACCATTTGCCCATATATAATTCTCATAAAGATGAAACAACAAAACATACTAATAAGTAATTCAGTTAAAGACAAATACATAAAAGTATGTTTTCAATATAAATTTCCAACAATCTACCATTTAGACTTAAAACCATGCTGACATGTTTGTCAACCCCATGCCTTCCACATGACTATCAAAGCTCTTTGCTGGTAAACTCTTTGTAAAAGGATCTGCCAGATTGTCCGCCGATGCAATCTTGGTCACATTTATATCACCTCTCTGTACGATTTCTCGTATGAGATGATGCTTACGCTGGATGTGCTTACTCTTCTTATGCATCCTGGGTTCCTTTGTATTAGCCAATGCTCCGGTATTATCACAATAAAGAATTATAGGTGATTTTACCAAAAGCACCACTTCTAGATCCGTCAAGAAGTTTCTGAGCCAAACTGCCTCCTTGGCTGCTCCAGAAGCTGCCACATATTCGGCTTCCATTGTAGAGTCAGTAGTACAAGATTGCTAGACACTCCTACAACTTATAGCTCCACCTCTCAAGGTAAATACAAATCCTGAGGTCGACTCTCTAGCATCATTATCTGACTGGAAGTCCGAGTCAGTGTACCCAGTGGATATCAAACTCTCGGCCTGGTAAATAAACATATAATTTCTAGTCCTTTTAAGGTACTTAAGTATATGCTTTACCGCAGTCCAATGTTCACTCCCTAGATTAGACTGGTATCGCTAACCATGCCAACGACAAAACAAATATCAGGTCTAGTACATAGCATTGCATACATGAGGCTTCCCACTGCCGAAGCATAAGGTACTTCCTTCGTTTTTTCTATCTCATCAGGTGTCTTAGGACACTGATCCTTGGATAAAGTAATTCCATGCCCGAAAGGAAGAAATCCTTTCTTGGAATCTAGCATGCTAAAGAGGGCAAGAATCGTATCAATATAAACCGCTTGAGATAAGCCCAACATTCTTTGTTTCCGATCTCGCAAGAGTTTGATCCCTAGAATGTGACTAGCTTCTCCTAAGTCCTTCATATCAAACTGACTGCCCAACCATACTTTGACCGAAGATAACACCCCAACATCGTTTCCAATGAGTAGGATGTCATCTACATAAAGTATTAAGAAAGTCACTACACTGCCATTGCACCTCTTATACACACAGGATTCATCAGTGTTCTGCTCAAAACCATAAGAGGTAATGGCTTGATCAAAACGAATGTTCCAAGATCTAGATGCTTGCTTAAGTCCATAAATGGACTTCTTAAGCTTGCACAACATGCGCTCACGACCATCAGCTACGAATCCATCTGGTTGTACCATATAGATACATTCATCAACATTTCCATTAAGGAAAGCTGTCTTGACATCCATTTGCCAAATTTCGTAATCAAAATGAGCCGCAATGAATAAAAAAATTCTGATGGATTTCATCATGGCTACTGGCGAGAAAGTCTCCTCATAATCGATTCCTTCTTTCTGAGTAAACCCTTTCGCAACAAGCCTAGTTTTGAAGGTTTCAACCTTTCCATCCACCCCTCTTTTCTTCTTGTAGACCCACTTACAACCGATAGGTTTTATCCCCTCTAGTGGTTCTACAAGATTCCAGACTTGGTTAGAGTACATGGACTCCATTTCTGTTTTCATAGCTTGTTGTCATAGATATGCATCTTTGTCTTGGAGTGCATCATTATAGTTACAAGGTTCGGTATCTTGCTTGTCAGGGACTCTGTCGAATGACTCTCCCAAGAACGTATACTTCTCGGGTTGACGAATAACCCTCCCACTACGACGAGGCACATCCTGTGTCTGTGTATTAATAGGGTCACGTGGTGCTAAAACTACTCCTGGTGAACCATCATTTACATGTTGATATGGCTCGTCACCCAGCATGTTATTGTTTTCACCTGGAGTACCATCAGCTTGAGACTCGGCAAGTGTAGGTGTCTCTTCCTGTGCTACTGTTAATGGAAAAGTTTGGGTAGGTCTTTCTTCTCTCAATTCCTCTAGAACAATTCTGCTTTTGGGTTTGTGGTTCATTACATAGTCCTCTTCTAAGAATCGAGCATTGGTGCTAACAATGACCTTTCGATCCTCAGGATTATAGAACAAACCACCTTTTGTTCCTCTGGGATATCCAACGAAAATGCAAACTTCCGTTCTTGGTTCCAACTTATCTATGTTCCCTTTCAGCACATGTGCTGGACTACCCCAAATCCGAACATGCTTTAAACTGGGTTTGCGCCCAGTCCATAGTTCTGTGGGTATGGTAGGTACTGACTTAGATGGAACTAAGTTTAGAATGTATGCAGCCGTTTCTAGAGCATGCCCCCAGAATGAAGTAGGTAAATCCGAATAACTCATCATTGACCTTACCATATCCATAAGAGTCATATTCCTTCTTTCAGCAACACCATTTTGTTGAGGGGTACCTGGGGCAGACAACTGGGTTGTAATCCCCTCTTGAACTAAGTAATCCCTAAATTCCCCAAAGAGGTACTCGCCACCACGATCAGATCGCAGTGTCATGATACTTTTACTTAAACGCTTCTCCGTTTCCGCCCTATACTCCTTGAATTTCTCAAAGCATTCAGACTTACGGCGCATTAAGTAAATGTACTCATACCTTGAGTAGTCATCGATAGAAGTAACAAAATACTCAAAGCCACCTCTTGCCTGGACATTCATGGGTCCACACAAATCAGAGTGAACCAATTCCAACGGTTCTTTGGCCCTATAGCCTTTTGCCGAAAAGGGACGCTTGGTCATTTTTCCTTCTAAACAAGATTCGCAGACTGGAAGTGCCTCCACTTCCAATGAATTTAATGGTCCATTTGCAACCAGTCTGGAAATCTTTTGTAGATTAATATGACCCAGGTGTAAATGCCAAAGATACGTTTGGTTCATTTTGGAAGGTTCCTTTCCCTTACATGGTAGGGTAATAGTGTTATTTGATTCAATTAGTTGCAGCTTAGGAGAGATAGGATCAATAATATAAAGATCATCCACTAATGAACCAGAACAGATAAAACGTTTATTGTACTTAATAACCACAAATTTATTAAAATAAAGGGAATATCTGTCTTTAACCAACTTGTAAACAGAAATTAAATTCCTCCTAATGGAGGGAACATAAAGACAATCTTTTAAAATTAGAGTCCTATCTCTACTAAAACTTAAATAACATCTCCTACTGCAACTGCTGCCGCTTTCGTAGCATCACCCATAAGCAAATAAATCTCCCCATCACTTAGTTGCCTGGTTTCCTGGAACCTCTGCAAAAAATTGCAAACATGATTAGTGGCTCTCGTATCTACACACCAGGTACCGGTAGATATAACCGCCAAACATGATTCAACAACTAGTGAATGAAATTTACCTTTATTTTTCACTTTGTTGAGAAAAGTTGGACATTTCTTTTTCCAGTGCCCTGCTTGCTTGCAATGAAAACACTTACCCTTAGGCTTTTTCATTCCTCCCTGTGTTCCGTTGCCTCCTTGAGGAACTGTATTACGATTCTGACCTTTTTTCTGTTTCTTCTTGCCTTTCGGCTTAGAGAGAACCTTTTTCAGCAATGTTAACAGAAGTTGGCTTTTTCAGAAGGCCCTCAGTAGCCTGAAGTTCCTTGAGTAATTCCGCTGGGAAAAATTGAGTTTGTTCATATTGTAATTCATGAGAAAATTCACAAAGGAATCAGTCAAGGATTGGAGAATGATATCGATCTGGGTCTCCCCATCAATTTTAGCTCTAAGGACCTGTAGTTCATTGAGGTGTCCCATCATTTTCAGAACATGTTCCCTCACATAGGTACCTTCAGCCATCTTAGTATTAAACAGTCTAGCTGCCCGATCCTGATCACCAAACATCTCATTGAGACTGTAAATGATGTCATAGGCAGTAGGAAAATGTTGATGCTGAGATTGCAAAACATTTGACATGGATGCCAACTTGTAACATCGCGCCATCTCATCAGCCTTGTTCCATTTTTGGTATGCTTGGACGGCCACCTCATCGGTAGAACCATCCACTGGTTTCTCTGGGCATACCTCAGTAAGCACATATTTGTACTCTTCAGCAGCTAGCACAATATCCATATTTCTTTTCCAGTCAATGTAATTAGGTCCAATGAGTTTGTGTTCTTTGAGAATAACAGCAAATGGATTGAAAACACCCATCTTAAATCCTGAGAATTATATAATCATAAAATTAAGATGGGCAAATAAAAACTTTGGATTCAAAACAAAATAGAATGGCTCCCTCTGCCAATAAATAAAAGGATCCGACAGCAATCTAAACACCAATGTATAGTATGCCTTGATGTGAGGTCTTCTACCATACTTATTGTGTTCAGATAGGACATAACCTATAGGTTTTACTATCAAGGCAACAAACCGAGCCAAGTAAAACTAAACAGCTGCCTTGACTTTGGTCCTATAAATAACAGAAGAGACTCAGATGGAGAGTATACTGTTGTTTATAGCTAAGTGTATACCATAATTTAATTCAAGGTCCATTATTCTGTATTCGGTCTCGTCAGATGGAGAAGGGACCTTATACTAATAATTACCCTAAATTATCCATATGGGAATTTGTACTGGAGATTCCATAATTAACTCATCCGATGAGGAGGAAGACTTCAAGGTCAAAACATAAGTTGATTACATCTCGTACTAAACAATGATGGAGACCATGGGAACTAAAGAGGTTCCCTCTCCCACTTAGTTATTTAGCAATGAGGGTTCTTTATAAAACAATTTAATTAAAACCAGTTTGAAATCTAGTAGTAATAGGTAACTATATCTAGACTACTATACCATTCCAAACATAATTAATCAAGTATAATATCATATCAAGCATGTTATGATAATAATAGACATCTAAGCACAAATAAAGAAAGACAACCGGCAAAAGAGTCTCTTCTTAAGAAAACCTTACGACAGAGCCTGTGTCTCTTCTTAATAAGGCTTCATGAAAAAAAAAAAAAAAACCAATTACATTGGATCCTAAGCCTCCTGACGAATGGAGTTCACATGCTATCTCAATATAATTACATCTTCATGAAAAAAAAATTACATTGAATCCTAAGCCCCTGACAAACGGAGTTCACATGCTATCTCAATATAATAACATCACCATGATCAAAGATAAAATATGTAAAACAGTAACCACGAATTTAATTCATGGGATCCATTCACATAACATACACACATGGTGACCATGATGGCCAGATTAATCGCTGCAAAACAGAGATTAGATAGATCGCTGCAAAACAAGGGTTAGTTGCAACAAAGGCAAATCACGTTTTTTACAGCATCCTATAATCTTACTATGTGATCTTTTTAATCCATACGCAGTATCAAGATTGGCTCTGATACCATTGTTAGAAGATGTCGCCAGAATCTCAAGATATCGCGTACAGATTAAATGCGGAAATAACGATGATCGACGATCATACCTGCGAGATCTCTCTGATTTGACCTCGGTAATACAGCAACTCGAAAATCCCAAGATCTTCTACTGTATTCCTCTATGCTAGAATCCGCACCAAGGAGTGAGCCTCTTCTGCGAATTCTCTCTGCTCTCAAAAACGAGATTTCTCTTGTGTGTTTTACCTAGAGAGCAATAGCGCATATATATAGGCTACAATAGGGACCCTAAGATATAAATAAGGAATAGGTTTCTTATGGAATCAGGAAACCCTAATTCGACCCAAATTAGAATCCTCGTTCCATAAATTACAATTCAGTCCACTAGAGAATTATAATTGCACTCCTATCCTTATTCTCAAAATAATATTTTGAGCTTCTTGTTATTAAATGCTTATTAATCTCCCCACGTTAAGATTTCAGATATCCATCGATTAAATAATTACTGACAGGAAGAACAATTGGGATTTCATCTATCAGTGGGGCAGTGAGGGCCGCATCCAACTTCTTTGTACGTCTAATGGAAAGTTGGGCTCCATTGAAAAGTCACAATGAAGAAGTTGGTGGTGTACCATCTTAGAATGGCACTTGCACATGGAGCATACATCTGTTGACAAGAAGAAGAAAACCCTAACAATTATCCTTATCTTTGTATGCCTTGGTTTGGTTCTTTCTTATGCAACTTTTTTTTTTCTTCTCTCTTTCTGCATTGTGTTGCTGTCATTGGTGGGGTGGGGGTTGGCTTAGAAATAGTATGTTCTTGCTTGTCATTTTTAACTACTCTGTAGACGGTCTACTCCTATGAAAATGCATAATTGATCTTCATCATTTGTTCTCTTTTGCTATTGCATTAATGATTCTGATGGTTTCCCTCTTAAGATAACCTTGTGTGCTGGATGCCTTCTTTTTAGTTTTTTCAAACTTTAGATATCACTGTTTCTTTGCTTATTTGGGTCGCATGAGTTTTTAAAACTTTTTTCATTATGCGGGAATTCCTATGGATGGATCCTAGCTCAAACTGGTGCCACTGGTCTTCTTATCTTTGTATGTCGCGGTTATTTTTTGTCATTACCCTTTTTTCGGACTTTTCTTTTTCATTTTCTTGTTGTTGTTGGTGAGGTGGGAAAATGCTATATTCTTGCTTGCCGTTTTAAACTACTCTGTAAACTGTGTTACATACAATGAGGCCACATAGAAGAGTGCGTCATTTATCTTCTACGTGAGATCTCTTTTTCTATTGCATTAAAGATGCCAATAGTTTCCCTCTTCAAAAAATCCATGAGTGCTAGATGCCCTTTTAATTTTTTTTTAATCTTTACATATCTTTGGTTCTTTCCTTATTTGTGCCCCACGTCGAAGGATGTCTGAACTCTTCATTTTGTGGGAATTCCTATGGATGGATTCCAGCTCAAATCTGTGATGGTTGGATAATCTAAACATTTCATCTTTTTCCTGAGGAAATTGGATGGCGAAGAAATTGTTTATCGTGTTCATACGTAATCCTTCATTCATTCTCTCAAAAATCTTCCAACCGATGGTTAAGGCTGTCATATCAGTTTGCATTTTACTCTCTGACACATCTAAATAAGGTCTACTGGCTGATATGTTTGACTAGTTATATGCTTTTCTTCTGTATGAGTATGGGAACTGAAAATCACTTGATGCATATGTCACCAGTATTCTCACCTTCCCTGTTGATAAATTCTTTTTATGATGGTAAAGAGTTTGGAATAAATTTTTTGATATATAATACCCTTATCATTGAATTTCTTACCTTCCACCTATGTTACATTCTTCCTATTACACTTGCAAGGCTAGATATTTTTGCTTTGTTGGAAACATGCTTGTTATCTTTCCTTGATGGATTATGTCTTCAAAAGAGGTTGGACCCACCTTTGATTGGTATTGACATGTTCATAGAAACACTAGTAATAAAACATTATTGCTGCTAATTCTTCTTTTTCTGGAAAATACAGTTACCATGACAATGCGTTTGTCGCTTGTCGTGCATTACATATTGCTAATGGGCTGAATACATCCACAACTTATCCCTTATTGGAGTTGTTCTTCAAGTACCAGGTCAGAAGCTTCTTGATGTCTAAACTTACATTTTCACGCACATTTCTTTGAAGTGATTCTATTTCAAATAATGAGTTTCCGAAACTGTGCTTTTTTCAATGTAGATTTATCTGAGTTGTTTCAATTTTTCTGAAAATTGCTGCTTTACCTTTTTTGATTGCTATACTTATAGCTGCCTAAAATGAAAGGCCTAGATATCTATGTAATATGGGAGAGCAGACTTTGAATCCTAGGACATTTTGGACCCTTGGATCTATGTACATAAATCCAAGGGATATTTTGGACCCTTGGATTTAATAGGGGAATGCAAAAGGGGGCACTAAGTTAGAGTTATTTACAGGCATTTAAAAGAAAAGGGGCTAAAAGTGGGAGAAATTTACAAGTTTTTTCCATCCTCATCAAAAGCAAAAAGGGTCAGCAAGTTTGAGTTATTTACAGGTATTGCCATCCCTTCTTCATTTTAAAAAAAAAGCACTACTTGATTGATGATGAGATGGGACCAAGATAAGAAGATTAGATGAGCAAATTGGGTGAAAGACTTCATGATTCAGTTTTGTTAAGAATAAATGAATGAATGGAATTATATCATTTGGCAATCAATTGGATTTTTTTTTTTGGTGGAATCCATTTTATGGTTGGACTTACTTTCGAGACAAATGGAACCTAGGTTCGGTCGGCCTGAGGCATATCCAGGTCCGGTGGTGCGTCGTGCCTTCTGGCACGGGAAATTTCTAGTACTACAATAATGAAGGTTGCATCACCATCTAGACCTTCGAGCATGAACTCCCCTTATGTGCTTCAAGATAACTTTGATCATCTAACCATCTGGTCGTTGCAACCAAAATCGACAGTCCAAAGAAATTTAAAAAATGAGGGTCACTCATCTATTTATTCCATCATTTATGTGTACAACACAACTAGGTTTACCAAGTGCTCAAATTTACTCATTGGAGAACTCTAATTTTCCACTAAATAGCAGTCCTACTTGGTGGCATTGTTTTAAACATCAATCATGTCATGTGGGCCTTTGTTAGATTTCCCATGATTCTCGATAGTGAAAATTAACTTTCGTCATATTATTTTCATGATGTTTCCATTTTTCTCTTGTTGATGTTTAACCTTGTTTCGAGGTGGTTCTTTTTAAACGTTGATTTTGGTATTGTAGGAACTCTTCAATCCTATTTTTCTTTTGGACAATCACATAAATGTATGTTTTCTTGATTGCCATCGTGTCTCATGAACTTATTATTGGCAAGAGCCAAGAATTTCCTTTCATTGTGATCAACATGCCTCTAGCTATAATAAGAAGTACTACTGTTAAACTGATCTTCATGTCTCTTCTTGATAATGAGTTCAAGTTATCTTTTCTCAACCTGATTTCATTGCTCCAGACAATTGATGAATGCTTGCAATTCAGAATGTAGCCACCTGTACCTCAGTCTTGTCTCAATCTCATCCTTCAGCCATGTAACCAATTTTGTTTTAATTAGTAAACTGTGCAATTAATTTAACTATGGTCAATATTTGCACTATCCAGAAAACTTGAAATGGCTTTGTGGTATTGTACCATCCATACATGCAATGCATAAACATGGACAGCGCTACTTTCCCCACATATGTAAAAATTTAATAGTGAACTACCCCCTAACACTTAGAATTGATATTCAATTCCATATAGCACCCGAGAATTCCATTATGGTGCAAATTGTCTAATGACCATTTGAACTTGCCTGTGGAGCCCACCTGTGGCAATGCCAATCATGGAAGAGGGGGATGGGAAGATCTCAAATCAACTCATTAGATCATCCTAACCTCTAGATCGATGGCCTTCCAACTTTAATCATTTTAGAAGGTGTTTCTTTCTTTCTTTTTCTGGTGAAGTAACAATTGGATGAGTGTGAGATTTAGGGTGGTGGCAATTCTCTCTCTCTCTCATGTGTATGTGGATGGTTTCTCATCTTAATATTTATGTTGCATGGTCTCTGGGCTTTTGATTGCATCCGTCTAGATTTATTTTGTTCAAATCTTCACTCTGACACAAGAAGAGCCATGTTTGATGCACTGATGTTTCCTTTTGGCATAGTTTATGAGAAGTTGCACTAGGGTAGTCACTTGAATAGATTTAAAAACATAGTTGTTCCACGTCGATTTGGTATGTTGATGCGACCACCCCAAGTGCAAAGTTGTGAAGCAGTATTTTCCCGGTGAGTAAAGGGGTCATATGGAGAGTGTGAAGCAGACAACTTGATATAACTTGTCCTAAATAACATCTAGATATAGCCTACTAAAAATCTATACAAGCCCAATCTACTACTAATCTGAAAATTAAATTTACTTACAGTCCATTACATCCATAGAAAATTCATACTCTAAAAAATCTAATCTAAAAGCCTACTCTAGAAAACAAGTAAGACTGCAACGAACATAAGAATGATTAGAAAAAAAAAATTGAAACAAAAAAAAAAGAAATAAATAAAATGAAATTCAGAAATAATAGAATCTTGCAATCTAAGGGTTAGGTTTCAGTTGTTCTTTGAAGTACTGAAAATACGAATGACTTCATTCAAGAGCCAATCTGAAATTCAGATTTATTAATTGATGAGAGATTTCACAAAGACTCTAGGCTTCTGCAGATTATTTTCAGTATTTAGAGGTCTTTAAGCATGCAATATATTTATCGAGAATAAAACATCAAAAAGACTTTAATAGAGAAAATAAATTAACAAACTTAAAATCAAATTTGAATTTGAATTTATTCACGCATAAAATCAGTCAAAGAATTAAACAATTTATAGTTTGACATCCTTCTCCTTAGATTATAAGTAGAAAAATTACTCCTCCATCTTGTTCTTCCCCCAAAAAATAATTAATATTTTTGCCTCTTAAGTACAAGAAGAGAGAGAGAGAGAGAGAGAGAGAGAGAGAGAGAGAGAGAGGTGGTCGTGTGATTGAGATAGGGATAGAGAGGTGTGTGACGTCCCACATGGGGCTCCCTTTTTATATTTTTTTTAAATGATTGCTTTCCAAAAACTCTTCCTTCTTGGACTTCTAATTGCAATGGAATTTGAGAAACTTTTTGAAATTTAAATTTGCTTCCTTATACTCAATGGCTTGATGCACAAGTCTCATTGCTTTAATATCTCCTTGCATGGGCCCACTTGATCTTGAGAAATTTTTCAAAAATTTGAAATTGGATTTTTTTTCCTTCAAAACTTGCAATGGGGTGGGACCCACTAGGGGTGTGCAATACTTTGAATCCACCCTCTTGGACGTCCAAGCTCATCTTGGCTTCTTTCTTGCTCTTATTCTTTGATTTTCTTTGAATCCTTAGGTACCAAGTCTCTAGATTTCTTTCCTTGCTTGGACTTCAAATTTGAATTTAAATCTTCAAAAAAAAAAAAAAAATCTTTCTCACAAATATGGAAGGAATTTTGAAACTTTTGCAACAAGTGGTGGGAACCACCATGGTCGTCAAATCCACACCCAAGGAGTGGTGGGTACCATGGTGACTTCTATTTCAATTTTTCTTCTCTCTCAATTCTCTCAATGTAAGCCCAGTAATTTTGATTTTTCTTGTACTAAATAATGAAATAAAATCAAAAGAATAATTTTTGTGAGGAAAAGAATAATGTAATACATGGAAACCAATTCACAACATATGCATGTGTATGAATATATCACCTTGAACGAGATTTCGTGAATTAAGTGATGTAAAGAAATCATGCATTTTTATGTGTGAATAAAGAGTTATGCAGTGCGATAGTATGATAACCGAAAAGAATAATTTCGATAAAACCATGCAATTATATGAAATTTGACTGATTTTGACTTGAAGTAAACCTTAGATGCTCAAATGCATGATTTTATGAGTTTCAATGCAATTGAATGAAATTACCCTAAGTCCATAAAATTAAGTGAAATGTTGCGAATAAAATGCTGTTTTATGGACGTATCATATGTCTGGTTGTTCACCTAAATTGCGTAAGTGGTTTTATTAGATGAATGATCAAGATGCCTTAAAGGTGGGCCCTAGTACATAATCCTTTGTTAGAGAAGGAAACCATTATGTTTTAAAGAAATGAGTTTTCTTGGTTGTTTCACTTTTGAATTTTTTTTGTTACTGGAGACTAATATCACATAAACAGGGTTGGTATTACAATAAACCAACTCATACGATGTCCAGAGCTGCTGTTGTTGATCGTATGGTGAAGCTCGTAGTTGAAGCTGTTGGGAACTCTTCTTTGTCTGCAATTGAAACTGGCTTTGAGGATGCAAAGACAGATTTTGCAACAAGAATTTCTTTTAAGGTGAGAGCTTTATTTTATTTATAATGTGAAATTGTTATCTTTTATGCTTTCTGCTCTGTTTTCCTACCTAGTTTGTGCATGCATTTCACACTTGGCTTCTACCTTGCAGTATGGTTGTTCGCGAGGGGTGACAGGCACACCTTATTTCTTCGTTAATGGATTTCCGTTGCCTGGTTCCGGATCTGCTCTCAACTACAACAAATGGAGAAGCATTCTGGATCCACTGTTGCGTCAGCACAAAGAGACTGAACCTTTGCATTTCTTTTAATGAATTGCCTTCTTTGATTTTACACGACTTGTGTGTGGTAACAGACGAGAATCATTACTGTATAATAAGTTGGTCTTTCTATAAGAGTTAAACTTACCATACATATAGTAATATGAAATGGTTGCTTACCTGTTATTGGTAGTGTGAGAGCAAAACAAGGTCAGTTACAAGTAACTGATGTTATAAAAGTTAACCTGAGGGATAAAGACCACATTAGGATCTTCAAAAATAATTGGCCTTGCACTCACTTGGCGTGTTAATCTAGTTATCCGTAACTCTGCTTGACGTTTTTTTATTACATGGGAGGGAATGGTAAACGATCCTAATCTATCAGTCCACAGATCATCCCGGGGGTTGAACAGTAATAACATTGAGATAAATAGAGCATATACGGACTCAGAATATTTACAATCCAAAAGTTTTTAAGTTTACAACATAATATAAGATTGTTTTATATACAATCCCAAAATAAAGTCTACCACACCACCATCATAAACTCTCCTTGATACATCCACAACGTAACACTCTCCCTGTGACGATCTCACATGCAGATGATCAGAAAACATCATTAGGAATCCACTCATTTAGTCACTGTGCGGTCTCCTCAACTGATTCAATCTCCTAGGTAGGGGCAAAGGTGGAGTCTCCTGTAACGCCAGAGGTTACATAAAAAATTGATCAAGATATAATAAACATAAGCATGATGTAATATTCTGGTTAAAACTCATAATCACAAATATAAGCAAATAAATAAATAAATAAAAATGTATGAATGCATGAACATGAAAATCATGACAACACTGTTGGAAATAAGGTGGGCCTCTGGGATAAGTTTCAAAACTTTTGATCAACTTGATGCAGTGATCAACTATCCAGAAGGTCACAAAAACATTCTAAGATGCAAACCTTCAATCTCACGTATGAAGATTAGTAAAAACATCTATCTAGAAGATAGAACCAGCAACATATAAGCTACAAATAAATCTACAACATACAAGGAAGTAGATTATACATTTGGAGCTCAGTTGTGCTCTAATGGAGAAGTTGCTACTTTCTTTGATGACGAACTCTTTCGCGAATCAAAATAGAAATCTCCAAGACCTCTTGATATTCCACGCTATGACCCGTATCAAATTCTCTTTTTCTCAAGAAGATGGTGGGATCTCCAAGAGTAAACTTCTAGGAACTCAAAGGAGGAATTAGAAGAACTAGAAGAGGGAGGGAGAGAGAGAGGAAGTATGTGCAACACTTGCACATAATAAATCTGGGCGTGCAACTCTTGCAGTAAGGAGTTGTGGGCCTGAATTCCAAGGAAATAATAATGGGCTGGACGTCCAACACACATCTCCTCTATTTATAGCTCAAAAGCAATTAAGCCACCTCCTCTTTCTAATTGAAATAGAAGTCTCACTTCTCTAATAATTAGTAATTCTCTTCTATTACTAATTAAGATAGAAGTCTTACTTCCACAATAATTAGTAACTTACTAAATCATAATTAGAAGTCTCACTTCAAATATGATTAGTAACTTTCCAATTCCTTTCTAATTAAAATAGAAGTCTCACTTCTACTAAAATTAGTAAGTCTACTATTACCACTATTAGAAGTCTCACTTCAAATAGAAATAGTAACTTTCCTTTTAGAGTTCAACTAGAATTAGATACTTTCTAATAATTGGGCTAGCGTGGGGACCACTAGGGATTTCTTAGAAAGCTGGCTCCAACTGGGACACGCGACCCCACATCTCATGTGTAATCCGGGCCCACAGTTAATTGCAAATAACTCCACTATATAAATGCAATTGAACTCTAGTCTTAGGAATATTACATAGAAGACCCTAAACTTCCACATTACCACAAGTAGACCCCTCTATCAATATCCATGGATCAATTGGACCTGTCTTAACAAATCATGTAACGTAGACAAAATGTATACTACTGCTAAACAAGAAATAGAAGTATAGAAGTTGATCGTGAAGATACTGTTGACACCAAAAATGTCACTTTGCCTTTTCAAGATCCAAAGAGCTACATGAAGTCGCAACCTGCCATAAATAGGCAATGCTGCTTCCAAAAATCAAATCTTGTCAGAATCAAACAAAAACTGCAAGATTCTTCCAGACAGCCAAAAGAGGAGTACACAAGAAGTTTCGGGCCATTTCAAAATCATTTGGCCTAACTTTGCTTCTCCGACAGCTGAAAAGGAGCTCTCGGCGGCAAAGCTCTCCGGGACCATGGTTTCCAAGACAGAGCCTATGGATCATCTTAAAATGACTCCAATAGGTTCCCTGTCAAACTTCAAGTCAATCGGACATCGGTTGACCGCACATCAAACCGCGACATCTTCATCACGACAAAAAGCAAGTCTACAGGTGATAGGACCCCAAACGGCTTCAAAACTCAAACAAAAGCCTATGGTTGGTCTTACTTATTGCTCAGGAGGCTTCACACCAAATTTCAGGTCATTCCGACATCGTTTGACCCAGTTTCAGCTTCTGACGGAAAATCGGCAGCTCTGCGCGACAAAGTCTTCGGCTTTCTCAGGAAATTGGAAACTTTGCAAAATAAAATGCAAGGATTCTCATCAGGTTTCCTACAAAGAAATTAGGCCAATAAATGGTGAAAATGTCAAGGAAAAGTACAGGAGAAAAAAGAATCGAAAAACAGCAAAAACGGACGCAAAACGGGACACGAAAGGGGGAAAACCCCCCCAGGGTCGCAGACCCCTGCGACCCTGGGCCAGGGTCGCCGGCGACCTTGGAACCCGGGGTCGCCGGGAAAGCCCCGGAAACCCCGGTTTTCGCCGTTTTTTCGCGATTTGAAGAGCCCAGCCTCTGGTACTTTCCAAAATTCATGCTTTTGAGACACCAAGTCCTCTGACATCCGTCCAAAACACGGGTTAATCATCAAGAGTATCGAAAACAATATTGATCGCCACCCGGTCAACCAAAAAAAGTGTGCTTTCTACCCGACCGATCGAGAAATCGACAGGACAGATGGCACCGACCCGCTGTTGGCAACAAACACCTGAAATTACATGATCATCTGATGTCGATCTACATGAAGATCCATCGATGATCATCAACAGAAGAATCCCAAAAGACGTGGCACGGCCCGCGACTCTTCAGCTGCTTGGCGACCACTTAATGCGATTAATTGACTAGCTTTATTACAGTCATTAATCCATTTCTTTGGACGGCCCAATCAGAAGCAAGCATTCGGGAGTTACAAGTCAAGAGATTCATGGCATTTAACCCATGAAACTCCTCCCATCATGGCGATTAAAGGCGATTAAATGCCCTCAATCTCCTCCGGCCAATCAGAAGCCAAGAAAAAGGAGTTACAAAATAAACAATTCAATTTTGTAACTCCTCCCATTATGCGGCTTAATGACAATAAAAGCCCATAAACTCACCTAAAAGGCTACCTAAAAGCCTATAAATAGGAGGGCTCTCCAAGAAGAAAGGACATCACAGAGCATCAGAAACATCAGAGAAAAAAGCACAAGCACACAGACAGAAATCCAGAGAAAGGAAAAAGAGAGAAAACTCTGCGGAAGTTCTACACCGGCCACCGCAACAAGGTGACAAAAGTCCCTTGGGGGGTACCCCCCCCCCCAAGGTCCTTGCCTTCTCCTCCTGCCTCCAATGGCTTAGATGTGGCTTTTCAGCCCGTCTACTCGGCTTTTTATTGGATATAGGACCTCCTTTTGGTCTTTGTCTTCTAAAAACCTGAGGTTATAGCCAAGCCAAGCGAATCAATAGCATCCTCTGTTCTCATCTGCATGGATGATGGCGAAGCCCACATATGGCTTGCGACCGTCAATCTAAACGGGTCCCCCACAATCTCCTGAGAAGTTAGATCCTCCTTTTCTTGCTTTTCATTGTAGTTTGTATTTTTTTCAAAAGAGACAAAAATCACAATTCTTGTCTTTCATTGTTGATAAGGATTGTAAATCGGCTATAAACGCCAAAATCGGCTATAAACGCCAAAAATCGGCTATAAACGCCAAAATCGGCTATAAATGCCAAAAAAAATCGCCTTTCACGGCAAATCAAGAAAATGTCTCTTTTCTTAAATATATGTGCAATGGAAAACTTGAAAGAAGTTGATTTCCTTTTTACTTGCGAAGGTTGATCTCCGGATCACCACTTGCAATTCCAAGTAAAAATAGAAAATCTGGCACACCCATAAAAAAAGAAATGTTGATGCACGCCCCTTGCCCCCCGGTTACGAAAGGGTCGGAACCAAACGGACTCCCACGTCCGCCGACCTCGGTAGGAACCCGAGCATTCGGGGCGCGGTCCATCAAGCTGGCACACCCGGTGGGACCCGTTTATTTGAGAACACGATGCTAGAAATGAAATATTCGCATATCATATATTTTGCTCTATGCTTATATTTCTTTTCTCGATTCCTTGGCTACTTTATAATTGGTGGCCTATGTTGAATTCCGCATCTAAAAAAAATGAGATGAGATTTTTGTTTGGAAATTTCTAATTCTTTGAATTTATTTCCACTCTTTCTCTTTTCAAAAAAAAACAAAAAAAAATCAGATTTTTCATTTTTGGATTCAAAATTGAGAAACTTTGATCCTCTCCCTTCTGGGCACTGGCGCTCACGGAAATCGTTGAGTTCGTGTTCGGATCGGGGGTGGGCCATTGTTTCTCTTCGATGAGTTCATTAAAGATCTAAAAAAAAAAAAATGAGATGAGATTTTTTGTTTGGAAATTTCTAATTCTTTGAATTTATTTCCACTCTTTCTCTTTTCAAAAAAAAAATTTTTTTTAAACAAAAAAAAAATCAGATTTTTCATTTTTGGATTCAAAATTGAGAAACTTTGATCCTCTCCCTTCTGGGCACTGGCGCTCACGGAAATCGTTGAGACCGTGTTCGGATCGGGGGTGGGCCATTGTTTCTCTTCGATGAGTTCATTAAAGATCTAAAAAAAAAAATGAGATGAGATTTTTTGTTTGGAAATTTCTAATTCTTTGAATTTATTTCCACTCTTTCTCTTTTCAAAAAAAAAATTAAAATAAAAATTAAAACAAAAAAAAATTAAATTTTTCAGTTTGGAT
Source organism: Litsea cubeba (assembly GCA_012931725.1). Taxonomy (NCBI): domain Eukaryota; kingdom Viridiplantae; phylum Streptophyta; class Magnoliopsida; order Laurales; family Lauraceae; genus Litsea; species Litsea cubeba. The sequence continues at coordinate 144,186,087 of CM022945.1, forward strand.
TCAAAATTGAGAAACTTTGATCCTCTCCCTTCTGGGCACTGGCGCTCACGGAAATCGTTGAGACCGTGTTCGGATCGGGGATTGGGCCATTGTTTCTCTTCGATGGGTTCATAAAAAAAATAAAATAAAATTAATATATATATATACATATATAAAAACAAAAAAAAAGACATAGACCACTAAGGTTAAACCAACTGTGTTCTTTGATCATGGTTGATTCAAAGAAAAGCCTTGTCCAGAGTGTGGAGACAGCTTGACTGTTCTAGGCAAGGGTCCTCCAAACGGGTTCATTAAGTAATCCTACCCTTACCTGGGGGCAATTCTATCAATCAAGATTTCATAAGACCGGGTTAGGAGGCCTATGTGTACTCTCTCGTCTTTTAAATAAATTAAAAAAATAATAATAAATTTTTTAAAAAAATAAAAATAAAAATTTTAAAATAAAAAATAAAAAATAAATTTTTTTTTCAAAAAAAAAATCTTAAAAAATAAAAAATAAAAAATAAAAAATAAAAAATAAAAAAATAAAAAAAAAAGATTTAAAAAAAAAAAAAAATCTTCAAAATCTTCAAAAAAAAAAACTTCCGTCATTTTGGGTTTAGATTGGAGAAATATTGGTCTTCTCCTTTCTGAGCACTGGTGCTCGCGGAAATCGCTGAGCCCGTGTTCAGATTGGAGTACCTTTTGCTCTCTTTGATGAACCCGATATTGACTTTTCAAAAAAAAAAACTCGTCATTTTTAGATTCAGATTTGAGAAATTATGGTTCATTTCTTTCTGAACACTGGCGCTCACGGAAATCGTTGAGACCGTGTTCAGATTGGAATACCATCTGCTCTCTTTGATGAATCCAATCTTGACCTTTCAAAACAGAGAATCTCATCTCATAGATGCGGTCTCAAAACATTTGTGTCTAGCGGTACTAGTACGCCCTTTCAGGGTCTACTGTATTGCGACCGGCACATCTGTAACTCCAACTTTATATTCTTCTTACCTCGAGCAAGCTCTGCTTCTCGATAAGTCGAATTTAAGTTCACAATTGCTTCTAGCGGTCACTGGGATGCCCATTCCGGGCTTACCATACCTGCGATCAGAACAATTGTACCTTCTATGGCATTTTGCCTTCCTCATATTGCCTGGGTCATCTACCTCGAGCAATTTGAAAAGACGAAACCATAGAACTTCCCATTTATGATCATTATATTCTTGTGATTACTAATGGATGTGGTCTTGTTTCAGAAATTTTCGAAAACTAACAATGGCAGCTTCACTAACCATTACTTTCGGCGAAAACAAGCACCAACTCATGCTTCAACAGAAGCAAACCACGCGCACCTACAAGCGCCCCATCAACTGCCGAAGTGTCAACTCCCTCGGCAACTCTCTGAATTCCGGGTCGACCTCGACTCCCCGGACTATCGTCTTTGGGACGCTGGGACCATTCCCACTTCCTGAGGAACAAACTGCTCCCTCCAAGAAGCAGAAACTCGCCTCTCAACGTGTCACTACCGTGACACCAAAGGCGAGCACCAGAAGGCCTGAAGCCCGTGGCAGCCCCACGAAGCCTCGACCTGCAAACAACCAGGTCTACCCTAAGACTTGGTCCCCAAGACCTTCACCAAAACAGAGAAGGTCCCAGACATCCACTAAGCCAGCATTCCTGGCCCCACTCAAGGAGAACCAGTTCTATCCTCTTGCCTACATGAAAGAGGAGAGACCCATCTCCAACCTGACTTCCAAGTCATCCCAGCATGAGCCGGCTTGTTCCTACAAGCCCAAAATCAAGTCATGCATCACAAGGCCTCCACAAGCACCTGCTAAGGCCTACAAACCTGCAGTTCGACCCTTCATCTCTACATGGGCCGAACTTCAAAAATTCAAAGCTTCGCTGCAACTGGCGAAGGATAGGGTTCGCATCCTGTCCTTGCCCAGCTACAAAGAAGATAGGCTCGGCTGCTGCGCCCGAGGGAGCACATCCTTCATCGTCAAAGCCCAGTCAGAGCTGACCGAAGCTCAAATTGCTCGTCGTACACGCCACCGCGCGTCGTACCGACAAAAGAGACTAGAGAAGCAAAGGACCCAGCCTCCCACACTTCAAGTCTCTCCCAAATGGGTCGAAAAAGAAAGACCCAACCAAGTTGCTGCCGTCCATATGGTTGGAAAAACCAGAAGGCGCCAAAAATCAGCAACAAAAATCCATGCCCGACGTCCGATGACCCGCAGCGTCTCCAGGACAAGAAGACATTCAGAAGAATCCCCTGCTCCTTCAAGCAAAGGACAGCAGAGTGATCCTTCCTCAAGCTCTTCTTCAAAAAGAATGAGCCCCAGCTCAGTCACCAGGACAGTTTCTTCGTTCGAATCACGAAGGATGAATGTCTTGGCTACAAATTCTGAGCCACCACCCCGCAATCCACCTCCAGAAGATACGATCACCCGCATCCAGCAGTTGGAACAGGGCCAGCAGAGGATTGAAACTCTGATGGAAAACCTTCCCTCGCCTTCCAAAATCAGGCGAACAATGAACCTCCTCCAAATCATCAAGACGACGAGGTAAATAGAGAAGAAAATGAGTCACGCGCCCTTACCAAAAAGGACGTAGACGGTATCCTCGCCAAAGCAAAAGAAGAGGATATACTCAAGGAGCATGGGATCAAGCCACCATATCCCTTATGGATGGACTCGGTCCCGTTCCCCACCAAATTCAAGCATCCTACTCTCCAAACATATACGGGGAAAGGATCAGCCAGACAGCACGTCATCCACTTCAAAATCCTGACGGGAGCTATTGCGGATCAAGATGCACTCAAGATCCGCCTCTTTGCAAGTACCTTAAAAGGTACGGCCTTCGATTGGTACTCCACTCTGCCGGAGGACTCAATCCAAAACTGGGCCATGTTAGAGACACGCTTCCTGACTCACTTCAAAGGTGAGGATCACCCCGCTACTATGGCTCAGCTGTGCAGCCTAAAACAGGGGGAGAATGAATCAACATATGACTTCATTCACAAGTGGAAAGCAATGGCATACAAATGCTCTGATGTATTGCCACAAGCGTCGCTAGTCGACATCTGCCGAAACAACATGAGAGCCAGAATCCGCTCCATGATCATCGGCAACAAATCAAAAAACCTGGGAGAACTCCTAGAAGCTTCCATGGAAGCTGAAACGGTGATTAAAGACCTCAACAGTCAGAAATCATCAAGAAAAGAGCCAACCGCCATTGCAACCTCTAAACCAAAGAAAAAAGAGGTCCTCAATGTGCAGACCAAGTCAGCTCCTCAGCCACCAAAGAAAGCTGAAAACAAAGCTGTTGGTAAGAAACCTGAACTCTCTGATGCCTTCAAAGAACGAGTAGAGAAGAAATACCCGTTTGATGAAGATGTTGATGAAATCTTCGGGGCTCTTGTGGCGAACGGCAAGCTCACCTTGCCTGAACCAAAAAGACCGGGTGATGTTGGCAAAACCAACGATCCTCGGTACTGTCCATATCACCAGATGATCTCGCATCCTCTCAACCAATGCTTCGTTGTGAGAGAGAAAATAAATGAGATGTGGAAAAACGGAGTCATCACCTTTGACAAAAACTATGGGTCTGCCTCCGTCAACATGGTGACATGTGGACAAACATCAAGATCACCGAAGAAGAAGATCACTACTTCCTTCAAGGTGATAAACTCAATCGAAGCGTCCGAGGAACTGGTTCCTTACCCGACACCAGACGGACAACCGATATGGGTACATCCCGATCTCCTGGAAGATGAAAATTGGGAGGTCGTGAAAATAAAGCCTACAGCTCAACAGCGAAGGAAGGCTAGGAAACATCTCCTCAAGCTCAAACGGCAAGAGAAGACCCAGCCAAAACTAGAGGTCAAAGAAAAGGCAGAGGCTTCCTCTACCGCTTCACTGGAGGTGACAAAAACATCCCTTCCAGAGACTTCAAAGGGGGTAAGGAAATTCACTCTCAATGATTTCATGCCACCTCAATTTAAAGAAGCCATGCAGGAGACATCATACTCTTGCAATTCAGTAGTTGGATTCTCCATTGATGGATACGAGTCTAGCGACACCGATGATGGATTCGAATCCAACTACACAGATGAGTGGGAGGAGTCCCTTGAAACAGGAGAATATCTCTCCGATGAAGAATGGGTTCCTGAGTCTCATCTTATGCCAGTAATCTGGTATAACCCCCTACAGCCACAAGGATCCTGGTCTGATGATGAAGAAGACCAAGAAGCTGTACAAGAAAATGCTGCTGAACCAGCACCTCTCATTACTCCAGTGGAAATCAACAATGTTGAGCCACAAAGAGATGATGAAGAAGAAGATCCGGCTCCCATGCCTGATCTTGAAGAATATGCAAGGATCTTGCAGCGACTCGCTCTAGAACAAGAGCAAGAACGCGTCAACGAGCCTCCTCGCAATCCAGAGCCTGAAGTCCCTGAAGACCACCAGGTACATCCTCCCTTAACTCCTGAAAATGGAGAAAATTGCTGGATAGACGATCCTCTCACATCCGAGGATGAGTCTGACTCCGATCAGGCAACGTCTCCCGTCAGAGCTTCCTGTAATGTGATAATTCGGGATTATAGCTCTTCCGAAGCATCGTCTGATGAGAGCACTTACACTCCGGCGACGCCTAGCAATATATCTTCTGGAGCCACCTCGTCTCACGTGACTTTCACTGAGATGACACCCTCTCAGGTTTCTTCTCCTGAGACTGTGACTTCAAAGTTCACACCCTTCCTGACTGAAGAATTCCCAGCCATTGATGCTTGGGACGATGAATTAGTCAACAAAGAAGAAAGATTGCTGGATGTTGTTCAGGACTTGTTCCCGGAAAATGCTCCATGCAACACAATCACTGAGGATGGTAACTCTGCTGCTGATGCATCCTCAGTAAATGAAAAACGACAGCCTCTTGATCCTGAAGACAATCTTCCAAACGAAGACCCTTCTCAAGAAGCTCTCGAAGTTGGTAGAGGCACCCGCTCTGGCCGGGACTACCACAAAAATTACAACCAATCTTCCTTTACATATGTAAATCCTTCGGGAAAAGATGTTGTAAGCGCCCCTAGTGGCAACAATGGTGAACATGCAGGCCCTAAGGAGGCTTTCAAGTATGACTTGATTGAACACTTCAAGCACATACCTGCACGTCTGCACATCCTAGATTTGTTGCGAATGTCTCCGCACACTCGTGATAATCTCATTTCGGAATTACAAAAGCTGAATGAGGATGTCCACAAACATGCCCCGCAAGTCCTCCAAATTGAAATGGATTACCGGGTCAAAAACTCAGAAGCCTCCTCAAAGGGAGAAAAGAAGAAAACTGAGGGATCATGCATTGAATGCCTCTCGGTTAAAAAAGCAGCCAGTGCAACCATCGCCTTCACAAAGGATGACCTCCTACTTGGCGAAACCAGGCATAACCGACCCCTGTACTTCACGGGGTATATCAAGGAAATGCCTATGCATAGAGTTCAGATCGACCCAGGTTCTGCACTCAACCTCATCTCCACATCGGCTCTTGAAGAGTTGGGCATCCCACCCAGCAAACTGAGCCACACATCTGTATCTATCTTTGGATACGATGGGAGTACTAAAGGCCTATCGGTAAAATCAGGTTCAAGTTGCAGATCGGTGATCTTATCTCTGAGGTCACAGTGTATGCAATAAAGACCCCTTCATGCTACAACATCCTTCTCGGACGCCCTTGGATCCACGAGAATGGTGTTGTCCCTACAACTCTACATCAATGCATCAAGTTTGTTGGCGATGACGGCATGATACATCGAGTCTTTGCGGACAAAAAACCCTTCAAAGGTAAAGAAATCCACTTCGCAGACTCACAGATGTATGAAGGTGAAAAAGAAGAAGAGGAAAAGCACACAGCATCCTTTGCCGAAAATCTCCAGAAAGATAAAGGCAAAGCTCCTCAACAATCACCGGAAGAAAATAAACCATCCGGTAAATCTGAAGAGAGCACTCAAACTCCCTTCATCATCTCCCTCAAATCTTCAAAGCCTTTGGTCATCACAACTAAAATGAAGAAGGCAAAACAAAAGCCTGGGGGCAAATTTGTTGTCTCTTTTGTGTCTATCATGCAAGACACGGACTCAGATTCAGAGCCAGAAGACGACACATCGTCAAGCCAAGCTGACACTCAGCAAGTTCAGCCTGCTCTTACTCCAATGGAGACAACTTCTGACATAGAAGATCCTACGTCAGCTTCCTTCGTTGTTCCAGCAACTTCAACAAAGGAAAAGCCGATCTTCTTCCATAGATCGGATGCTTCTTCATCAAATTCCATGCTTGAACCTTTCCAAAATAAAGGTACGCCTCAACTATCCTTATACAGTTCTGTGGCACAAGCTATCATGAAGAAAATGGGCTATGACGCTCAAAACCCAGTCGGTTTGGGAGAAGGACGCGGTATTCTCATGCCATTGGGGCCCGTCTTGACCAAAAGCCAGCTGGAAGATTGGAGACTCTACGGCTATATAGAAAAGTCTTCACACGGGTTAGGGTATGATCCTGACACTCCCTTGAGACAGTTGACACAAAAGCTTAAAAGTCAATATACTGACCAAGCCTCAACATCTCAAGTCCATGAAGACATCGATCTCCCTGGATATCTCTTTGATGAGTCACCTGACAAAGATCCAGGAAGCTCATCCAATTGGCACGATTTCTCCGAAAATGAAGAGGAGTTGTCCGATGGCACAGACGTGTGGACTTCTGACCCAGAAGAACCCTCATCTCCAAAAGAAGTAGCCTACTTCGACTCGGTTTCAACAGGCGACTGGGATCATCTCATAGCAAACCTTGGGAAAATTACCGATCAAGAAGACCCGTGGAAAGGAACTAAACCTTGGTCTGGAAATGCCCTTGAAACCCCAGAAGGTTTCGTTGAGCTGGAAGCCTCCGAAAATATTGTGGAGGAACCACCTTCGAACCTTCCAACAGAAGATCCTGTTCAAAAGATAGACTTGGGAACACCAGATAACCCACGTCCTGTATTCATAAGCAAGAATATAAAGGATGATGAGTTACCCGAGTATATCGCCTTTCTTCGTGAGTTCGTTGATTGCTTTGCATGGTCTTACGCTGAAATGCCAGGCTTAGACCCCAAAATAGCAGTTCACAAACTCAATCTTCAAGAAGACATCAAGCCTGTCAAGCAAGGCCAAAGAAGATTCCGTCCAGATGTGATGGATAAAATTGAACAAGAAGTTCAAAAACTCAAAAGCGTCGGCTTCATCCGTGAGGAACAACATCCTGAATGGTTGGCCAACATTGTCCCCGTGACAAAGAAAAATGGGCAGATCAGGGTCTGTATTGATTATAGAGACCTGAATGGCGCATGCCCAAAAGATGAATTTCCACTCCCCATACCAGAGGTAATGATTGATAATACCTGTGGATTCGAGCGAATGACATTCATGGATGGTTTCTCTGGCTACAATCAGATAAAGATGCATCCTGAGGATGAAAAACATACATCCTTTCGAACCCCATTTGGCGTGTATTGTTACACTGTCATGCCATTTGGTCTGAAGAATGCTGGTGCCACATATCAGAGGGCTATGATGAAAATATTCCAAGATATGCAGCACAAGACGGTTGAATGTTACGTTGATGACCTCGCCGTCAAAAGCAAAAGAAAAGAAGATCATCTCGAAAACCTTCGAGAAGTCTTCCTCCGGCTTCGCAAACACAAACTGCGAATGAATCCATTGAAATGCTTCTTCGGCGTCTCGTCGGGTAAGTTCCTCGGATTTTTAGTTCGGAAAGCTGGAATAGAGCTTGACCCCATAAAAGTCAAAGCCATTCTAGAAATGCCCTCTCCAAGAACCTTGAGAGAACTCAAAGGGCTTCAAGGGAGATTAGCCTACATCAGACGGTTCATCTCCAATCTTTCGGGGAAATGCCGTCCATTCTCCCGATTGATGAAAAAAGGTGTAAACTTTGTTTGGGATGCTGACTGTGAAGCTGCTTTCCAAGACATCAAGTCATACCTGACAAAACCTCCAGTGTTAGCTGCTCCTACCACTGGAAAACCATTCATCTTGTACACAAGAGCCCTTGATCACTCTCTGGGAGCTCTGCTTGCGTAAGAAAATGATCAAAGAAAAGAAGCTGCTCTATATTACCTCGGCCGCATGCTAGTAGGTGCAGAGCATCGCTACTCTCCAGTCGAAAAAGAATGTCTTGCAGTGATGTTCGCCGTACAGAAGCTGCGTCACTACTTGCTTTCCAATACAGTCTACCTGGTCTCGAGGGTCAACCTCTTGAAGGTCCTTGTCACAAAGGCAGGTTCTCTCAATGCTCGACTGGCAAAATGGTCCATCCTTCTGTCACAATTTGATATGTACCACAAAAAGCAATCAAAGGGCAAGCTCTAGCGGACTTCCTCGCAGAGCATCCATTGCCTAAAGATTTTCCACTCAGAGATGATCTCCTAGACGAACCAGTCTACAATGTGGAGACTTTCTCACAAAGTGCCTCCTGGGACATGTACTTTGACGGTGCAACCAGGACAAATGAAAAAAGACAGCTGATCTCGGGAGTTGGCATCCTCTTTGTTAGCCCCGACAAATACATGATTCCACACGCTTTCTCGCTACTGGAACCATGCACAAACAATGCAGCTGAATATCATGCTCTGATCTTAGGATTGGAACTCGCCATCGAATCCGGTATCACCATGCTGGAAGTCTTTGGAGACTCTCAACTGATCGTCAACCAGATGAATCAGAAATTTGAAGTCAGGAAGCCAGATTTGTTGCCCTACTACAACAAGGCACAATCACTTTTGCAAAAGTTTGACATCTGTCACATCACCCACATTCGTAGAGGTGAAAACATACGTGCGGATGCCCTAGCCGGACTTGCCACATCCATGGCAATCCAGGAAGGGGAAAACATGCAAATCACAGTGTGCGAAAGAAGAATCCTTCCTCCTCTTAACACACACCAAGCAGTTGCTGAATGCCACCAAGTGGTCGGAAGTCGGATTTCAATCCTTCAAACTTCAATTGGCGACTGGAGGGATCCGTTCATTGATTACATTATGTTCGGAATCCTACCTGAAGATCCAAAAGAACGGGTAAGCATCCAAAGGCGAACCCCAAGCTTTCATTTGGATATTCCTTCAAAAATCCTTTACAGGAAATCCTTCAACGGAGTACTTCTACGCTGCTTGTCATAACAAGAGGCTGAAGAAACACACAAAGAAGTTCATGCTGGTCTTTGTGGAGCTCATCAGGCTGGACCTAAGCTCTATGATCAGATAAAAAGGTTAGGATATTACTGGCCTACCATGGTAGCTGACGTAATGCAATTTGCTAAGCGCTGCCAACAATGCCAAGTTCATGGAGATTACATTCACATGCCTCCAGAATGGCTGCATCCTACAGCGATCTCATGGCCTTTCGAAGCCTGGGGTATGGACATTATAGGTCCTATTTCTCCCCCTTCAAGCAAAGGTCATCGGTTCATCTTCGCCGCTACGGATTACTTCTCCAAGTGGTCAGAAGCATTTGCGTTTAACGAAATGAAGACCTCATCAGTCCTTCAGTTCCTGCGCACCAACATCATTTGTCGTTTCGGCATACCCAAAAGATTCGTCCATGATAACGGACCACAGTTCCGGGATCATCGATTCTACAGGTTCTGCGACAAATACAAAATCCAAAGCTGTCCTTCGACTCCATACAATCCGGCAGCAAACGGGTTAGCAGAAGCTTTCAACAAGACACTCTGCAAAATCCTCAAAAAAATGGTCTCTAATCACAAAAGAGACTGGAGCGACAAAATGTCTGAAGCTTTGTGGGCCTATCGAACCACCGTTCGAGGACCAACCCATAGCACACCATTCTCCTTGGTCTATGGATGCGAAGCTGTCGTGCCCTTGGAAGTACAAATTCCTTCCTTGAGGGTATCCTTGCAAAATGACATGACTCAAGAAAGCAATGTCAAATTGCGGCTCCATGAGCTGGACAATCTCGATGAGAGACGGCTCGAAGCTCAACAAAGCATTGAACTTTACCAAGCACGCATGGCAGGATCTTTCGATAAAAAGGTCAGGCAACGCGCCTACAAAAAGAATGACTTGGTTCTTGCGGTAAAAAGACCAATGGTCTTCGCTCACAAGTCCAAAGGCAAATTTGAGCCGAAATGGGAGGGACCCTACGTCATCGACAAAGTTTTCTCCAATGGCGCATACGCACTCCTAAACATGGAAGGTGACAGATGTATGCTGCCCATCAACGGCAAGTTCTTAAAGCGGTACTACCCTTGAAGACTTACCCAACTGGGTAAGAGCAATGCCTGTATGGCCAAAACCGGTTTCCAGGTACACGCTCGCTAAACCCACCCTTTTTTAGAATTTTCATATCAAATGTTGAAATTTCTAGAAATTAAAAACAATGCTTACTTTCATTGTTTCATTGTTCAAAAAAAAAAAATATCCAAGTTTAGGAACCTTTCCCTAACTTGACCAAAATTTTCAACCCTTGAACCCAAAATTCATGGTTTGAAACAAAAATCCGGATTCAGGGATTTCCACCCTAGTCCACCCTGCCTTTTACCGCCAAAATGGTTTTAGGTCAAAATTTATGACCCTCGTGTCTTTAAACAAAAAAAAAATGGTTTTTCAAAAACCGCGAGGAAGCGACGCTTAGTCGATACTCGCACAAATCGGAAGCAAGCGAACCACGTTCGACACTTCCAAAATCGCAGGGAAGCGACATTTCGTCGATACTTGCAAAATCCAAAACCGTGGAAACGCAACATTTCAGTTGATATCCACAACCCAAATTTCAAAGGTTCGAAAAAACCTACAAAACCGTGAAAACGCAACATTTCAGTTGATATCCACAACCCAAATTTCAAAGGTTCGAAAAAACCTAAAAAACTGTGGAGACGCAACATTTCAGTTGATATCCACAACCCAAATTTCAAAGGTTCGAAAAAACCTAAAAAAAAAAAATGTGGAGACGCAACATTTCAGTTGATATCCATAACCCAAAGGTTCGAGAAAACCACAAATTTCAAAAATCGTGGGGAAACGACATCAAGTCAGTACCCGCAAAACCAAAATTTTTGAAAAGCAAGGATGCGACATTCCATCGATACTTGCACCCAAATCCGCGAGGATGCGACATTCCATCGATACTCGCAACCGAATGAGCAAGGATGCGACATTCCATCGATACTTGCAAGAACATTCAGCAGGGAGGCGACTTTTAGTCGATACTTGCATTTTTTGAAAACCAAACCGGCTATAAATGCCATCAAAACAGGCTATAAATGCCACAAACAGGCTATAAATGCCATCAAAACCGGTTATAAATGCCACAAACAGGCTATAAATGCCATCAAAATAGGCTATAAATGCCACAAACCGGCTATCGATGCCACCAAAACAAAACCGGCTATCAATGCCACAAAAAAAAAAAAAAACTTGGATTTCAAAAAAAAAAAAAACTGGCTATAGATGCCACAAAAAAAACTCGGCTATCAATGCCACAAGAAAAGCTGGCTCTCATGCCAAAATTGGCTTCCATGCCACAAACAAAAACCTGGCTTTCATGCCAAAACAATTACTTGACAAAAGATTTTCACAAAAAGACAACCTTTTGATCAAATCCCATTTAGCAATTACTTTTATCACAAAAAGATTCAAGTGAGCGTAGGGATAACAAAAAAAAAAAAGCATCCCATTTAGCAATTACTTTTATCACAAAAAGATTCAAGTGAGCGTAGGGATAACAAAAAAAAAAGAGAACATCCCATTTAGCAATTACTTTTATCACAAAAAGATTAAAGTGAGCGTAGGGATAACAAAAAAAAAAAGAAAGTGTTCACAAGCACTACACAAAAAAAAAGGGAGTACCAAAAAAAATACAAGTGGTACCAAAAAAAGAAAGTGTTCACAAGCACTACAAAAAATAAGAGTACCAAAAAAAATACAAGTGGTACCAAAAAAAGAGAAGAAAGAAGGATGGTTTCTGTATACAGGAGCTCAATCAAAAACGGTCTCCAGCCAAGAGTTCAGCTCCTTAAGCAAGCTTTTGGCTTCGTCCGTCAAGGATTCCAAGGCACGCTTCTTCAGGAACCTGCCATGAGATGCTGGGGTGGGCTGTAAACCTTCTTCTGCACTGGGAAGCTTCCTTCGAGCGGTTTTCCATTGTTTGTCCTCATCAGACTTCCTTTTGAGAACTCGAAGGGCATCCTCAACTCGGTGAATCAGAGCAGTCTCCCTTTCACGAGCCTCTGTTATTTCAGTCCACTTGGCAGCGACTTGTGCCTGCAGATGCTCAAGACGTTTCCTGGCCTCATCGACCTCCCTATCAAGGATTTTAAGGTCATGTGTTAGCCTAATGATGGTTATTTCTTCTAAGTTCCTCTCTCGGACTGCCTGCTTCTTGCTTTCTGTAGCCTCATCCAGGTCAGATTGAGCCTTATCCGCAGGGTCCGAGAACATCTCCTTGAAGAACTGATCGTCAGGAAAACCCATGGTCTCAAACCACTTGTCACCCAGCTCAATGATCCTATTAACGATCGCCCTGGCATATGTGACATCCAAACCAGCTTCTTCAGTATCACCGAGAATCTCACGCACATACTGGATCATGCTAAATCCGGCTTCCAAGTGCCCAGAAAAGAGAGTCTCAATCCAAGAGCTCAGAACTCGCACCACCACCTTCTTCGCAAAAAGAAGAGATGGCCCAGCTGAAGATTCGCCCAACTCCGTTGGTCGGCTGCTCATGACATCATCTGTTGAAAGAGTAACAAAAGAACTCTTTCCAGTTGAAGCTGCTCCTGCTCGGGAAGGAATCTCAGCGCGAGGAATCTCCTCAACATTGTCAGAACTAGTCCCAGGAGTCTCTACCTCTGGATTAACCTCTGGCATCCCTTGCTCTGGAAGCGACGGACCCTCCTCTGCCACTTCAAAACCTGCAAAGGAAACACAAAAAGGTATGAATATGACCCTGTTTGAAAATCATTATCAGAGTTATAACTACAAAATACCTTCTTCGACGACTGGCGGAACACTTTCTTCCTCCATGAACTCATCGCAAGCATCATCAACATTTGCGTCCATCGATGGTTCAAAGTCATCAGAACCCTGTGGCAAGTCAGCTGACAAAAAAAAAATGTGTTAGCAAACCGAGTCACAAACTCAAAAAAAAAAAGAGCAAAAGAAGTCGTACCAATTGGAGATTCTGGATTTACTCCAGAGTCCCTCGGTTCTTCTTTAGGTGCCTCAACAGGATCCATCACCACCTCATCGGTTGGGACCTCAGGCATCACCAAGTCTTCCTCTGCTAAAAAAAAGAAGAAGAAAAGCAGAAACAAGAAGCAAATCATAACATGAAAAAAATCCCATGAAAAGAAATGGAAAGAGAAAAAGGAAGAATCATACCTTCACCGACGGTCTCTTCTTCTCGGCTTCTCTTCTCTGGAGGCTCGTCAGCATCCACTGGCACATCCTCATTGATAGTAAGAGGAACTTCCAAGTTAGGAGAGTCCTCATGCTGCCCCTTGCTGTGATGATGACTCCTCCCCCTCTTACTCCGGCGGGTTCGCTTCTTAGAAGAACCTACCCCGCTGTCAGAGTCAGGTTTCCCACTTGACTCCTCACTGGATGGTCTGCTCTTGCCAGTAGACTCCACGGAAGCTTGCCTCTGTGCCGCTTGCATCCAAGCACCAAGTTCGGCTTCCTCCTGTTCTAGCTGCTCCAAAGCCTCATCAGGTATTTCTCGAACAGCTTCAGAACCAATGACGCCCTGGTCACCGAGAAAGCCTATCTTGTGCTTCTCTCCAGAAAGGAAGGCCCAAACTTCCTCTCGCCGGATGCCATCCGACTTTCCAAGGCCCTTTCCAGATGCCAGCTTCACATCAAGCTCCTTCTTGGAAAGCCCCCGATATGCCGAAAAGCTCTCCGCGAACCACTTCGCAAAGCCGGCAGTCCGGGAAGTCAGCAACACAGGATAAGAAATCATGGCTGTAGTGTCTTCAACACTATAGAAAGCCCATGCATTTCTCCCGTCCTGTAAGCCTCCAAAGCGCTTCACCATGCTTGAAGGCGCTCCAACAACGCCTTGAGAAAAGCCCAGCTGCAAAGCAAAGCGAGAGGGTACATACGGTTGGATGTCGACGAAAAGATGTCTGCGGTACACCATTGTGCCGACACGTATGCTAAAAAGCCACTCTCTCTCTGCATTTGTCAAGGAATAATGCCTTCCCGACCCCGCCCTGGTAGAGTCTCGGGAGGCACCAAAATCAAAAGCCTTCTTCCGCAACTCCGGAGAAAGCTTTACTGAAGATTGCCCCATCTCGACGTCCCTGAACCGTCGGATCCTCATGCGGGCAAACAAAAGTGATTCGGACACGGCTTTGCCCTTAGCCAGTCGAATCATCAAAGGATCATCATCCTGTGCAGCACCCAGCCGATGGAAGCCAGGACAGTGGTATACATACCACGAATAAAAGATATGGGCTGAAAATACCCTATTCATGGGAAGCCCAAGCCGAACCAAAAAAGCAGCAGCCTGCAGTTCGGTACACAAGTAGGAGTAAAGAGCTGGCACCAAAGCAAGCTGCTCTCCAAACGCCATCTGACAAGCCGGAAAAATACAATGCGGCCTGATGTACGTTCCATCTCCTCCAGCAAAAACAGCCTCACCAAGCCAATAAGTGAGGTAAACAGCGAGATCTCTCCGCAGTGCAATGTCAGGACATATGGCGTTTGTACTAGCACAGAAATCTCTCAACTCTTCTTGCATGGCCAAGATTTTCTTTGAACTTGGATCCTGAGCTCCGGCTTCTTGGGTCACGCTATCAGAAGGCTCCCTGCTATAAAAAAAGTTGGGGAATGAAGAGCTAAAACTCTTCCAACTGCTGGATCTAACTTTCAAACCCCCCTTCTCCTTCAAAAAATCATAGAAGGCGACAAGCTGAAAGTATAGAAGCCTGAACTCCTCAGACTGCCCCTCGAGGACGCTGTCAATCGGCATAAACTCCTCATAGAGTTTGCCGAGGATGGGCAATCCAGTAATAGCGCTCAGCTCCTTCAAAGAAAAACCAATCTCACCATTCGTCACAACGAAGGTATTGGTTTGTGGGAGGAATGACTCCAGCATAGCCATGAAGGCCTCGTCGGAAAAGATCACGGTCTCCCTAAAGGCGCGGACCGCATCAAAAATCCCGGCTTCCTTCAAAACGGCGCCACCAATCAGCAGGACGCGATCAGTCCACGACTTCCACTCGGAGTCAGCATTGAAGCGGCCACGAAGTCGGAAAGGCTTGATCCAATTGCTGCCGTCACCACTGAAAATACCAAGGCCCACCGGTCTCAAATCGACCGACGGATAATCAGAGCCCTGGTAGCCGCTGGATGGCATCAACAAGTCCATATCAACAGGCGACCTCTCCGTATATCCAGGAGAACCGCCAACAAAAACCCCGGTCTTGATTACATTTGTCCTTCTCACCCAACTTGGAGGATCTTCCCTCTTAGGGCACGTGGGGGCAAGGCTCAGAATCGAGACGGTGCGATCAAACGTCGACCGGGTAGCAACAGTCTTCTTCTCACCATCTGCTGTGAAGGAAAACTGAAAACATCTCCTCTGGTATGTCATGTCATCAGGGACTGCATCACCAAAGAAGAAGGTAGGCTTGGGCAAAACGCTCTGATCTTCCATCACCCATGGACGACTGCTTACCATGATCTTATAGAATTCCTCTCCCTTGAGAGCAATCAGTCGCTGCCTCATCTCATCTCTGTTGAGGGAGTCGCACTCTTCCAGATTTCTCTCAACATACTGGACCTTCTCAAAAGCCTGCTGAACGGCCGGATTAGAAGATCTAGAAGATCGACGAGGTACGCTTGTAGCAGGCTCTTTACCCTTGTTCGCTCTGGAGGAACCACCTGAAAAGGATGGAAAAGAAAAAGATCAAACATCAAATGACAGAATCTCGCTAAAAAAAAGATCTGGCGAAATTTTGACATGATGACGGGGCAATTCCGAAGAAAAGGAACTATCCCGAAAGAAATAGAAAGCTTGAAGATGGGCTCAACATCGCTGCGAGCTCCGAAACTCCAAACTTTCGAAACCTCAAAGTCTCCGCAAAATCAGGAAGGGCTCAACATCACTGCGAGCTCCAAGTTCCCAAATTTGCAAAAACTTTCAGGTATGCTATCACATCATGCTACAAATTTAATTTACAAATTGAATGCATGCATGAACATCTTGGTTTGCGAAAAAAAAATGCATTATCATGATGAGCAAAAAAAAAAAAGAAAAGAAACTTTCTCTAAAAAAAAAAAGAGGGGAAAGAAAACAAAAAAGAAAAGAAAAGAAACTTTCTCTAAAAAAAAAGAGAGGGGAAAGAAAACAAAAAAAAAAGAAAGAAAAGAAACTCTCTCAAAAAAAAAAAAAAAAAAAAAAAAAAAAAAAGAAAAAAGAGAGGGCTGGCCCACAGGCCGTGGCCCACAGGCCACGTGGCCGTACGGCCAGATCCGTACGGATCTGTCCGTACGGCCCACAAACAAAAAAAAAAAAAACAACAAAAAAGATGAAAA
This sequence comes from Litsea cubeba, assembly GCA_012931725.1. Taxonomy (NCBI): domain Eukaryota; kingdom Viridiplantae; phylum Streptophyta; class Magnoliopsida; order Laurales; family Lauraceae; genus Litsea; species Litsea cubeba. The sequence continues at coordinate 144,202,683 of CM022945.1, forward strand.
AAAAAGAAAGAAAAAAAAACGTGTGAAAAAAAAGAAGGGGAAAACACGTGAAAAAAAAAGGAAGAAAAGAAAAAGAAAGAAACAAAAAAAAAAGGGGAAAGAAAGAAAGATCTTTTTATTTTTCCTACAATGTAGTTTTCTTGAAAAAGGGAACTTACTTGAAGCCATTGATGGAGAAGAAGAAGAAAAGTCTTGAAGATCTTGAAGAAGAAAAGCTCTTGGTCTTGAAGCCCTCTTGAGATTATTGCAAAAGAAAGTAATAAGAGCAAGAGATCCAACCTTCTCCTTGCTTTTATAGAGGAGAGCAAACCAAAGAAGGAAAGAAGAAAGAGGTAAGTGTTACTAATTAGTAACCTTACCAAAAGAAAGAGATTAGAAAGATTCTTTCCCAAAAGAAAGATATCTTGAAGGATTTTCTCCCAAAAAGAGATCTATGACGGATTGTTTCCCAAAAGAAAGATATCTTGAGATATCCTATCCCAAAAATAAAGGGATCATGAGAGATTCTCTCCAAGTAAAGATATTCTTGGATATTCTCTATCCAAATGAGATATTTTTGGATATTCTTTACAAAAATGACACCATATGAGATCTAAGCCATTTCAAGAGCTTAAGGTCCCATGGGTTAGCCCATATGAGCCAGGTTTGACCACCTAGGCACAAAAAAAAAAAATAAAAAAAAAAATAAATTTTGGGCTTTTAGTCAAAGAGAAATCCCTCTTACCAAGAGCATACAAAAATGGTTCCATGCCTCTTTTGAGTTGATTGGACCATACAAAAGAAAATTCCAAGCCCCATGAGCTTCCAAAAATCAAACCATCCAGCCTCATCTACCAAATTGAGCCAAAATCTTGAAATTGACATTCCACAAAAATAATCCTGGTCCCCTAACTTGCCACATACAGCCTGTTAGGTAACAAGACCAAAACCAAAAACCAAAACCTGATCCCCTAACTTGCCACATACAGCCTGTTAGGTCACAAGATCAAAACCAAAATTGATCCCCCAACATTCCACATACAGCTTGTTGGGTCACACGATCAAAACCAAACCCGACCCCCTAACCTGCCACATATAGCCTGTTAGGTCACAAGGTCAAAACCAAAATCCACATCCCTGATGTCATCTTCAAAACTTTGCCTCGAGATGGTACGTGATCCCTTTCACTACCATAAAATTCCCCTGGAAGCTCAAAAGGCTACAAATACCAAAAAGAAAGACTGCTCAAAGACTCTTGGTCAAGTCACAGGTTCTCCTTCGAAAATCTCTTCGAGGCACATCGACCACAAAAGTTAAGCAACTCGTCGCTGTACCTCGAGGGGGCATTTGTTGACACCAAAAATGTCACTTTGCCTTTTCAAGATCCAAAGAGCTACATGAAGTCGCAACCTGCCATAAATAGGCAATGCTGCTTCCAAAAATCAAATCTTGTCAGAATCAAACAAAAACTGCAAGATTCTTCCAGACAGCCAAAAGAGGAGTACACAAGAAGTTTCGGGCCATTTCAAAATCATTTGGCCTAACTTCGCTTCTCCGACAGCTGAAAAGGAGCTCTCGGCGGCAAAGCTCTCCGGGACCATGGTTTCCAAGACAGAGCCTATGGATCATCTTAAAATGACTCCAATAGGTTCCTTGTCAAATTTCAAGTCAATCGGACATCGGTTGACCGCACATCAAACCGCGACATCTTCATCGCGACAAAAAGCAAGTCTACAGGTGATAGGACCCCAAACGGCTTCAAAACTCAAACAAAAGCCTATGGTTGGTCTTACTTATTGCTCAGGAGGCTTCACACCAAATTTCAAGTCATTCTGACATCGTTTGACCCAGTTTCAGCTTCTGACGGAAAATCGGCAGCTCTGCGCGACAAAGTCTTCGGCTTTCTCAGGAAATTGGAAACTTTGCAAAATAAAATGCAAGGATTCTCATCACGGTTTCCTACAAAGAAATTAGGCCAATAAATGGTGAAAATGTCAAGGAAAAGTACAGGAGAAAAAAGAATCGAAAAACAGCAAAAACGGACGCAAAACGGGACACGAAAGGGGGAAAACCCCCCCAGGGTCGCAGACCCCTGCGACCCTGGGCCAGGGTCGCCGGCGACCTTGGAACCCGGGGTCGCCGGGAAAGCCCCGGAAACCCCGGTTTTCGCCGTTTTTTTCGCGATTTGAAGAGCCCAGCCTCTGGTACTTTCCAAAATTCATGCTTTTGAGACACCAAGTCCTCTGACATCCGTCCAAAACACGGGTTAATCATCAAGAGTATCGAAAACAATATTGATCGCCACCCGGTCAACCAAAAAAAGTGTGCTTTCTACCCGACCGATCGAGAAATCGACAGGACAGATGGCACCGACCCGCTGTTGGCAACAAACACCTGAAATTACATGATCATCTGATGTCGATCTACATGAAGATCCATCGATGATCATCAACAGAAGAATCCCAAAAGACGTGGCACGGCCCGCGACTCTTCAGCTGCTTGGCGACCACTTAATGCGATTAATTGACTAGCTTTATTACAGTCATTAATCCATTTCTTTGGACGGCCCAATCAGAAGCAAGCATTCGGGAGTTACAAGTCAAGAGATTCATGGCATTTAACCCATGAAACTCCTCCCATCATGGCGATTAAAGGCGATTAAATGCCCTCAATCTCCTCCGGCCAATCAGAAGCCAAGAAAAAGGAGTTACAAAATAAACAATTCAATTTTGTAACTCCTCCCATTATGCGGCTTAATGACAATAAAAGCCCATAAACTCACCTAAAAGGCTACCTAAAAGCCTATAAATAGGAGGGCTCTCCAAGAAGAAAGGACATCACAGAGCATCAGAAACATCAGAGAAAAAAGCACAAGCACACAGACAGAAATCCAGAGAAAGGAAAAAGAGAGAAAACTCTGCGGAAGTTCTACACCGGCCACCGCAACAAGGTGACAAAAGTCCCTTGGGGGGTACCCCCCCCCAAGGTCCTTGCCTTCTCCTCCTGCCTCCAATGGCTTAGATGTGGCTTTTCAGCCCGTCTACTCGGCTTTTTATTGGATATAGGACCTCCTTTTGGTCTTTGTCTTCTAAAAACCTGAGGTTATAGCCAAGCCAAGCGAATCAATAGCATCCTCTGTTCTCATCTGCATGGATGATGGCGAAGCCCACATATGGCTTGCGACCGTCAATCTAAACGGGTCCCCCACAATCTCCTGAGAAGTTAGATCCTCCTTTTCTTGCTTTTCATTGTAGTTTGTATTTTTTTCAAAAGAGACAAAAATCACAATTCTTGTCTTTCATTGTTGATAAGGATTGTAAATCGGCTATAAACGCCAAAAATCGGCTATAAACGCCAAAAATCGGCTATAAACGCCAAAATCGGCTATAAATGCCAAAAAAATCGCCTTTCACGGCAAATCAAGAAAATGTCTCTTTTCTTAAATATATGTGCAATGGAAAACTTGAAAGAAGTTGATTTCCTTTTTACTTGCGAAGGTTGATCTCCGGATCACCACTTGCAATTCCAAGTAAAAATAGAAAATCTGGCACACCCATAAAAAAAGAAATGTTGATGCACGCCCCTTGCCCCCCGGTTACGAAAGGGTCGGAACCAAACGGACTCCCACGTCCGCCGACCTCGGTAGGAACCCGAGCATTCGGGGCGCGGTCCATCAGATACGGTCTAGAAAAAATGATGCATGACTATAAAAATATTACAAGGTCCATTTCTAAATCTAGTAGGCTTAAGAACGTCATTAAAAATGTGTGCCTTTGGGGTATCCATTGTTGGTTTTACCGAATGTAATTTACTTAACATAACCCCCTTTTATACACATTGATGATATAAAGTCAAACTGTAGGTTAATGTCAGCTTAGGACATCTCTACTATGATTTCATAGAAAATCAGGGTCATTGGAATATCATAAGTGGTATGCACCAAACAACCTAGAAATAAGTTACTAGTATACACACAATTAAAAACTCGTAAGCGCACAAGATCACTATGTAGTATAGTGAATTGTAAGTATGAGGTCGATCCCACGAAGACTTGTGATAAAACAATGTCAAAATTAAATAAAAATTAGAATATTAAAATAAACAATTGAATGATGAAAAGTGGGATTAAACTACTAAAAACAGTAATTTAAAGTATCAAAAGCTAATTGGAAAGTCACCTAAAAACAACTAGTATGAGAATTGAAAAATAGTAATAATAAATGAATGAACTAGGGTTTCATCTACTCCCCTAACCAATCCTATGCATGTCCCTTATTATCTTTTAATAAAAAATCATATTTTATTAGTGACATCTATCAACTTAGACCATGGCATATGCGTCTAAATTATTATTCCCCTAAACCTAATTCATGAGTGGCATACTACATGAATTGCTCATTATGATGCAAAAACTAAGCATGGCATATGTCATAGTCAAAACAAACATAATGCATAAAAACAATGGGAAAGATAAATGCATGAGTCTAAGCATGGCATATACTTAGATTATTCATGGTTCTAAACCCTAGATGCATAACATCAAGATCAATCAAAAATTAAGTTAGCTACTCTTAAAATTAATTGAACATCACATGGTTGGCATGGCATATACACAACTCATCAATTAATAACATGGTTTAGAATCTCAACCAACAAAACTAAAATCTGAATTAAAAGACGTCAAAAGAGACTACATAGAATTAGGCCAGGATTTCAATTACACCATAGCCCTAAAAAAATTAGCTACTCATGTCTTTAATGAAAAATAACATAGAAAAGAGGCTCATAAGAAGAAAACTAGAAGATGATGAAGTTGCAATGGATGGCCAGCAGCTTGTTCTCCTTTTCCTCGATCTGAAAGCTCTCCAAAAGATGCTCCAAAGGTGCTCCCAATAGTGCTGTACAGTAGCTAAGGTTTTTGGGATGAAGATGGCTGATTTTTGTGATGATATGGTGTTGTTATGGTGGCTGGAATTATTTTGGATGTGGCTGCTGTAATGGATAGATAATGGCTGCTTTTTGTGCTAGAATTAGGGCTGAACGTGGCTAGGTTTATGGAATGAATGGTGCTAGAATTACTGTTCACGTCCATTCCCTTGTATGCTATTTATAAGTCTTGCAACCGCCCCTTTTAACAAGTAGTTCCGTTGTAGGAATAGATCTTCAACATTCCTTATAATTAGGAAACCTAATTAGATTGAATAAGGAGTCTTCTTTCTTGTTTTAGCAAGCTTTCTAAATCTGGTCCCACTTGTATCTTCTAGAAACGTATTCACATGGACCCACAAATCTGAGATTAATTGCAAGGAATTAAATCTGAACTTTTGACATAAAAGTGGGCCCTATTTGATGCTTGTAACATAAGTGTGGGACCCCTCTTTTAGGACTTCTATCTTGGCTTGAATAAGACTTGCTTTAACTTTCCTTGTTTTTCTCCTTGTTTTTCTTCATTCTTGAACTCCACTTCTAACTTGAATAAAACTTCTAAGTTCTGAAATTCTTCTATTTGTAATAGATGTGGACCTCCCTTGGGCGTGTAACCCTAGACTGGGTTTCTTCTTTTTTTTCTTCTTTCTTTTTTTTGCTCTTCTTCTTTGATTAGAATTTCTTTCTCTAATTTTTTCCTTCTTTGATTTGAATTGTAAGTTGTCCAAATAATTAGAAAGTCTTCTTGAAATCTGGAATATCGTGAATGGGACCGACCATTGTTAGACCCCAACCCAGGTTCGGTATATTTAATTATGTTATAATTGTGATTAGTTGATAAGTGGGGTTAGTGGACAATTAGCTTAATTTTCAAGCTAGATTAGAATGTTTGAATAGTTTTGGGAATTTTCGAGAGTCGTTGACTTAAGCTTGACGCGGGCCGGGGGCGCCCGTGTGTTGTGTGTGAACTTGGGGGTTTAACCTTGATTTTTGTAAAATCCCAATTTTTATTTATTTTGACTCATTTCATTTAGATTATCAACTTTCATGTTTTGACCATTTTGATTTAATGATCAGAAATTGCATTTTTCGAGAACAAGGGGCAAAATTGACCTTTCACACAATCTGTACCCAAATTTCAAAAATTTCAGAAATTGACAAAAATATACTTTTCGGAGAGTAGATATTGTGTTGATTGTTTTTTTCTTCTTCGTCGTTTTCGTTCGAGACCCGCAAATACCATTTTTCAGCCCTATGAAGATTGGGACCCACAAACCCATCTTATAAAAGGAATAGTTGCTTTCTCCCACTTCATTCTATCTTTTCCTGCAACATTTTGAGCCAAGGGTTTCTCCTCTCCCAGCGCTTTCTCTCTCATCTTGAACCCTCATTCCTTAAAGACAAATAGGATGATTGATCTCCTAGGCTTCTTCCTCCCTCTCCAAGCTTTCCAAAGATACATTTTTCTAAGGATTTGAGCTAGGGCAAAGCTCTATTTCAAGCTTCTCTTCTTTGTTTGAGATCTTCAAGGTTAGCCATGGCTTTTCTTTCATGAAATCTTAGTTTTTTAAGCCATTTGGAGCATTCCTCTCATACATGCAAGAGTTTTCCCTTGAGATTTACAAATGATTGATTTTTGGGTTCTTCTTGGGAAATTTTTTGGGGGTTTTTGTAGATTTGGAGCTTGAGGCCCTAGAGAGTTGTTTGAAGAGTGTTTTATCTCTCCTTTGACTTGAGGCAAGTAAATTTCTAGATAATATGATGAATTGATTGTCTTTATTACAAGTTTTTAATTTCCTATGCATCTTTCCCCATTTCTACTTCTTCTCTTTAACTAATTGATGGATTACTTTGATATATTCAGGTGATGGTCCCTATTTATTTACTTTGAGTTGTTGTTTTTCAACAATGTAAAGATTGTGGTTTAGTTATGTTTAACTTAAAATTTTCAATGTTGTGGAATGGAAGGATTTGTTTAGATCTAAATTGTTTCAAGGGTTTGAATGAATTAATGTGATGGTTCAATGGTGTTTGAATGAAGCTATCAGAGGCCCAAGTTGTATGGAAAATTCATATGGAAGAATGGAGGGAAAGAAAATCAGAAAAAGGAGGAAGAGGAGTGCATTTATGCACTTCGCGGGCTGGGACAGAGCCCAGTCCGCTCGAGCGAGCCCATGGGCTGCTCGAGCAGACCAGGCTCTGCCTGTTCTGGGCAAGCCAGAAGCTAGCCCGCTCGAGTGACCCATTGGGTCCGCTCGAGCGGACCAAGTTCTGGATGGGCCTCGCTCGAGCGGACCCTGGGTCGCTCGAGAGAGCCCAGCCCAAAAATCTGGGTCCGATTTGAGGCCTGTTCTGGGCCATTTTCTGGGCTCTTTTCTGGGCAGTTTATGGGCCTGTTTCAGGTCCATTTCCAGCCCATCTGACCCCATTATTTGAAGCCCATTCAGCCCTCTATTGGCTCATGGAAGTCCGGAATGAATACATTGAATGGAATTATTTTGAATCGTGGAATTTAAATGGGAAAAGTGATGGAATTGCGTGATACTAGTATTACCCAGGAATGTATCAAAGTCTTTATATACACTTTATATCCAAAATCCGTCGGAGATCTTCTGTGGCACCAAATCCCTCTTTTATTACCGACATTAGGAGACTAAGTGTGTATCGAGACAACCCATGGAAAGCCTTTGAAACATCATACACTAAATTCATTCCATGTTAGAATGTTTTGTTCAAGTTCGTTTATAAATCGATTTGAATGTTTTGAGTGTCACATTTATGAACATTGATAAGACTACTCATTGTATTTTGCTCAGATTTGTCAGTTTATTGAATATGTATTTGTTCGGAGTAGTTTTCTTATCGATTTTGGAAATATATCTTTATGAATAGATTTGTATCATTTCGAGGTTTCAATTTTGATTCTAATGGCACCACTTAGCTTAGGTTACCTTGTCGGGCTGATCACCCGACTTGGAATCTTTAAATTATCTGCCAGATACAGCTTGGATTCTATCTGTACCGACCATGGCAATGGTATTGTTTCCGGTCCCACACGTAGTGGCTATGGTTCTATTTGATAACGACTTGTTCGTTCTGGTCCATGAATAGTGGCTACGATTTCTGTCTGTTTTTATTACTTCGGTAACAGGAGAATATAGCTATACGTGGTTTGCCAATGTTTTATCCGTTTGATATATATATTTTTTTGGTTCTTGTTATTTCAACTTATTATAGTCTTGGATTCGTTAATATTTAAGAAGTCGATCTTTTATCTTGTCGTTTCTGTTATTCAGGATTTTAATCGTAGTTCTCATTTATTCAATGTTTCACTCTTTCTATCATACTACTATATGTTATATTTGCTTGCCAGACCGTTGTGTCTGAAACTTTTTGTTTGGTGCTAGATATTGAGCCCATTGCCCTTGAGGCACACTTCGAGGCGGACCCAGTAGTTCTTGTGGAACGCGAGTGGCAGCCTGATGATATCGTTTAGACATCGGGTTGATTTCAGAGCTTCGATCACATTTTGGGATTGATTCTATTTTTGGAACTTGATTGTAGCCATTGTTGGCTTATTTTTGGGAAATTGTAATTATTGACTAACTTGGCTTTTGTATTAAACTTGAAACTAACTTTGGGGCCTATCTATGGAATGTTTCTCATTTTGATACTAGTCTTGAGCGTTCTCATCATAGACATATGTTATGAATTTTCATGTTTGCTATAATGCTTCCGCGTAATTTATTGTGTGAATGTAATTAATATTCATTGATGGATCGAATTTCGAGGATCCCTACCGCTGAAACCTGTGGGAAACAAGCGTGTGCGGGCGGAATTTTTCGGCTCATCGCGCCACGACCCCGGATTAAGGTCTTGTTTAACGGGTCCTTGGTCCGGGGGCGTGACAGGCTTGGTATCAGAGCGAGAAATGTTTGAGGCAATTAAAATTGAATTAGAAACATAGGAACGTGGCAAGGATTCACTAGAATTACGGTTAGTTAGTGTCGATTGGGTTTGGGAACGCCTCGTTTATTATATTTTATTGTACTAACAAGTTGTTTTGCAGCACTATGGCTCCACGCAGACCTCCAACGAATGCTAATGCATCAGGCAGTAATAATGATAGTGGGGTTGAGAATCAGATGACAGGCCAGTTTCAACAGCTCATGCAAATGTTGGTTGAACAACAACAGCGGGCAAATGAGAATCAAGCAAGATTTCAAGAGCAGATGGCGAAAAAGGACGAGGAATTGACACAGGTTCAGAGACAATTGCTAGAAGTCTTGGGTAGAAGACCAGAACCAATGCCTAATGTGGGAGCCCAATTTGTTATTCAGAACAAAGACAGGGATCCTAATGCCTTGTTTGAGAAGTTTAGAAAGAGAGGTCCAAAGGAGTTTACAAGACAAGAAGACCCATTAGCAGCTGATGACTAGTTGGCTCACACGGAGAACATATTCGATCTCTTTCAGTGTACAGGCAGGCAAAGAGTCCACCTAGCAGCTTCTATGTTTATAGGCCTGGTAGATATTTGGTGGAAGACTTTGAGAGATGGCTACTAGAACATCGATAATGGGATTGCCTGAGATTCTTTCAAGTAACGGTCCAGTGAAAAGTATGTCCCTGCCAACATCAAGAAGTAGAAGGCAGCAGAGTTCTAGTTGCTCAAGCAAGAGGGCATGTCAGTCCTTGAGTATCTTACAAAGTTTGAGAAGTTGTCTCGTTATGCACCGGAGCTTATTGACATAGAAGAAAGGAAAATTACCAAGTTTATGGATGGACTTAACCCCATCATCTTGAGGGATGCTTTGGATGTTGTACCACCCGCTACTTTCCAAGAGGCTATTAAAAGAGCTTACAGATTTGAAGATATAAATAACCAAATCATCAAGGATAATCAGAGGAAGAGACAGCAATACCAAGGGCAGAAATCCTACCAAGGCAAGAGGCAGAGGAAGCAGCAGAATACTCAAGCTCAAGGTGGGTGTGAGCATTGTGGCAAGAACCACCCTTCTCAGCAGTGCTATAGAGTTACTGGTGCATGCTTTAAGTGTGGTGGCACAGATCACCAAATGAAAGATTGCCCAAATAACAGAAATCAAGGCAATAGGGCACCTCAGCAGCCACCAAGGCAGGCACCTCAGCAGAACTAGCAGGCGGTTCAAAATCAACCAAGATAGCAGCAGAATTAGCAGCCCCGTCAACAACCGTAAAATCAGAACGTCCGTCCACTGCAACAGAATCGAAATGTGCAGCAAGGAAGGTAGAATCAGAACCATAATAGACCGCGTCAGCAAGGCCACCTCAATCACCTCAACCAAGTGGACGCTGAGGCAGCAGGAGATGTTGTGGAAGGTAAACTCTTAATTTGTGAAGTAGAAGCTAAAGTGTTGTTTGATCCGGGATCTACCCACTCCTTCATATCTCCTGTGTTTGCTAGAATGATTAGTGTGCCTGCTAGAGAGTTAGAATTTATTTTGACTGTTACAACTCCGGTAGGGAAACAAGTTGTGTGTAATACATTTTACCCTAGTTGCTCAGTGAAGATAGGAGATGTCATATTCCTTGCAGACCTTATTATCTTAGTTATGCATGATTTCGATGTCATTTTAGGCATGGATTGGTTAACGGGACATCATGCCTCCATGGATTGCTATAGCAAGACCATTGCTTTTAGATTGGATGGGATATCCCCAGGAGTGAAATTTCAGGGAGAGAAAAGGATTTCTCCGGCTAGGTTTATTTCAGCTCTTTCTACAGCTAAGTTGTTGAGAACCGGATGTGAAGGATTCATTGCATTTATCACAAAGGATGAACAGTCCCAAGGGGTGGAGAACATCCCGGTAGTGTACGAATTTCCCGATGTTTTTCCGGAAGAAATTCCAGGTTTACCACCTGTCAGAGAGGTTGAATTCACAATAGAATTGATGCCAGGGACTGCTCTGATCTCCATTGCTCCTTACAGGATGGCTCCGGCAGAGTTAGGAGAATTAGAATTACAGTTACAAGAGTTACTAGAAAAATGCTTTATTAGGCCAAGTGTTTCAAGAGTTACTAGAAAAATGCTTTATTAGGCCAAGTGTTTCACCGTGGGGAGCCCCAGTACTATTTGTCAAGAAGAAGGATGGAAGCTTGAGGATGTGTATAGACTATAGAAAATTGAACCAAGTAACCATCAAGAGCAAATATCCTTAGCCAAGGATAGACGAGTTATTTGACTAGTTGCAAGGAGCATAATTGTTCTCAAAGATAAATTTGAGGTCCGGATATCATCAGTTGAGAGTTAGAGAATCAGACATCCCAAAGACAGCTTTCCGGACTAGATTCGGGCACTATGAATTTTTGGTGATGCCCTTTGGATTGACGAATGCACCAGCGGTATTTATGGCCCGTATGAACAAGATATTCGCATCCTATCTAGATCAGTTCACAGTCGTCTTTATTGATGACATATTGGTGTACTCCAAGTCGAGAGAAGACCATGAGCAGCACTTGAAGACTTCATTGCAATTGCTGAGAGATAATCAATTGTATGCGAAGCTTGGGAAATGAGAGTTTTGGCTAGAGCAAGTCACCTTTCTGGGTCACATCATCTCTAGAGAAGGACTAGCAGTTGATCCAGCAAAGATAGAAGCGGTCATCAATTGGGAGAAGCCGAAGAATGTGACTAAGATTAGGAGTTTTCTGGGTTTAGCGGGATACTATAGAAGATTTGTACAAGGATTCTCATCTATTACAGCACCTTTGACCAAGTTGACCTGGAAGAATGTGCTGTAAGGTCTGTGACCTTACTGGGTTAGTTGGGCCCAAAACCCGGCCCGTTGACCCGTTTAAATTCTTATTATTTTATTTAATTGTATTTTAGATATTTAAGTGGGTATAGATCATGAGCGAGTTTCTTTTAGCATTAGAATAGTATCTGTGTAGTTTCGTTTGATTCCGAGTTCGTTAGATCATAGCAAGGGGGGTAGTTTGCAATTTAGGAAAAATTGAGTGTTTTCCGAAATATTCCAAACGCCGTGATTTTTGGGTTCGTTGGAAAGATCTCGTCGTTTTGATGATTTTTGTCTCTTGACTCATCGCGATCCGGCGATCAGAAATCTTCCAAGTGGTCCATTCTTTCTCCGGACCCACTTAAAGGGGTAATTCAGTCTTTTCTTCCTATCGTCTTCTTAATCAGGGTTTTGCCCTAATTCCAATTTCGATCTCTGCAACGAAAGTAACCCAGCGGCCCATCTTCTTCTTCTTCCTTTCTCAAGCTCGGAACTCTAACCCGGAGAGATCAACTCCGCGATCCGAACCGTTCATCTTCATCCTTGTGATCCCCTCTTGCTTCCAGTACCAAATTGGTAAGATTTCTTATATTATCATATTTACACTTTATCATTTCTTTGGTTAGATTAGGTCCGATCTTAATTCTTTTCCTTCCTATCTTCTTCTTGGTCTCCTAGATTTCGATTTATCGGGTTAGATTGTGGATCTTATGGTAGGAAGATTTCTCCTCGAGTTTACCCCAACTATTTCATCTTCTGACATTGAGGCAAGTAGATCTGCAATTCATATATAAGCATGTATGTTTGTTTTCATTTGATTGGCTATGTTTTCTGTAGAATTCCCTTTAATTCCAAGCATGTTTCTTGTTGACTTGGGAATTATATGTTAGGTTAGATATTTGGGTAATTGGAATGGAATGGAATAGAATGGATGGAATGAATTGTTGGGAGAGCAGGAGGCTCTACCAATGCAGGTTGTAGCCTCTGGAGAGGTTTGGGAATGGAGAAAATGAAATGGGGAAGAAAGAGCTCAGAAATGGCCTGAATCCGTACGAGTTCCGTACTGTCGGTTCACTCGTCGGTTCATCGTCGGTCAACCGACAGCATGGTGTCGGTCAGCCGAACACCATCTCGGTCAGAAAACCCGGGAGCATATTTTACACCGATTTTGTACAGTCGGTCAGCTCTCGGTTCGAACGTCGGTTAGCCGAACTGATTTGGTCAACCGAGGCTCGTGTCGGTTCCAAAACCAGAGAGCATAAATTGGTTTCTGTTCCGTCGGTTAGCCCTCGGTTCGTGTCGGTCAACCGAGGCCATCACGTCGGTCAACCGATACCATCATGAGGGTCAGCCAAAATTGGCCATTTTGCCTTGTTGTTCCGGACTAAGATTGAAACCTAGGATTGGGACTTAGATGATGGAAACCTCTAAATTACTATCACATGACCATAAATGGGATTGAAATCGAATCACTTGGCTTGGTGTGAATTCGATGGGTTGTCTAGGTATTCGTGTATTATGCGTGATGTAACCGAATGCATATGGAGTTGGGTTGAGTGATGCTTAACATGATTGTACACCAAGGAATTTTCTAGAAGTATCGTTGATCCAATTTCCATATGTATTCCGTTAGGACATGTGGGATACAGGGATGACACCACTTGCCTAGGATGGGATTGTAATTTCTTCCTTGACTTGTGACTCGTTCCGTTGATAACATTTCCTTGTACACTCTTGGCATAAAATACGTAATCAATTATGAAACATAAATTCTTATAGAATATAGGACTTGGACTTGACTTAGAGTGTACCATAGGAACCCGTGTCTTGTATTGATGAACTTGACTGGCTAGTATGAAAGGGATTATCACGTGTTTCACTTGTCTTGTATCGTCTTGAATAAGATTATCCCTAGGATCTTGTCTTGTACATGGAACTAGCCAGACTTACTTGTCTTGTGGTCCTTGTGTCAGAACCACTTGTTATTGTTTGCATATCATGGCCATCTGCAGTTTGGGATTTAATGACGAACCGGTTACTCGGTTGTCGGGGTGGGCAGTCGGCGTAGGACGGCGTCCATGGCGTTTAATAACTGGGAGCGGGCTAGGATCGTGCTGCTATTCCCAGGACAGGGAACTAGGATCCCACTGGAGCCGGACTATGGTATCAGTAGTCCAAGGGGATTGTTACTGGTACCCCGGGAGGTGGCTTTGGACATCCTCGGAGTCTCCATCTTGCTTGTTCTTGTTTTGCATTTGCATGGATAGTGGTTATTGTTAGATGATTGTTAGGATTCCTTTTATTGTTCATTAGTTATTAATCTCGCTTTATGCCTAGCCTCGCATTCCTTGTATTTACATGATTAGTACTTGTCATTAAATCTATATTGATGCATGTCGTGTTTACTATGTTTTGTATATCTATTGCTCAACATGTCGTTGACTTTGTTCCTTGGTGTGCAGACACATCAGGTGAGTACTACTACGAGGAGCAGGCAGGTGAGGAGATCCCAGAGGATCTCCAACCAGCAGAGAAGGCACGAGAGTGGCGTGCCGATGATGTAGAGTAGCGTCATCCCTTCCGGCACGAGAGAGATACATTGGGTTTTATTAGATTATTCTTTTATCCATTTATTTCTCTCGTTGAACCTTTACATTATTGACTTCCGTTCTTTTGATTGGCCTTGTTTACTGGGAATGGCCAACGTAATAAATTTCTTAATTCTTAGTTCCTGTTTACTCTTTCTTGCAAACTTTAATTTAATGAGATTCATATTCATTGCTTGAGATTCCATATGCCTAGAGTTGTTTGTACTCTACATTTATTGTACCACCTGAGGTTTGAAATATTAAATCCTCACCACGGACTACGATCCGTGGGCCCAAAGGACAAAATTTTTAATTAGTCCAAAAATTCACTCTCCGGATCCGGTTATTTCTTTAATCAGGTTCGGGGGACGTGACAGATTGGTATCAGAGCAGTGGTTAGTTTCTCAAGGTAAAAATTGTAGAAACCATAGGACGCGTGTGAAGATTTCATTAGTCAGTAGGTTGATCTTTTAGTTTTATTTCTAGCATTGTGATGTTAGCTTGGGGCATATTGGAACTTGAAAGTCCAAGGGATCCTACCCTAGAAGGGTGGGGGGGGGTGTGAATAGGGTGATCTACACTTAATGACTAATTATGGCCAATTTTAATTTCTTTAAAATAAACTAGTCACTTGTGATAATTAACATACAAAATGCGGAAGCTTAAACAAAACAATCACCACAAATCAATCACCACTACACAAAGATTTATAGTGGTTCGGCCTCAATGCCTACATCCACTACCGGCTTGTGACTCAACACCCCACCGGATTTTCACTATTATGCTTTACAAAAGGCTAAGCAATAACCTTACAATCAAATGATTTCTCTAAAGAAAGTGTTTTCACAAAACACTCTAAGAGATTACAATTAAGCTCAAATAAAATTGCCTCTAAATAGGCGAATATGAAAGTGTAAAGCTAACTCACACAACACTCTAAGTAATGCAAAGATGAATGCTCATGAAGTGTGTGTGTGTGAATACTTCAATCAAGATAAAATTAAGTCCAATGAATTTTATGCTTAAAGCATTTCAAAGTTTAAAGCACATAAAAGATATGATTGAAGTCAAATGCAAATCACTTGAACAATTACAAACTTGTGAATGATATGAAAATCTAAAGATCACAAGTTGTATGAAAATGATTAAGACTAATCAAGTGATGCATGTGCAATGTTGTTTTCAAAAACTAATTTAACTAAGGTTTAAATGTATGAAAACAACAAAGAAGATTCAAACAAGTTAATGAAACATGTTTATAAAACAAATCAAAGGTTTTAACATAACATGTTTTATAAAGTATTTAAAACAAACTTATTTTGAAATCAAGGTGAAGAATCCAAAGACTTAAATCAAAGATTAAAGAAGTAGAGGATTCAACTCATCATAGTTTATATGCTAAAAATCATTTACCAATAATTTAGTAAAAGCATAAAACATATGATTATAAAAATGCAAAGCTTACTTGGTGATTTAACTTCATTAATCCAAGCTTTAGCTTTTCATTTGGCCCAATAGCCTTCCTAGTTCATTCCCCTTTGATTGATCTTCAAACACCTCAAAAATGGGCTCTCAAAACTCTAAAAACGGTTTGGAAATGAACTTACTTTTATAGCATTTTTGGCCCAAGGGCTACCTGTCGGTCGACCGACAGGTTGGTGACGGTCGACCGACACCTCAATGGTCAGATTCCAATGGTCAAGAAATTTACCATTGTACAGGTGTGGGTCAGCCGACATGAACCGACAAGCGAACCGACACCTGAACCGACATGAACCGACACTTGAACCGACAGAGAAAATCTAAAATTTGTAGCTCTCTGGAAATGGGACCGACAGAGGTCTCGGTTGGCCTCGATTCCACTGTAGGTTGACTGACAGCTTGATGTCGGTTGACCGACAGCCTGAGACAAAAAATCCCAACTTTTGCATTTTTTAAAGTGATTCTTTGTGGGGATTTTTAGGCCATTAAACCAAGCTTGGAAACATGATTTTAAATCAACTAAGTGCTTTTAAAATCATGAAACATAAAAAGCCAAATATAATTTAAAACTTAGAAACATAGGCTAGCTTGATTTGTAAAAAATCTTTTCAAAAACAAATGCATCCAAGATTTAAATCCAAAACATGCACAAACAATAAGATTTACAATATTTAAAAACAATGCAAGTAGAAAATCAGATTTCAAGATATTTAACTCAATGCATGTGTGAAAATTCATGAGATGCTAAAATGATAATGCATCCATCAAATTGCAATACACAAAATCCCTAACAATCTCCCCCTTTGCAATGTGATGGCAAACCTTTTATATGTTGGCAAACTTTGCTCAACACTAAATTTTCACACAGTCTTCAGCCCTTGCTTGGCTGGAAAATCCTTGAAATCTTCTTGGATGCTTCTTCACTTTAGCTTGGGCTTTAGCTCTTTCTTCATTCTCCTTGATGCTTGGAGCTTGATCAATCTTCAAGCTTTCTCTTCATCTTCCTGTTGACACCAAAAATGTCACTTTGCCTTTTCAAGATCCAAAGAGCTACATGAAGTCGCAACCTGCCATAAATAGGCCATGCTGCTTCCAAAAATCAAATCTTGTCAGAATCAAACAAAAACTGCAAGATTCTTCCAGACAGCCAAAAGAGGAGTACACAAGAAGTTTCGGGCCATTTCAAAATCATTTGGCCTAAACTTCGCTTCTCCGACAGCCGAAAAGGAGCTCTCGGCGACAAAAGCTCTCCGGGACCATGGTTTCCAAGACAGAACCTATGGATCATCTTAAAATGACTCCAATAGGTTCCCTGTCAAATTTCAAGTCAATCGGACATCGGTTGACCACACATCAAACCGCGACATCTTCATCGCGACAAAAAGCAAGTCTGCAGGTGATAGGACCCCAAACGGCTTCGAAACTCAAACAAAAGCCTATGGTTGGTCTTATTTATTGCTCAGGAGGCTTCACACCAAATTTCAGGTCATTCCGACATCGTTTGGCCCAGTTTCAGCTTCTGACGGAAAATCGGCAGCTCTGCGCGACAAAGTCTTCGGCTTTCTCATGAAATTGGAAACTTTGCAAAATAAAATGCAAGGATTCTCATCAGGTTTCCTACAAAGAAATCAGGCCAATAAATGGTCAAAATGTCAAGGAAAAGTACAGAAGAAAAAAGAATAAAAAAAAAGCAAAAACGGACGCAAAACGGGACACGAAAGGGGGAAAACCCCCCCAGGGTCGCAGGCCCCTGCGACCCTGGGCCAGGGTCGCCGGCGACCTTGGACCCCGGGGTCGCCGGGAAAGCCCCGGAAACCCCGGTTTTCGCCGTTTTTTCGCGATTCGAAGGGCCCAGCCTCTGGTACTTTCCAAAATTCATGCTTTTGAGACACCAAGTCCTCTGACATCCGTCCAAAACACGGGTAAATCATCAAGAGTATCGAAGACAGTATTGATCGCCACCCGGTCAACCAAAAAAGTGTGCTTTCCACCCGACCGATCGAGAAATCGACAGGACAGATGGCACCGACCCGCTGTTGGCAACAAACACCTGAAATTGCATGATCATCTGATGTCGATCTACATGAAGATCCATCGATGATCATCAACAGAAGAATCTCAAAAGACGTGGCACGGCCCGCGACTCTTCAGCTGCTTGGCGACCACTTAATGCGATTAATTGACTAGCTTTATTACAGTCATTAATCCATTTCTTTGGACGGCCCAATCAGAAGCAAGCATTCGGGAGTTACAAGTCAAGAGATTCATGGCATTTAACCCATGAAACTCCTCCCATCATGGCGATTAAAGGCGATTAAATGCCCTCAATCTCCTCCGGCCAATCAGAAGCCAAGAAAAAGGAGTTACAAAATAAACAATTCAATTTTGTAACTCCTCCCATTATGCGGCTTAATGACAATAAAAGCCCATAAACCCACCTAAAAGGCTACCTAAAAGCCTATAAATAGGAGGGCTCTCCAAGAAGAAAAAAACAACGAACATCAACAGACAGCAGTCAGAAATCCAGAGAAAGAAAAAGAGAGAAAACTCTGCGGAAGTTCTACACCGGCCACCGTAACAAGGTGACAAAAGTCCCTTGGGGGGTACCCCCCCCCCCCCCAAGGTCCTTGCCTTCTCCTCCTGCCTCCAATGGCTTAGATATGGCTTTTCAGCCCGTCTACTCGGCTTTTTATTGGACATAGGACCTCCTTTTGGTCTTTGTCCTCTAAAAACCCGAGGTTATAGCCAAGCCAAGCGAATCAATAGCATCCTTTGTTCTCATCTGCATGGATGATGGCGAAGCCCACATATGGCTTGCGACCGTCAATCTAAACGAGTCCCCCACAATCTCCTGAGAAGTTAGATCCTCCTTTTCTCGCTTTTCATTGTAGTTTGTATTTTTTCAAAAGAGACAAAAATCACAATTCTTGTCTTTCATTGTTGATAAGGATTGTAAATCGGCTATAAACGCCAAAATCGGCTATAAACGCCAAAATCGGCTATAAATGCCAAAAAAATCGCCTTTCACGGCAAACTAAGAAAAATGTCTCTTTTCTTAAATATATGTGCAATGGAAAACTTGAAAGAAGTTGATTTCCTTTTTACTTGCGAAGGTTGATTTCCGGATCACCACTTGCAATTCCAAGTAAAAATAGAAAATCTGGCACACCCACAAAAAAAAAGAAATGTTGATGCACGCCCCTGCCCCCCGGTTACGAAAGGGTCGGACCCAACGGACTCCCACGTCCGCCGACCTCGGTAGAACTCGAGCAGGAGCGCGGTCCATCAAGCTGGCACACCCGGTGGGACTCGTTTATTTGAGAACACGATGCTAGAAATGAAATATTTGCATATCATATATTTTGCTCTATGCTTATATTTCTTTTCTTGATTCCTTGGCTACTTTATAATTGGTGGCCTATGTTGAATTCCGCATAATAAAAAAATGAGATGAGATTTTTTGTTTGGAAATTTCTAATTCTTTGAATTTATTTCCACTCTTTCTCTTTTCAAAAAAAAAAAACAAAAAAAAATCAGATTTTTCATTTTTGGATTCAAAATTGAGAAACTTTGATCCTTTCCCTTCTGGGCACTGGCGCTCGCGGAAATCGCCGAGACCGTGTTCGGATCAGGGGTTGGGCCATTGTTTCTCTTCGATGAGTTCATTAAAAATAAAAAAAAAATAAAAAAAGTAAAAAATCAGATTTTTCATTTTTGGATTCAAAATTGAGAAACTTTGATCCTTTCCCTTCTGGGCACTGGCGCTCGCGGAAATCGCCGAGACCGTGTTCGGATCAGGGGTTGGGCCGTTGTTTCTCTTCGATGAGTTCATTAAAAATCTAAAAAAAAAAAATATAAAAAAGTAAAAAATCAGATTTTTCAATTTGGATTCAAAATTGAGAAACCTTGATCCGTTCCTATCGTTCATCGCGCTTGCAGAAATGTTGAGCCTGTTCGACTAAGGTTTTGGGCCATTGTTTCTCTTCGATGAGTTCATTAAAAATCTAAAAAATATATATATATATATAAAAAAATTTTAGATTTCTCAATTTGGATTCAAAATTGAGAAACCTTGATCCGTTCCTATCGTTCATCGCGCTTGCAGAAATGTTGAGCCTGTTCGACTAAGGTTTTGGGCCATTGTTTCTCTTCGATGAGTTCATTAAAAATATAAAAAATATATATATATATATATATATATAAAAATTTAGATTTCTCAATTTGGATTCAAAATTGAGAAACCTTGATCCGTTCCTATCGTTCATCGCGCTTGCAGAAATGTTGAGCCTGTTCGACTAAGGTTTTGGGCCATTGTTTCTCTTCGATGAATTCATAAAAATAAAAAAAAATAATATAAAAAACAAAAGACATAGACCACTAAGGTTAAACCAACTGTGTTCTTTGATCATGGTTGATTCAAAGAAAAGCCTTGTCCAGAGTGTGGAGACAGCTTGACTGTTCTAGGCAAGGGTCCTCCAAACGGGTTCATTAAGTAATCCTACCCTTACCTGGGGGCAATTCTATCAATCAAGATTTCATAAGACCGGGTTAGGAGGCCTATGTGTACTCTCTCGTCTTTTAAATAAATTTTTTTCAAAAATAAAATTTTTAAAAATAAAATTTTAAAATAAAAAATAAAAAATAAAAAAAATTTCAAAAAAAAAATCTTAAAAAAGAAAAAATAATAAAAATAAATAAATAAAAAATAAAAAAGATTTTTAAAAAAAAAAAAATCTTCAAAAGCTTCAAAAAAAAAAACTTCCGTCATTTTGGGTTTAGATTAGAGAAATCTTGGTCTTCTCCTTTCTGAGCACTGGCGCTCGCGGAAATCGCTGAGCCCGTGTTCAGATTGGAGTGCCTTTTGCTCTCTTTGATGAACCCGATATTGGCCTTTCAAAAAAAAAACTCGTCATTTTAGATTCAGATCTGAGAAATCATGGTTCATTTCTTTCTGAGCACTGGCGCTCGCGGAAATCGCCGAGACCGTGTTCAGATTGGAATCCCATCTGCTCTCTTTGATGAATCCAATCTTGACCTTTCAAAACAGAGAATCTCATCTCATAGATGCGGTCTCAAAACATTTGTGTCTAGCGGTACTAGTACGCCCTTTCAGGGTCTACTGTATTGCGACCGGCACATCTGTAACTCCAACTTTATATTCTTCTTACCTCGAGCAAGCTCTGCTTCTCGATAAGTCGAATTTAAGTTCACAATTGCTTCTAGCAGTCACTGGGATGCCCATTCTGGGTTTACCATACCTGCGATCAGAACAATTGTACCCTCTATGGCATTTTGCCTTCCTCATATTGCTTGGGTCATCTACCTCGAGCAATTTGAAAAGACGAAACCATAGAACTTCCCATTTATGATCATTATATTCTTGTGATTACTAATGGATGTGGTCTTGTTTCAGAAATTTTCGAAAAACTAACAATGGCAGCTTCACTAACCATTACTTTCGACGAAAGCAAGCACCAACTCATGCTTCAACAGAAGCAAACCACGCGCACCTACAAGCGCCCCATCAGCTGCCGAAGTGTCAACTCCCTCGGCAACTCTCTGAACTCCGGGTCGACCTCGACTCCCCGGACTATCGTCTTTGGGACGCTGGGACCATTCCCACTTCCTGAGGAACAAACTGCTTCCCTCCAAGAAGCAGAAACTCGCCTCTCAACGTGTCACTACCGTGACACCAAAGGCGAGCACCAGAAGGCCTGAAGCCCGTGGCAGCCCCACGAAGCCTCAACCTGCAAACAACCAGGTCTACCCCAAGACTTGGTCCCCAAGACCTTCACCAAAACAGAGAAGGTCCCATACATCCACTAAGCCAGCATTCCTGGCCCCACTCAAGGAGAACCAGTTCTATCCTCTTGCTTACATGAAAGAGGAGAGACCCATCTCCAACCTGACTCTCAAGTCATCCCAGCATGAGCCGGCTTGTTCCTACAAGCCCAAAATCAAGTCATGCATCACAAGGCCTCCACAAGCACCTGCTAAGGCCTACAAATCTGCAGTTCGACCCTTCATATCTACAGGGGCCGAACTTCAAAAATTCAAAGCTTCGCTGCAACAGGCGAAGGATAGGGTTCGCATCCTGTCCTTGCCCAGCTACAGAGAAGACAAGCTCGGCTGCTGCGCCCGAGGGAGCACATCCTTCATCGTCAAAGCCCAGTCAGAGCTGACCGAAGCTCAAATTGCTCGTCGTATACGCCGCCGCGCGTCATACCGACAAAAGAGACTAGAGAAGCAAAGGACCCAGCCTCCCACACTTCAAGTCTCTCCCAAATGGGTCGAAAAAGAAAGACCCAACCAAGTTGCTTGCCGTCCATATGGTTGGAAAAACCAGAAGGCGCCAAAAATCAGCAACAAAAATCCATGTCCGACGTCCAATGACCCGCAGCGTCTCAAGGACAAGAAGACATTCAGAAGAATCCCCTGCTCCTTCAAGCAAAGGACAGCAGAGTGATCCTTCCTCAAGCTCCTCTTCAAAAAGAATGAGCCCCAGCTCAGTCACCAGGACAGTTTCTTCGTTCGAATCACGAAGGATGAATGTCTTGGCTACAAATTCTGAGCCACCACCCCGCAATCCACCTCCAGAAGATGCGATCACCCGCATCCAGCAGTTGGAACAGGGCCAGCAGAGGATTGAAACTCTGATGGAAAACCTTCTCCTCGCCTTCCAAAATCAGGCGAACAATGAACCTCCTCCGAATCATCAAGACGACGAGGTAAATAAAGAAGAAAATGAGTCACGCGCCCTTACCAAAAAGGACGTAGACGGTATCCTCGCCAAAGCAAAAGAAGAGGATATACTCAAAGAGCATGGGATCAAGCCACCATATCCCTTATGGATGGACTCGGTCCCGTTCCCCACCAAATTCAAGCATCCTACTCTCCAAACATATACGGGGAAAGGATCAGCCAGACAGCACGTCATCCACTTCAAGATCCTGACGGGAGCTATTGCGGATCAAGATGCACTCAAGATTCGCCTCTTTGCAAGTACCCTAAAAGGTACAGCCTTCGATTGGTACTCCACTCTGCCGGAGGACTCAATCCAAAACTGGGCCATGCTAGAGACACGCTTCCTGACTCACTTCAAAGGTGAGGATCACCCCGCTACTATGGCTCAGCTGTGCAGCCTAAAACAGGGGGAGAATGAATCAACATATGACTTCATTCACAAGTGGAAAGCAATGGCATACAAATGCTCTGATGTATTGCCACAAGCGTCGCTAGTCGACATCTGCCGAAACAACATGAGAGCCAGAATCCGCTCCATGATCATCGGCAACAAATCAAAAAACCTGGGAGAACTCCTAGAAGCTTCCATGGAAGCTGAAACGGTGATTAAAGACCTCAACAGTCAGAAATCATCAAGAAAAGAGCCAACCGCCATTGCAACCTCTAAACCAAAGAAGAAAGAGGTCCTCAATGTGCAGACCAAGCCAGCTCCTCAGCCATCAAAGAAAGCTGAAAACAAAGCTGCTGGTAAGAGACCTGAACTCTCTGATGCCTTCAAAGAACGAGTAGAGAAGAAATACCCGTTTGATGAAGATGTTGATGAAATCTTCGGGGCTCTTGTGGCAAACGGCAAGCTCACCTTGCCTGAACCAAAAAGACCGGGTGATGTTGGCAAAACCAACGATCCTCGGTACTGTCCATACCACCAGATGATCTCGCATCCTCTCAATCAATGCTTCGTTGTGAGAGAGAAAATAAATGAGATGTGGAAAAACGGAGTCATCACCTTTGACAAAAACTATGGGTCTGCCTCCGTCAACATGGTGACATGTGGACAAACATCAAGATCACCGAAGAAGAAGATCACTACTTCCTTCAAGGTGATAAACTCAATCGAAGCGTCCGAGGAACTGGTTCCTTACCCGACACCAGACGGACAACCGATATGGGTACATCCCGATCTCCTGGAAGATGAAAATTGGGAGGTCGTGAAAATAAAGCCTACAGCTCAACAGCGAAGGCAGGCTAGGAAACATCTCCTCAAGCTCAAACGGCAAGAGAAGACCCAGCCAAAACTAGAGGTCAAAGAAAAGGCAGAGGCTTCCTCTACCGCTTCACTGGAGGTAACAAAAACATCCCTTCCAGAGACTTCAAAGGGGGTAAGGAAATTCACTCTCAGTGATTTCATGCCACCTCAATTTAAAGAAGCCATGCAGGAGGCATCATACTCTTGCAATTCAGTAGTTGGATTCTCCATTGATGGATACGAATCCAGCGACACCGATGATGGATTCGAACCCAACTACACAAATGAGTGGGAGGAATCCCTTGAAACGGGAGAATATCTCTCCGATGAAGAATGGGTTCCTGAGTCTCATCTTATGCCAGTAATCTGGTATAACCCCCTACAGCCACAAGGATCCTGGTCTGATGATGAAGAAGACCAAGAGGCTGTACAAGAAAATGCTGCTGACCCAGCACCTCTCATCACTCCAGTGGAAATCAACAATGTTGAGCCACAAAGAGATGATGAAGAAGAAGATCCGGCTCCCATACCTGATCTTGAAGAATATGCAAGGATCTTGCAGCGACTCGCTCTAGAACAAGAGCAAGAACGCGTCAACGAGCCTCCTCGCAATCCAGAGCCTGAAGTCACTGAAGACCACCAGGTACATCCTCCCTTAACTCCTGAAAATGGAGAAAATTGCTGGATAGACGATCCTCTCACATCCGAGGATGAGTCTGACTCTGATCAGGCAACGTCTCCCGTCAGAGCTTCCTGTAATGTGATAATTCGGGATTATAGCTCTTCCGAAGCATCGTCTGATGAGAGCACTTACACTCCGGCGACGCCTAGCAATGTATCTTCTGGAGCCACCTCGTCTCACGTGACTTTCACTGAGATGACACCCTCTCAGGTTTCTTCTCCTGAGACTGTGACTTCAAAGTTCACACCCTTCCTGACTGAAGAATTCCCAGCCATTGATGCTTGGGACGATGAATTAGTCAACGAAGAAGAAAGATTGCTGGATGCTGTTCAGGACTTGTTCCCGGAAAATGCTCCATGCAACACAATCACTGAGGATGGTAACTCTGCTGCTGATGCATCCTCAGCAAATGAAAAACGACAGCCTCTTGATCCTGAAGACAATCTTCCAAACGAAGACCCTTCTCAAGAAGCTCTCGAAGTTGGTAGAGGCACCCGCTCTGGCCGGGACTACCACAAAAATTACAACCAATCTTCCTTTACATATGTAAATCCTTCGGGAAAAGATGTTGTAAGCGCCCCTAGTGGCAACAATGATGAACATGCAGGCCCTAAGGAGGCTTTCAAGTATGACTTGATTGAACACTTCAAGCACATACCTGCACGTCTGCACATCCTAGATTTGTTGCGAATGTCTCCGCACACTCGTGATAATCTCATCTCAGAATTACAAAAACTGAATGAGGATGTCGACAAACATGCCCCGCAAGTCCTCCAAATTGAAATGGATTACCGGGTCAAAAACTCAGAAGCCTCCTCAAAGGGAGAAAAGAAGAAAACTGAGGGATCATGCATTGAATGCCTCTCGGTTAAAAAAGCAGCCAGTGCAACCATCGCCTTCACAAAGGACGACCTCCTACTTGGCGAAACCAGGCATAACCGACCCCTGTACTTCACAGGGTATATCAAGGAAATGCCTATGCATAGAGTTCAGATCGACCCAGGTTCTGCACTCAACCTCATCTCCACATCGGCTCTTGAAGAGTTGGGCATCCCACCCAGCAAACTGAGCCACACATCTGTATCTATCTTTGGATACGATGGGAGTACTCAAAGGCCTATCGGCAAAATCAGGTTCAAATTGCAGATAGGTGATCTTATCTCTGAGGTCACAGTGTATGCAATAAAGACCCCTTCATGCTACAACATCCTTCTCGGACGCCCTTGGATCCATGAGAATGGTGTTGTCCCTTCAACTCTACATCAATGCATCAAGTTTGTTGGCGACGACGGCATGATACATCGAGTCTTTGCGGACAGAAAACCCTTCAAAGGTAAAGAAATCCACTTCGCAGACTCACAAATGTATGAAGGTGAAAAAGAAGAAGAGGAGAAGCATACAGCATCCTTTGCCGAAAATCTCCAGAAAGATAAAGGCAAAGCTCCTCAACAATCACCGGAAGAAAACAAACCATCCGGTAAATCTGAAGAGAGCATTCAAACTCCCTTCATCATCTCCCTCAAATCTTCAAAGCCTTTGGTCATCACAACTAAAGTGAAGAAGGCAAAACAAAAGCCTGGGGGCAAATTTGTTGTCTCTTTCGTGTCTATCATGCAAGACACGGACTCGGATTCAGAGCCAGAAGACGACACATCGTCAAGCCAAGCTGACACTCAGCAAGTTCAGCCTGCTCTTACTCCAATGGAGACAACTTCTGACATAGAAAATCCTACGTCAGCTTCCTTCGTTGTTCCAGCAACTTCAGCAAAGGAAAAGCCGATCTTCTTCCATAGATCGGATGCTTCTTCATCAAACTCCATGCTTGAACCTTTCCAAAATAAAGGTACGCCTCAACTATCCTTATACAGTTCTGTGGCACAAGCTATTATGAAGAAAATGGGCTATGACGCTCAAAACCCAGTCGGTTTGGGAGAAGGACGCGGTATTCTCACGCCATTGGGGCCCGTCTTGACCAAAAGCCAGCTGGAAGATTGGAGACTCTACGGCTATGTAGAAAAGTCTTCACACGGGTTAGGGTATGATCCTGACACTCCCTTGAGACAGTTGACACAAAGGCTTAAAAGTCAATATACTGACCAAGCCTCAACATCTCAAGTCCATGAAGACATCGATCTCCCTGGATATCTCTTTGATGAGTCACCTGACAAAGATCCAGGAAGCTCATCCAATTGGCACGATTTCTCCGAAAATGAAGAGGAGTTGTCCGATGGCACGGACGTGTGGACTTCTGACCCAGAAGAACCCTCATCTCCAAAAGAAGTAGCCTACTTCGACTCGGTTTCAACAGGCGATTGGGATCATCTCATAGCAAGCCTTGGGAAAATTACCGATCAAGAAGACCCGTGGAAAGGAACAAAACCTTGGTCTGGAAATGCCCTTGAAACCCCAGAAGGTTTCGTTGAGCTGGAAGCCTCCGAAAATATTGTGGAGGAACCACCTTCGAACCTTCCAACAGAAGATCCTGTTCAAAAGATAGACTTGGGAACACCAGATAACCCACGTCCTGTATTCATAAGCAAGAATATAAAGGATGATGAGTTACCCGAGTATATCGCTTTTCTTCGTGAGTTCGTTGATTGCTTTGCATGGTCTTACGCTGAAATGCCAGGCTTAGACCCCAAAATAGCAGTTCACAAACTCAACCTTCAAGAAGACATCAAGCCTGTCAAGCAAGGCCAAAGAAGATTCCGTCCAGATGTGATGGATAAAATTGAACAAGAAGTTCAAAAACTCAAAAGCGTCGGCTTCATCCGTGAGGAACAACATCCTGAATGGTTGGCCAACATTGTCCCCGTGACAAAGAAAAATGGGCAGATCAGGGTCTGTATTGACTATAGAGACCTGAATGGCGCATGCCCAAAAGATGAATTTCCGCTCCCCATACCAGAGGTAATGATTGATAATACCTGTGGATTCGAGCGAATGACATTCATGGATGGTTTCTCTGGCTACAATCAGATAAAGATGCATCCTGAGGATGAAAAACATACATCCTTTCGAACCCCATTTGGCGTGTATTGCTACACTGTCATGCCATTTGGTTTGAAGAATGCTGGTGCCACATATCAGAGGGCTATGATGAAAATATTCCAAGATATGCAGCACAAGACGGTTGAATGTTACGTTGATGACCTCGCCGTCAAAAGCAAAAGAAAAGAGGATCATCTCGAAAACCTTCGAGAAGTCTTCCTCCGGCTTCGCAAACACAAACTGCGAATGAATCCATTGAAATGCTTCTTCAGCGTCTCGTCGGGTAAGTTCCTCGGATTCTTAGTTCGGAAAGCTGGAATAGAGCTTGACCCCATAAAAGTCAAAGCCATTCTAGAAATGCCCTCTCCAAGAACCTTGAGAGAACTCAAAGGGCTTCAAGGGAGATTGGCCTACATCAGACGGTTCATCTCCAATCTTTCGGGGAAATGCCGTCCATTCTCCCGGTTGATGAAAAAAGGTGTAAACTTTGTCTGGGATGCTGACTGTGAAGCTGCTTTCCAAGACATCAAGTCATACCTGACAAAACCTCCAGTGTTAGCTGCTCCTACCACTGGAAAACCATTCATCTTGTACACAAGAGCCCTTGATCACTCTTTGGGAGCTCTGCTTGCACAAGAAAATGATCAAAGAAAAGAAGCTGCTCTATATTACCTCAGCCGCATGCTAGTAGGTGCAGAGCATCGCTACTCTCCAGTCGAAAAAGAATGTCTTGCAGTGATGTTCGCCGTACAAAAGCTGCGTCACTACTTGCTTTCCAACACAGTCTACCTGGTCTCGAGGGTCAACCTCTTGAAGGTCCTTGTCACAAAGGCAGGTTCTCTCAATGCTCGACTGGCAAAATGGTCCATCCTTCTGTCACAATTTGATATTAGGTATGTACCACAAAAAGCAATCAAAGGGCAAGCTCTAGCAGACTTCCTCGCAGAGCATCCATTGCCTAAAGATTCTCCACTCAGAGATGATCTCCCAGACGAACCAGTCTACAATGTGGAGACTTTCTCACAAAGTGCCTCCTGGGACATGTACTTTGACGGTGCAACCAGGACAAATGAAAAAAGACAGCTGATCTCGGGAGTTGGCATCCTCTTTGTTAGCCCCGACAAATACATGATTCCACACGCTTTCTCGCTACTGGAACCATGCACAAACAATGCAGCTGAATATCAAGCTCTGATCTTAGGATTGGAACTCGCCATCGAATCCGGTATCACCATGCTGGAAGTCTTTGGAGACTCTCAACTGATCGTCAACCAGATGAATCAGAAATTTGAAGTCAGGAAGCCAGATTTGTTGCCCTACTACAACAAGGCACAATCACTTCTGCAAAAGTTTGACATCTGTCACATCACCCACATTCGTAGAGGTGAAAACATACGTGCAGATGCCCTAGCCGGACTTGCCGCATCCATGGCAATCCAGGAAGGGGAAAACATGCAAGTCACAGTGTGCGAAAGAAGAATCCTTCCTCCTCTTAACACACACCAAGCAGTTGCTGAATGCCACCAAGTGGTCGGAAGTCGGATTTCAATCCTTCAAACTTCAATTGGCGACTGGAGGGATCCGTTCATTGATTACATTATGTTCGGAATCCTACCTGAAGATCCAAAAGAACAGGGTAAGCATCCAAAGGCGAACCCCAAGCTTCCATTTGGATATTCCTTCAAAAATCCTTTACAGGAAATCCTTCAACGGAGTACTTCTACGCTGCTTGTCACAACAAGAGGCTGAAGAAACACTCAAAGAAGTTCATGCTGGTCTTTGTGGAGCTCATCAGGCTGGACCTAAGCTCTATGATCAGATAAAAAGGTTAGGATATTACTGGCCTACCATGGTAGCTGACGCAATGCAATTTGCTAAGCGCTGCCAACAATGCCAAGTTCATGGAGATTACATTCACATGCCTCCAGAATGGCTGCATCCTACAGCGATCTCATGGCCTTTCGAAGCCTGGGGTATGGACATCATAGGTCCTATTTCTCCCCCTTCAAGCAAAGGTCATCGCTTCATCTTCGCCGCTACGGATTACTTCTCCAAGTGGTCAGAAGCATTTGCGTTTAACGAAATGAAGACCTCATCAGTCCTTCAGTTCCTGCGCACCAACATCATTTGTCGTTTCGGCATACCCAAAAGATTCGTCCATGATAACGGACCACAGTTCCGGGATCATCGATTCTACAGGTTCTGCGACAAATACAAAATCCAAAGCTGTCCTTCGACTCCATACAATCCGGCAGCAAACGGGTTAGCAGAAGCTTTCAACAAGACACTCTGCAAAATCCTCAAAAAAATGGTCTCTAATCACAAAAGAGACTGGAGCGACAAAATGTCTGAAGCTTTATGGGCCTATCGAACCACCGTTCGAGGACCAACCCATAGCACACCATTCTCCTTGGTCTATGGATGCGAAGCTGTCGTGCCCTTGGAAGTACAAATTCCTTCCTTGAGGGTATCCTTGCAAAATGACATGACTCAAGAAAGCAATGTCAAATTGCGGCTCCATGAGCTGGACAATCTCGATGAGAGACGGCTCGAAGCTCAACAAAGCATTGAACTTTACCAAGGACGTATGGCAGGATCTTTCGATAAAAAGGTCAGGCAACGTGCCTACAAAAAGAATGACTTGGTTCTTGTGGTAAAAAGACCAATGGTCTTCGCTCACAAGTCCAAAGGCAAATTTGAGCCAAAATGGGAGGGACCCTACGTCATCGACAAGGTTTTCTCTAATGGCGCATACGCACTCCTAAACATGGAAGGTGACAGATGTATGCTGCCCATCAATGGCAAGTTCTTAAAGCGGTACTACCCTTGAAGACTTACCCAACTGGGTAAGAGCAATGCCTGTATGGCCAAAACCAGTTTCCAGGTACACGCTCGCTAAACCCACCCTTTTTTTTTGAATTTTCATGTCAAATATTGAAATTTCTAGAAATCTAAAACAATGCTTACTTTCATCGTTTCATTGTTCAAAAAAAAAAAATCCAAGTTTAGGAACCTTTCCCTAACTTGACCAAAATTTTCAACCCTTGAACCCAAAATTCATGGTTTGAAACAAAATCCGGATTCAGGGATTTCCACCCTAGTCCACCCTGCCTTTTACCGCCAAAATGGTTTTAGGTCAAAACTTATGACCCTCGTGTCTTTAAACAAAAAAAAAAATGGTTTTTCAAAAACCGCGAGGAAGCGACACTTAGTCGATACTCGCACAAATCGGAAGCAAGCGAACCACGTTCGACACTTCCAAAAACGCAGGGAAGCGACATTTCGTCGATACTTGCAAAATCCAAAACTGTGGAGATGCAACATTTCAGTTGATATCCACAACCCAAAGGTTAAAAAAAAAGAAACCTAAAAAAAAAAAAAAAAAAACTGTGGAGACGCAACATTTCAGTTGATATCCATAACCCAAAGGTTCGAGAAAACCACAAATTTCAAAAATCGTGGGGAAACGACATCAAGTCAGTACCCGCAAAACCAAAATTTTTGAAAAGCAAGGATGCGACATTTCATCGATACTTGCACCCAAATCCGCGAGGATGCGACATTCCATCGATACTCGCAACCGAATGAGCAAGGATGCGACATTCCATCGATACTTGCAAGAACATTCAGCAGGGAGGCGACTTTTAGTCGATACTTGCATTTTTTGAAAACCAAACCGGCTATAAATGCCATCAAAACCGGCTATAAATGCCATCAAAACAGGCTATAAATGCCACAAACCGGCTATCAATGCCACCAAAACAAAACCGGCTATCAATGCCACAAACAAAAAAAAACTTGGATTTCAAAAAAAAAAAAAAAATCGGCTATCAATGCCACCAAAAACCGGCTATCAATGCCACAAAACAAACCGGCTATCAATGCCACCAAAATTGGCTATAGATGCCACAACAAAAAAAAACAGGCTATCAATGCCACAAGGAAAGCTGGCTCTCATGCCAAAATTGGCTTCCATGCCACAAACAAAAACCTGGCTTTCATGCCAAAACAATCACTTGACAAAAGATTTTCACAAAATGACAACCTTTTGATCAAATCCCATTTAGCAATTACTTTTATCACAAAAAGATTCAAGTGAGCGTAGGGATAACAAAAAAAAAAGAGCATCCCATTTAGCAATTACTTTTATCACAAAAAGATTAAAGTGAGCGTAGGGATAACAAAAAAAAAAAAAAGAAAGTGTTCACAAGCACTACACAAAAAAAAAAGAGTACCAAAAAATACATGTGGTACCAAAAAAAAAGTGGTCGCAAGCACTACACAAAAAAAAAGAGTACCAAAAAATACATGTGGTACCAAAAAAAAAAGTGTTCACAAGCACTACACAAAAAAAAAGAGTACCAAAAAATACATGTGGTACCAAAAAAAAAGTGTTCACAAGCACTACAAAAAATAAGTACCAAAAAAATACAAGTGGTACCAAAAAAAAAAGAAGAAAAGAAAGAAGGATGGTTTCTGTATATAGGAGCTCAATCAAAAATGGTCTCCAGCCAAGAGTTCAGCTCCCCAAGCAAACTTTTAGCCTCAGCCGTCAAGGATTCCAAGGCACGCTTCTTCAGGAACTTGCCATGAGATGTTGGAGTGGGCTGTACCCCTTCTCTCACACCAGGAAGCTTACCTCGAGCAGTTTGCCATTGTTCATCCTCATCAGACTTCCTTTTGAGAACCCGTTCGGCATCTGCAACCTGGTGAATTAGGGCACTCTCCCTGTCGCGAGCCTCTATTATGGCAGTCCACTTGGCAGCGACTTGTGCCTGCAAATGCTCAAGACGTTTCCTGGCCTCATCGACCTCCCTGTCAAGGATGTTGAGGTCATGTGTCAGCCTGATGATGGCTATCTCTTCTAAGTTCCTCTTTCGGACTGCCTGCTTCCTGCTTTCTGTAGCCTCATCCAGGTCAGACTTAGCCTTATCAGCAGGGTCCAGGAACATCTCCTTGAAGAACTGGTCATCAGCCAAACTCACGGTCTCAAACCACTTGTCACCCAGTGCAATGATCCTATCAACGATCGCCATGGCACCTGTGACATCCAGACCAGCCTCTTCAGCATCACTGAGAATCTCCTGCACATGTTGGATCATGCCAAATCCGACTTCCAAGTGCCCAGAAAAGAGAGTCTCAATCCAAGAGCTCACAACTCGCACCACCACCTTCTTCGCAAAAAGAAGAGATGGCCCAGCTGAAGATTCGCCCAACTCCGTTGGTCGGCTACTCATATCATTATCTGTTGAAAGAGTAACAAAAGAACTCTTTCCAGCTGAAGCTGCTCCTGCTCGGGAAGGAATCTCAGCGCGAGGAATCTCCTCAATATTGTCAGAGCTGGTCCCAGGAATCTCTACCTCTGGATCAACCTCTGGCATCTCTTGCTCTGGAAGCGACGGATCCTCCTCTGCCACTTTAAAACCTGCAAAGGAAACACAAAAAGGTATGAATATGACCCTGTTTGAAAATCATTATCAGAGTTATAACTACAAAATACCTTCTTCGACGACTGGTGGAACACTTTCCTCCTCCATGAACTTATCGGAAGCATCATCAACATTTGCGTCTATCGATGGTTCAAAGTCATCGGAATCCTGTGGCAAGTCAGCTGACAAAAAAAAAATGTGTTAGCAAACCGAGTCACAAACTCAAAAAAAAAAAAAAAAAGAAAGATCAAAAGAAGTCATACCAATTGGAGATTCTGGATTTACTCCAGAGTCCCTCGGTTCTTCTTCAGGTGCCTCAACAGGATCCATCACCACCTCATCGGTTGGGACCTCAGGCATCACCAAGTCTTCCTCTGCTAAAAAAAAAGAAAAGCAGAAACAAGAAGCAAATCATAACATGGAAAAAATCCCATGAAAAGAAATGGAAAGAGAAAAAAGAAGAATCATACCTTCACCAACGGTCTCTTCTTCTCGGCTTCTCTTCTCTGGAGGCTCGTCAGCATCCACTGGCACATCCTCATTGATGGTAAGAGGAACTTCCAAGTTAGGAGAGTCCTCATGCTGCTCCTTGCTGCTATGATGACTCCTCCTCCTCTTACCTCTGCGGGCTCGCTTCTTAGAAGAACCTACCCCGCTGTCAGAGTCAGGTTTGCCACTTGACTCCTCACTAGATGGTCTGCTCTCGCCAGTAGACTCCGCGGAAGCTTGCCTCTGTGCCGCCTGCATCCAAGCACCAAGTTCGGCTTCCTCCTGTTCTAGCTGCTCCAAAGCCTCGTCAGGTATTTCTCGAACAGCTTCAGAACCGATGACGCCCTGGTCACCGAGAAAGCCTATCTTGTGCTTCTCTCCAGAAAGGAAGGCCCAAACTTCCTCTCGCCGGATGCCATCCGACTTTCCAAGGCCCTTTCCAGATGCCAGCTTCACATCAAGCTCCTTCTTGGAAAGCCCCCGATATGCCGAAAAGCTCTCCGCGAACCACTTCGCAAAGCCGGCAGTCCGGGAAGTCAGCAACACAGGATAAGAAATCATGGCTGTAGTGTCTTCAGCACTACAGAAAGCCCATGCATTTCTCCCGTCCTGTAAGCCTCCAAAGCGCTTCACCATACTTGAAGGCGCTCCAACAACGCCTTGAGAAAAGCCCAGCTGCAAAGCAAAGCGAGAGGGTACATACGGCTGGATGTCGACGAAAAGATGTCTGCGGTACACCATCGTGCCGACACGTATGCTGAAAAGCCACTCTCTCTCTGCATTTGTCAAGGAATAATGCCTTCCCGACCCCGCCCTGGTAGAGTCTCGGGAGGCACCAAAATCAAAAGCCTTCTTCCGCAACTCCGGAGAAAGCTTTACTGAAGATTGCCCCATCTCGACGTCCCTGAACCGTCGGATCCTCATGCGGGCAAACAAAAGTGATTCAGACACGGCTTTGCCCTTAGCCAGTCAAATCATCAGAGGATCATCATCCTGTGCAGCACCCAGCCGATGGAAGCCAGGGCAGTGGTATACATACCACGAATAAAAGATATGGGCTAAAAATACCCTATTCATGGGAAGCCCAAGCCGAACCAAAAAAGCAGCAGCCTGCAGTTCGGTACACAGGTAGGAGTAAAGAGCTGGCACCAAAGCAACCTGCTCTCCAAACGCCATCTGACAAGCCGGGAAAATACAATGCGGCCTGATGTGCGTTCCATCTCCTCCAGCAAATACAGCCTCACCAAGCCAATAAGTGAGGTAAACAGCGAGATCTCTCCGCAGTGCAATGTCAGGACATATGGCGTTTGTACTTGCACAGAAATCTCTCAACTCTTCTTGCATGGCCAAGATCTTCTTTGAACTTGGATCCTGAGCTCCGGCTTCCTGGGTCACGCTATCAGAAGACTCCCTACTATCAAAAAAGTTGGGGAATGAAGAGCAAAAACTCTTCCAACTGCTGGATCTAACTTTCGAACCCCCCTTCTCCTTCAAAAAATCATAGAAGGCGACGAGTTGAAAGTATAAAAGCCTGAACTCCTCAGACTGCCCCTCGAGGACGCTGTCAATCGGCATAAACTCCTCATAGAGTTTGCCGAGGATGGGCAATCCGCTAATGGCGCTCAGCTCCTTCAAAGAAAAACCAATCTCACCATTCGTCACAACGAAGGTATTGGTTTGTGGGAGGAATGACTCCAGCATAGCCATGAAGGCCTCGTCGGAAAAGATCACGGTCTCCCTAAAGGCGCGGACCGCATCAAAAATCCCGGCTTCCTTCAAAATGGCGCCACCAATCAGCAGGACGCGATCAGTCCACGACTTCCACTCGGAGTCAGCATTGAAACGACCTCGAAGTCGAAAAGGCTTGATCCAATTGCTGCCGTCACCGCTGAAAATACCAAGGCCCACCGGTCTCAAATCGACCGACGGATAATCAGAGCCCTGGTAGCCGCTGGAGGGCATCAACAAGTCCATGTCAACAGGCGACCTCTCCGTATATCCAGGAGAACCGCCGACAAAAACCCCGGTCTTGATTACATTTGTCCTTCTCACCCAGCTTGGAGGATCTTCCCTCTTAGGGCACGTGGGGGCAAGGCTCAGAATCGAGACGGTGCGATCAAACATCGACCGGGTAGTAACAGTCTTCTTCTCACCATCTGCTGTGAAGGAAAACTGAAAACATCTCCTCTGGTATGTAATGTCATCAGGGACTGCATCACCAAAGAAGAAGGTAGGCTTGGGCAAAACGCTCTGATCTTCCATCACCCATGGACGACTGCTTACCATGATCTTATAGAATTCCTCTCCCTTGAGAGTGATCAGTCGCTGCCTCATCTCATCTCTGTTGAGGGAGTCGCACTCTTCCAGATTTCTCTCAACATACTGGACCTTCTCAAAAGCCTGCTGAACGGCCGGATTAGAAGATCTAGAAGATCGACGAGGTACGCTTGTAGCAGGCTCTTTACCCTTGTTCGCTCTGGAGGAACCACCTGAAAAGGATGGAAAAGAAAAAGATCAAACATCAAAATGACAGAATCTCGCTAAAAAAAATCTGGCAAAATTTTGACATGATGACGGGGCAATTCCGAAGAAAAGGAACTATCCCGAAAGAAATAGAAAGCTTGAAGATGGGCTCAACATCGCTGCGAGCTCCGAAACTCCAAACTTTCGAAACCTAAAAGTCTCCGCAAAATCAGGAAGGGCTCAACATCACTGCGAGCTCCAAGTTCCCAAATTTGCAAAAGCTTTCAGGTATGCTATCACATCATGCTACAAATTTAATTTACAAATTAAAGGCATGCATGAACATCTAGGTTTGCAAAAAAAAAAATGCATTATCATGATGAGCAAAAAAAAAAAAGAAGAAAAAGAAACTTTCTCTAAAAAAAAGAGAGGGGAAAGAAAACAAAAAAGAAAAGAAAAGAAAAGAAACTCTCTCAAAAAAAAGGGGAGGGAAAGAAAAAAAAAAGAAAAAAGAAGAAAAAATGAGCCGTGGCCCACAGGCCACGTGGCCGTACGGCCAGATCCGTACGGATCTGTCCGTACGGCCCACAAAAAAAAAAAAAAAAAACAAACATGAAAAAAAAAGAAAGCAAAAAAAAAAAACGTGTGAAAAAAAAGGAGGCAAACACGTGAAAAAGAAAAAAAAAAAGAAGAAGAAAAGAAAAGAAAGAAACAAAAAAAAAGAAAGAAGAACTTTTTTTTTCCTACAATGGAGTTTTCTTGAAAAAAAGGGGAACTTACTTGAAGCCATTGATGGAGAAGAAGAAGAAAAGTCTTGAAGATCTTGAAGAAGAAAAGCTCTTGGTCTTGAAGCCCTCTTGAGATTATTGCAAAAGAAAGTAATAAGAGCAAGAGATCCAACCTTCTCCTTGCTTTTATAGAGGAGAGCAAACCAAAGAAGGAAAGAAGAAAGAGGTAAGTGTTACTAATTAGTAACCTTACCAAAAGAAAGAAATTAGAAAGATTCTTTCCCCAAAGAAAGATATCTTGAGGGATTCTCTCCCAAAAAGAAATCAATGAGAGATTTTCTCCTAAAAGATATAATCTATGACGGATTCTTTCCCAAAAGAAAGATATCTTGAGATATTCTATCCCAAAAATAAAGGGATCATGAGAGATTCTCTCCAAGTAAAGATATTCTTAGATATTCTCTATCCAAATGAGATATTTTTGGATATTCTTTACAAAAATGACACCATATGAGATCTAAGCCATTTCAAAAGCTTAAGGTCCCATGGGTTAACCCATATGAGCCAGGTTTGACCACCTAGGCACAAAAAAAAAAAAAAAAAGAAATAAATTTTGGGCTTTTAGTCAAAGAGAAATCCCTCTTACCAAGAGCATACAAAAATGGTTCCATGCCTCTTTTGAGTTGATTGGACCATACAAAAGAAAATTCCAAGCCCCATGAGCTTCCAAAAATCAAACCATCTAGCCTCATCTACCAAATTGAGCCAAAATCTTGAAATTGACATTCCATCAAACCAAAACCTGGTCCCCTAACTTGCCACATACAGCCTGTTAGGTCACAAGACCAAAACCAAAAACCAAAACCTGATCCCCTAACTTACCACATACAGCCTGTTAGGTCACAAGATCAAAACCAAAATTGATCCCCCAACATTCCACATACAGCTTGTTGGGTCACACGATCAAAACCAAACCTGACCCCCTAACCTGCCATATATAGCCTGTTAGGTCACAAGGTCAAAACCCAAATCCACATCCCTGATGTCATCTTCAAAACTTTGCCTCGAGATGGTATGTGATCCCTTTCACTACCATAAAATTCCCCTGGAAGCTCAAAAGGCTACAAATACCAAAGAGAAAGACTGCTCAAAGACTCTTGGTCAAGTCACAGGCTCTCCTTCAAAAAATCTCTTCGAGGCACATCGACTACAAAAGTTAAGCAACTCGCCGCTGTACCTCGAGGGGGCATTTGTTGACACCAAAAATGTCACTTTGCCTTTTCAAGATCCAAAGAGCTACATGAAGTCGCAACCTGCCATAAATAGGCAATGCTGCTTCCAAAAATCAAATCTTGTCAGAATCAAACAAAAACTGCAAGATTCTTCCAGACAGCCAAAAGAGGAGTACACAAGAAGTTTCGGGCCATTTCAAAATCATTTGGCCTAAACTTCGCTTCTTCGACAGCCGAAAAGGAGCTCTCGGCGACAAAAGCTCTCCGGGACCATGGTTTCCAAGACAGAACCTATGGATCATCTTAAAATGACTCCAATAGGTTCCCTGTCAAATTTCAAGTCAATCGGACATCGGTTGACCACACATCAAACCGCGACATCTTCATCGCGACAAAAAGCAAGTCTGCAGGTGATAGGACCCCAAACGGCTTCGAAACTCAAACAAAAGCCTATGGTTGGTCTTATTTATTGCTCAGGAGGCTTCACACCAAATTTCAGGTCATTCCGACATCGTTTGGCCCAGTTTCAGCTTCTGACGGAAAATCGGCAGCTCTGCGCGACAAAGTCTTCGGCTTTCTCAGGAAATTGGAAACTTTGCAAAATAAAATGCAAGGATTCTCATCAGGTTTCCTACAAAGAAATCAGGCCAATGAATGGTCAAAATGTCAAGGAAAAGTACAGAAGAAAAAAGAATAAAAAAAAAGCAAAAACGGACGCAAAACGGGACACGAAAGGGGGAAAACCCCCCCAGGGTCGCAGGCCCCTGCGACCCTGGGCCAGGGTCCCCGGCGACCTTGGACCCCGGGGTCGCCGGGAAAGCCCCGGAAACCCCGGTTTTCGCCGTTTTTTCACGATTCGAAGGGCCCAGCCTCTGGTACTTTCCAAAATTCATGCTTTTGAGACACCAAGTCCTCTGACATCCGTCCAAAACACGGGTAAATCATCAAGAGTATCGAAGACAGTATTGATCGCCACCCGGTCAACCAAAAAAGTGTGCTTTCCACCCGACCGATCGAGAAATCGACAGGACAGATGGCACCGACCCGCTGTTGGCAACAAACACCTGAAATTACATGATCATCTGATGTCGATCTACATGAAGATCCATCGATGATCATCAACAGAAGAATCTCAAAAGACGTGGCACGGCCCGCGACTCTTCAGCTGCTCGGCGACCACTTAATGCGATTAATTGACTAGCTTTATTACAGTCATTAATCCATTTCTTTGGACGGCCCAATCAGAAGCAAGCATTCGGGAGTTACAAGTCAAGAGATTCATGGCATTTAACCCATGAAACTCCTCCCATCATGGCGATTAAAGGCGATTAAATGCCCTCAATCTCCTCCGGCCAATCAGAAGCCAAGAAAAAGGAGTTACAAAATAAACAATTCAATTTTGTAACTCCTCCCATTATGCGGCTTAATGACAATAAAAGCCCATAAACCCACCTAAAAGGCTACCTAAAAGCCTATAAATAGGAGGGCTCTCCAAGAAGAAAAAAACAACGAACATCAACAGACAGCAGTTAGAAATCCAGAGAAAGAAAAAGAGAGAAAACTCTGCGGAAGTTCTACACCGGCCACCGCAACAAGGTGACAAAAGTCCCTTGGGGGGTACCCCCCCCAAGGTCCTTGCCTTCTCCTCCTGCCTCCAATGGCTTAGATATGGCTTTTCAGCCCGTCTACTCGGCTTTTTATTGGACATAGGACCTCCTTTTGGTCTTTGTCCTCTAAAAACCCGAGGTTATTGCCAAGCCAAGCGAATCAATAGCATCCTCTGTTCTCATCTGCATGGATGATGGCGAAGCCCACATATGGCTTGCGACCGTCAATCTAAACGAGTCCCCCACAATCTCCTGAGAAGTTAGATCCTCCTTTTCTCGCTTTTCATTGTAGTTTGTATTTTTTCAAAAGAGACAAAAATCACAATTCTTGTCTTTCATTGTTGATAAGGATTGTAAATCGGCTATAAACGCCAAAATCGGCTATAAACGCCAAAATCGGCTATAAATGCCAAAAAAATCGCCTTTCACGGCAAACTAAGAAAAATGTCTCTTTTTTTAAATATATGTGCAATGGAAAACTTGAAAGAAGTTGATTTCCTTTTTACTTGCGAAGGTTGATTTCCGGATCACCACTTGCAATTCCAAGTAAAAATAGAAAATCTGGCACACCCACAAAAAAAAAAGAAATGTTGATGCACGCCCCTGCCCCCCGGTTACGAAAGGGTCGGACCCAACGGACTCCCACGTCCGCCGACCTCGGTAGAACCGAGCAGGAGCGCGGTCCATCACTTCCTTTCTTTAGACCAAGCATCTTCTTTAGCTTCCAAGCTTTCTCTTCTATCATCTTCTCCCCCTATGGCCATGCATTCTCTCCAATGCATTCTCTCCCTTTTGGGTAGCTTGAATACTCTTTCTCCCCCTTTATTCTTTCTCCCCCTTTGCCATTAAACTTGAGAACTTTCTCCCCCTTAATATTATTCTCCCCCTTTGCCATTAAATTGCAAAGGTATCAATTGAAGAGGGGTACCTACACACATGAAACAAGGAAAATACCTTTAGTAGAACCTGTTAACAAAAGTAATCGAAAGTGAATTATATAACAGGGCATCATGCATGGGTAGAAAGCTAAATGTATATAAAGCCAATATAAGGGTGAATTTGATCAACTCTAATGCTTCCTTAGAAGGTTTACTCCCCCTCAATCCATACTCTTCTTTTTTCAAACTTTTGACAACGATTTAACTAATAGGTGCAAGAAGAAGATGGTTTAACCAATTTAGGGTTAACTTCAAGATAAGAATTAGATACCAATTGATAATGATAATTGACTATAAAGTTCAAATTGATCAAATTACCAATATAAAGATATATCAATTGACGGATAAGCTATAGGATAATTAAAGAGCAAGATCAAAAGGAGATAAACTATCATGGATATTAATTGAAATAAAACTATCAATTGAGATTCAAGGATATGACAATTAACTGAATCACTCTAAAATGGAGTTAAGGAATACACCTATTAGGGTTCATCCAAATTAGAGCTATCCATGATGAGATGGGGTTTACTCAAACATAGCATAAAACAATTTAACTATGAAAATCATATGCTATGTAAGTTTTTTGAATTCATTTCATACAATCATTAGATATAACTATCATGCACAAGATGAATGAAATGAAGTTCAATCATGAAGCTAAACCTCACCATTAACCAACCAAAATTATGAAAACATAAACATGGTGGTCAGGAGATTTACTTATATGAGCATGAGAGGTGGCAATCATGGGGATTATGATGCTAATGGAATGTGACATGGAATAAAAAACATATAACTATCAAGTTCAATCCAATGTACACAAGGTCTATCACAAGCTCAAGATATGATACCAATTGGATATAGATAATAATTGAAAATGATACCAATTGATTACCAATTAAATATGAAACATGATTAAGAACAAGCATGTGACAAACACAAAATTCCAACAAGCATCATAAAATGATATTCATCACTTAGAATAATATAACTAATGAGCATGGTGATGAACAAGAAAAATTGCATAAAAAGATACAACTTAGAAGAACATGCAATTTTCAAAGTGTCAAGATCATATGAATTCAACATCTAAGACATCCATCAAACAATAGATATAACTAAGAAATACAAGGAATGGATTTCAAAGAGGTTCATATAATCAAGCACACTACTATGAAGTTGAAACATGTATAAAGAATGATACCAATAAGAAAAATACACATGAATCAACATCATAACCATCCACTAAAAAAAAATAAAATGACTTGTAAGTATAAGGGATGGATTTGAGAGTTCTAGTATGGTTTTTACAAATGTAAATAAGATCACAACCATGCACGAAACTAATAGACATTTGCATATAAAAAGATTAAAACTAAAAGATGTAAATAGCCTATAACAAAATTCATTTCCATTTAAGTTAAGATAACTAAATGCATGAGGAAATGAAAACAAGGAACATGCTTTGATGTTTATAACTAAATATATTTTAAAGCGTTTCCATTCATACAATCTTCAAATCATTTCAATAAACAAAATCCAACAATGAGCATAAAGAGGATGATTTTGAAGATAACTTTTTTTTTAACTTGCATTTTAAAAGATATAACTTAATTGGAAAACATTCAAGTTGATCTTTTCAAAGTAATTTTCCATGTGAAGGTATAACTTATAAAACCATGGAAAATCCAATTTGATTCAAATCATTTGATTATCAAATAAATCTAATTATGACATCCAAACAAATGATTTTGAAAACATCAATCGATTATGAAAAATCTAGCTATGAAAGCTTTTAAAATCACAATCAATTGATCATGTAGAAATGCAGTACAAGAGATATAACTATATGAAGGCATAAAAGCAAATCTAACATGAGAAAATTATAATCAAAATGATTTTGAAAACCACGATACTTAACTAGAATGGTGCATGATGACAAAATCAATTGATTACAAATAAACATTGCATTTTAAGAAATGTAACTATAAAAGAACATAAAATGCAAATGCAACATCATGACCAACAAAACATTTAACTATAAAGAATAGGTTGGTCAATGAGGTCCAAGGCCTTAAGGTTTGTTTAAGTATCTAACTTTGGGAATCCACCTAAGGTCTTGAGAGGGTTGGTCCTTGAGGTCTATCTTAAAAGTCTCACCAACTCTAAGAGATTTAACTTGATAAATTTTTAATTTAGACTTATCACCATGATAATTAGATTTGACTAATTTTAGCTTAAGTTGGTGATTAGTCTTTTGAGGTTGGTGAGTTGTTTGTTAGGGAATTGGTTTCCTTTTCTTTTCTTCTTATTTTCTCCCTTTATTTGACTTTTGAACTTTAAATTTAAGTTGGCAACTTTATTCGAAAGTTCTTTCATTTGTTGAGTTAGGGGAGGTAGGTTGAGAAGCTTTTTATTTATAGTTTCTTTTATACTAGATTTAACTTGTTTAATCTTTTTAGAATCTATTTTAGGAGACTCCTTTTTAATTGGTTTAACTTGTTTAATCTTCTTGGAGTCTTCCTTGGTTTTTAGTGTCTTATCCATCAAAGAGTTTGATTTTACTTTCTTTGGTTCAAAGATGAGTTTAGACACATAGCTTCTTCTTTGTTTGCACTCAAACCTAAAATGCCCTTCAATGCCACAATAATTACATTTAGACATGGGCAAGGAATTGTGAGTGCTAGAGAATGAGGATTCACCTTTAACAAATTTGTTGGTGAATTTAGGGTCATGTGAAATATTCCTATCAAATCCTAGACTCGTCCCATCTCTTTGAGATTTACCCAATTTAAATAACTTTTCAAATTTTTCTTCACTTTGGAAAAATTTGCACTCATACTTTTGTTTGTAGGTTTCAAGTTGAGTGACTTGGTTTTTAAGGGTTGAATTTTCATTTTTAACTTTTGTTAGTTCATGTTCAATTCCCTTAAATTTGTTTAGCTCTTCATGGGCAAGTTTTAATTCAAATTTAACTTCATTGATAACATTAGATCCAAGTTCTAGAGTTTTTATCTTAATTTGTGCATTAGATAAATTTTCCATAGAAATGGTTAACTTGGATTCTAAATTGTTAATGTTTTCATCTTGCCTTTTTAATTGATCTCTTAGTTTAAAATTTTCCTTAATAAGATTATCACAATCTATCTTCGATTCTCTTATGTCATCTTTAATATTAGATAGATTATGTAAAGAGATCATGAACTTAGATTCTACACAATTTATTAATTCATCTTTTTCTTTAAGTTCATGTTTAGAAGAGACTAATTCTTGGTTTAGACTTTTAGATTCTTGTTGTAATCTTTTATTCTTTTTAACAAGCTCTAAGGAGAATGTACATAATTCATCATAGGCTTGTTGAATGTCATCTTCATTTTCATTAATTTCTTCTTTTTTTAATTTAAGTTTAGATTCAAGTTGAGATAATTTAAATTCAATGTTTGAATCTCCAATAGATGGAAGAAGGAGGGGTCTAGAAGAACCTACACAAGAATCTACAAAGTCTATCATAGTGGAATCCATTCTAATGATTTTCATAGTGTCACACCCCGAAACCGGGCCTTGCAGTGATTCGATCTCGGAATGCGAAATTTTGGAATAAATTTGAAACTTTTGTTATATTTCCCAAGATCTGCGTGAATGAGGATAATAAAATTCCATCACGATCATAATATATTTTCGCGGAAGCTAATCATGGTGTTGTGACCCGAAATCCGTGGCCATCGGATTCCGTGTCGCACTCGACCAATATCATAAAGCCATCACATAAGTAGACTGGCACAAATCATAATTCAAAGAATACTGAGCTGGTAGTAACAGGACTATTTATTTCTCACATATTCAAATTACAATTAACGAGTGTCTTAATTACAAATCCCAAGAAAAGGGCTAACAAAGCCATACAAAAATATCCGACTAAACAAAATACTACCCCCAATATTTAGATACGAACTCCGATGCCAAACTTGACATCTAGATGATATCAATGGGCAGCCTCTCGCGTCAGACCAGCGGCTCCACCGCCTCCTCCAAACAAACACCTAAAA
Organism: Litsea cubeba; assembly: GCA_012931725.1. Classification (NCBI taxonomy): domain Eukaryota; kingdom Viridiplantae; phylum Streptophyta; class Magnoliopsida; order Laurales; family Lauraceae; genus Litsea; species Litsea cubeba. The sequence continues at coordinate 144,247,032 of CM022945.1, forward strand.
ATAGAAAGAGAGGAACCTGGCACCAAACAAACAGGGTCAGACACGACGGTCTGGCAAGTAAATAAATAAGTAATATGTAAAATGGGCATTTATAAAACCTTATGGAATCATTGTAAATCCATTTAAAGAATCTAAACAATAATAGCAATAAATCATGATAAAACGATCGAAAGACCGAATGTAAATATCAAGGCAAATAAACGAACAGTCTATGGAGCATAAATATCTCGAAAAGATAACAGCCTATGCAAAATATTTAATAATTGAAAATACATTTAAAATCCTGAATAATAGAGACAATACGATAAAAGATCGATTTCATAAACATTAACAAATTCAAAGAATATAATGAGTATAAACAAACAAGAATCATAAGACAAGTTAATAAACAGATAAAACATTGGCAACCACACATAGCTATATTCTCCTATTACCGAAGTAACAAGAGCAGACAGAACCGTAGCCACTACACGTGGGACCGGCAGATAAAAACCGTTGCCATGGTCGGTACAGACAGAATCCAAACTGCAGCTGGCGGACAAATTAAAGATCCCAAGCCGGGTGATCAGCCCGACAAGGTGACCTAAGCCTAGTGGTGCCTTTAGTTTTCAAAACTCGAACCGATACAAATCAAACCGTAATAATCCCTTTGGCTCATGGGCTCACACTACAAAGCTCTGGCCCCGTCTTGCCTCGAGGTTTTATTCTCGAAATAATAGTCTCTTTGGCTCATGGGCTTGCACTACAAAGCTCTGGCCCCATTTTGCCTTGAGGTTTTATTTTCAAAATACTAATCTTACCGATGAAAACCCGAATGTGACGAACCACTCCAATCTCCTTCCAAATCGATTCGGAGAAAACATACGAATTTCCATGGTAAGCCACTCAAATACACATCAAAGTAATTTGTATAAAATCATACGATCAATCCTTTCGAATCATGGAAAACCACATGATTTTATAACAAATCACCGATGCTATTCAAATTAGTTTACCGAAGAATACAAATACATACTCTGACTTGAAATGGAACGGAATAGTGTAGAATGACTTAATGATTTGCCAAGGAACCATCTCAATGCTCATTTAACCTTTAAACATTGATAAATAAAAGAATATGTTTGATGCCAATGAAAATCCACAACATTTAAACGATAAAGTGCGCATTGAGACTTGAACAATTCCCGGGTAATTTCACATATGCTCATTCTCTCATTGTTCTCATTCCCATTTCACAATTCCTCAAGTATCAAAATTTACCCAAAACATTCATGGGCTCTTAAGCATAAAAAGGGGATTAACGGACCACAAATCAAGGAGGAGAAACGGGTTGAAATGGGCCTGAAACAGGCCTGGAAAAGAACCCGAAACAGTCCGCGAAACAGCCCAACAAAATGGGCCCAGACAGACCTGGGCTCGCTCGAGCGACCCAGGGTCCGCTCGAGCTAAGCCCAGACAGAACCTGGTCCGCTCGAGCGGCCCACTGGGTCGCTCGAGCGGACTGGGCTCTGTCCCAGTCCGGGCTGAGTGCATTTCTGCACTCTTTTGTGCATTTTCTTGATTCCTTTTCCCCCTCTTTCTTCCATACATATTTTCACAATAACTTGGACCCTTTCTTGACCTCCACAAATCATCAAATCATCATCCACAATCAATCCAATTAATCCAAACACAATACTTTGAAATCAAAGTTTTCTTCCTTGGCTTTGAACACAAACACTTAACATAAAGAAAGCTAAGTTTCAAAATGACCAAAGTGAAAACAAACTTTCAATACATTGTAAGACAATAACATGAGAGAAAATCAAGCATAACATTCCTCCATTTGTCCAAAACAAATCTATGAGTCATGAAGAGATAATAGCATAGAAAGAAAAACATGAAATGGAACTTATAACATGGAATCTTCATATTAAGTGGAGTATTCACTTGCCTCAAGCCAAAATGAAAGCTAAGATGCTCTTCAAACAATGCTCTAGGGTCTCAAGCTCCCAATCTACAAAAACCCCCAAAAGTTTCCCAAGAAAAACCTAAAAATCAATCCTTTGCAAATCTCCAAGGAAAACTCTTGCATAAATGAGGAAAATACTCCAAATGGTTTGAAAAATAAGGATCTCAAGTAAGAAATGCCATTGCTAACCTTTGGTAGCTCGAACAAAGAAGAAGGGCTTGAAAGAGGGATCTTCCCTAGCTCAAATCTCTTAAAAATGGCATCTTTGGAAAGCCAAGAGAGAGGAGAAGAGGATTAGGAGCTCAATCCTCCATTTAGCACTCAAGAAGAGAGGTTTCAAAGAGGAGAGAGAAAGTGCTGGGAGAAGGGTTCTCTCTTGAGCCTAGGGTTTGCAAGAAGAACAAATGGGGAAGAAGAAGAGCCCAAGGCTTTATAAAAGGGTTAAGTGGGCTGGGCCCCATGGGCCCCAATCTTACAAAGGCTGAAACTAACATTTGTGGGTCCCGAATGAGATCGACGAAGAAGATAAAAATCGAATTATTTACTTTTCAAAAAGTATATTTTCTCCAAATTCTAAATTTTTGAAATTTATGGGCAGATTTAGTGAAAATGTCATTTTTGCCCTTTTTTCTCGAAAAACGCGATCTCAGAGCATCAAATCAAAATGGTCAAAACATGAAAGTTGTTAAGCTCAATAAAATGAGTCAAAAGGAGCAAAATTTGTAATTTTTCCAAAATAAGAATAATTTCTCACAAAAATACATTTTACAAAGACCGGGTCAAACTAAAGTCAACGGTCTTCAAAATCTCCAAGGCTATGAAAAATCTAGTCAAACTCAAAAACAAAGTCAAACCAACTCAAATCTCACTTAACAAGTTAAACCACGATTAAAACATTACTAAACAGAGAAATTGGGGGTCGGAGTCTTACCCATAGAAAAACACTACTAGGGTTCTAACTCAAGGATCTAGATAGAGAGGATCAACTCCGAGTGTTTAAGCCCTAAATGGAGTAACCTTGCTTTGATACCAATTGAAAGTCCAAGGGATCCTACCCTAGAGGGTGGGTGAATAGGGTGATCTACACTTAATGACTAATTATGGCCAATTTAAATTTCTTTAAAATAAACTAGTCACATGTGATGATTAACATACAAAATGCGGAAGCTTAAACAAAACAATCACCACAAATCAATCACCACTACACAAAGATTTATAGTGGTTCGGCCTCAATGCCTACATCCACTACCGGCTTGTGACTCAACAGCCCACCGGATTTCCACTATTATGATTTACAAAAGGCTAAGCAATAACCTTACAATCAAATGATTTCTCTAAAGAAAGTGTTTTCACAAAACACTCTAAGAGATTACAATTAAGCTCAAATAAAATTGCCTCTAAATAGGCGAATATGAAAGTGTAAAGCTAACTCACACAACACTCTAAGTAATGCAAAGATGAATGCTCATGAAGTGTGTGTGTGTGAATACTTCAATCAAGATAAAATTAAGTCCAATGAATTTTATGCTTAAAGCATTTCAAAGTTTAAAGCACATAAAAGATATGATTGAAGTCAAATGCAAATCACTTGAACAATTACAAACTTGTGAATGATATGAAAATCTAAAGATCACAAGTTGTATGAAAATGATTAAGACTAATCAAGTGATGCATGTGCAATGTTGTTTTCAAAAATTAATTTAACTAAGGTTTAAATGTATGAAAACAACAAAGAAGATTCAAACAAGTTAATGAAACATGTTTATAAAACAAATCAAAGGTTTTAACATAACATGTTTTATAAAGTATTTAAAACAAACTTGTTTTGAAATCAAGGTGAAGAATCCAAAGACTTAAATCAAAGATTAAAGAAGTAGAGGATTCAACACATCATAGTTTATATGCTAAAAATCATTTACCAATAATTTAGTAAAAGCATAAAACATATGATTATAAAAATGCAAAGCTTACTTGGTGATTTAACTTCATTAATCCAAGCTTTAGCTTTTCATTTGGCCCAATAGCCTTCCTAGTTCATTCCCCTTTGATTGGTCTTCAAACACCTCAAAAATGGGCTCTCAAAACTCTAAAAACGGTTTGGAAATGAACTTGCTTTTATAGAATTTTTGGCCCAACGGCTACCTGTCGGTCGACTGACAGGTTACCGACACCTCAATGGTCAGATTCCAATGGTTAAGAAATTTACCGTTGTACAGGTGTGGGTCAGCCGACATGAACCGACGACCGAACTGACACCTGAACCGACATGAACCGACACTTGAACCGACAGAGAAAATCTAAAATTTGTAGCTCTCTGGAAATGGGGCCGACAGAGGTCTCGGTTGGCCTCGGTTCCACTGTAGGTTGACCGACAGCTTGATGTCGGTTGACCGACAGCCTGAGACAAAAAATCCCAACTTTTGCATTTTTTAAAGTGATTCTTTGTGGGGATTTTTAGGCCATTAAACCAAGCTTGGAAACATGATTTTAAATCAACAAGTGCTTTTAAAATCATGAAACATAAAAAGGCAAATATAATTTGAAACTTAGAAACATAGGCTAGCTTGATTTGTAAAAAATCTTTTCAAAAACAAATGCATCCAAGATTTAAATTCAAAACATGCACAAACTATAAGATTTACAATATTTAAAAACAATGCAAGTAGAAAATCAGATTTCAAGATATTTAACTCAATGCATGTGTGAAAATTCATGAGATGCTAAAATGATAATGCATCCATCAAATTGCAATACACAAAATCCCGAACAGAACTAACCTTGAATGTTTTTCAGGATCATGGCCGGTAGGCACAATACCCGAGGTGAGGGTAGTTCTTCTCAGAATGGTGCCGAGAATCAGTTCCATCAGTTCATGGCAGCCTTCATCCAATCTCAGAAGGATATGGCTGAGCAGAGCCAGAAGCAAAATGAAGATCAAGCTGTATTCCAAGCACAGATGCTTGAGGTAGTGCAGAAGGTGGGCCAGCCACAAGCCAAGGAGTATGACCTGAATGAGTTGGTTGAGAAACTCAGGAAGAGTTTCCCACCTAAGTTCCATGGCATTGAGGACCCCGCTGTAGCAGATGAGTGGGTTGTTCAAATGGAGAAGATCTATGAGGTATTTCGGTGCATGGGTATCCAGCAGGTGCAGCTAGCAGCTCACATGTTCCGTGGAGCAGCGGAGAGATGGTGGAAAACCGTCAAACACCCATACGAGGAAATTACTGAGGAGGTAGCCTGGAAGACTTTTACGGAGCAGTTTCAGAAGAAGTTCATTCCAGAGCACTACCGGGATCAGAATATGGAGGAGTTTGAGAGACTGGTGCAGGGTGATTTAACAGTACAGGATTATGAGATTGCCTTCACCCATCTATCCCGATTTGCTGAGAGTCTGATTCAGCCAGAGCCAGAGAGAGTCCGGAGATTTATCAAGAGACTACGGGCAGATATTAAGATGCAAGTACAGCACAGCAGCTTGACCAACTATGAGGATGTGCATAGATTACAGACAGTTGAATCATGTAACTGTTAAGAATAAGTACCCGTTACCGAGGATCGATGAGCTATTCGATCAGTTGCAGGGAGCCCAATTCTTTTTGAAGATAGATCTGCGTTTCGGTTATCATCAGTTGCGAGTCAGAAAGGAGGATGTTCCTAAGACTGCATTCCGGACGAGATATGGATACTTTGAGTTTCTAGTGATGCCTTTTGGATTGACAAATGCTCCAGCAATCTTTATGGCATTGATGAATAAGGCATTTGCTCCTTTCTTGTATCAGTTTGTGGTAGTCTTCATAGATGATGTATTGGTGTACTCGAAGACTAAGGAGGAGCATGAGCATCAGTTGAGAACATCTTTGCAGCTTTTGAGGGATAACCAACTGTATGCTAAGTTGAGCAAATGTGAGTTTTGGTTGGAGCAAGTGGCATTTTTGGGCCATGTAATCTCTAAGGAAGGATTGACAGTGGATCCCAAGAAGATTGCAGCAGTTGTTAATTGGAGTAGCCTGAGAAATGTAGCGGAGATTCGTAGTTTCCTTGGACTTGCAGGTTACTACAGGAGGTTTGTGAAAGGATTCGCTACCATAGCATCTCCGTTGACTAAGTTGACGAGGAAAGATATTCCATTTGTATGGACGGAGGGGTGTGAAAAGAGTTTTCAAGAGCTGAAGACCAGATTGACTACAGCACCTATACTTGCCTTACCCGCTGGAAGTGGAGGATTTGTGATTTTCACAGATGCATCAGGAGTAGGTTTGGGATGTGTTCTCATGCAGCATGACAAGGTGATAGCATATGGATCGAGGCAATTGAAAGACCATGAGAAGAAATATGCCACACATGACCTGGAGTTAGCAGCGGTGGTGTTTGCATTGAAGTTGTGGAGGCATTATTTATATGGAGAGAGATTTGAGGTGCACACAGATCACAAGAGTTTGCAATACCTGTTTACACAGGGTGATTTGAATAACAGGCAGAGGAGATGGATGGAGTACATAAAGGATTATGATTTTCCAATCAAGTACCATCCTGGAAGGGTGAATGTGGTAGCAGATGCTCTCAGTAGGAAGGCAGCATTCAGTGGATGTATAATGCCTGAATGGGGATGGATGGAGCAATTCAGAGATATGGTTGTGGAAGTCTGGCCAGTTAATGAGGTCCTAGTTGCTACTATGGGAGTTTGGGAGCCTGAGATAGTTAACAGGATCAAGGTATGCCAAGGATGATCCAGAATTACAGAGAATCATCGATCATGTGGATGACAAGCCGGAGTTCAGATTGATTGAGGGAGTTTTGTACTGTAAGGATAGGTTGTGTGTGTCAGATGTTCAAGATATCAAGTCAGAGTTGATGACAGAGGCGCACCATACCCGATATTCTATTCACCCAGGGAGTACCAAGATGTATCAGAATTTGAAGAATCACTATTGGTGGGTGAAAATGAAGAAAGAGATTGCAGAATTTGTCTCCAGGTGTATGACTTGTCAGCAGATTAAGGCAGAGCACAAGAAGCCTCCTGGTTTACTTCACCCGTTGGAGATTCCTCAGTGGAAATGGGAGTATCACCATGGATTTCGTGTCGGGATTGCCGAACACCAAGAAAGGCAATGATGCTATTTGGGCGATTGTGGATAGATTGACTAAATCAGCCCATTTCTTGCCATTCAAGACTGGACAATTTATGGACAAGATGACTAAGATGTACAGGGATAATATAGTCAAGTTGCATGGAGTGCCTAAGTCCATAGCGTCCGATTGAGACACTAAGTTTGTCTCTCAGTTTTGGTCTACTTTTCAGTCATCTAAGGGTACCCAGTTAAAGTTTAGCATAGCTTACCACCCTCAGACAGATGGACAGTCAAAGCGTACCATTCAGACACTGGAAGATCTCCTCAGAGCATGTGTTTTGGATTTCAAGGAGAGTTGGGATGAGAGTTTGCCTCTATGTGAGTTTGGCTACAATAACAGTTATCATTCAAGCATTGGTATGGCACTATTTGAGGCATTGTATGGAAGGAGATGCAGGACCCCGGCATGTTGGGAGGAAGTAGGAGTTCGAAGTTTTCATGGCCCTCGGAGATTGCTAATTCCAGTTGTTGACACCAAAAATGTCACTTTGCCTTTTCAAGATCCAAAGAGCTACATGAAGTCGCAACCTGCCATAAATAGGCAATGCTGCTTCCAAAATAAAATCTTGTCAGAATCAAACAAAAACTGCAAGATTCTTCCAGACAGCCAAAAGAGGAGTACACAAGAAGTTTCGGGCCATTTCAAAATCATTTGGCCTAACTTCGCTTCTCCGACAGCCAAATCAGGCCTCTCGGCGACAAAAGCTCTCCGGGACCATGGTTTCCAAGACAGAACCTATGGATCATCTTAAAATGACTCCAATAGGTTCCCTGTCAAATTTCAAGTCAATCGGACATCGGTTGACCACACATCAAACCGCGACATCTTCATCGCGACAAAAAGCAAGTCTGCAGGTGGTAGGACCCCAAACGGCTTCGAAACTCAAACAAAAGCCTATGGTTGGTCTTATTTATTGCTCAGGAGGCTTCACACCAAATTTCAGGTCATTCCGACATCGTTTGACCCAGTTTCAGCTTCTGACGGAAAATCGGCAGCTCTGCGCGACAAAGTCTTCGGCTTTCTCAGGAAATTGGAAACTTTGCAAAATAAAATGCAAGGATTCTCATCAGGTTTCCTACAAAGAAATCAGGCCAATAAATGGTCAAAATGTCAAGGAAAAGTACAGAAGAAAAAAGAATCAGAAAAAAGCAAAAACGGACGCAAAATGGGACACGAAAGGGGGAAAACCCCCCCAGGGTCGCAGACCCCTGCGACCCTGGGCCAGGGTCGCCGGCGACCTTGGACCCCGGGGTCGCCGGGAAAGCCCCGGAAACCCCGGTTTTCGCCGTTTTTTTCGCGATTCGAGGAGCCCAGCCCCTGGTACTTTCCAAAATTCATGCTTTTGAGACACCAAGTCCTCTGACATCCTGTCCAAAACACGGGTAAATCATCAAGAGTATCAAAGACAGTATTGATCACCACCCGGTCAACCAAAAAAAGTGTGCTTTCCACCCGACCGATCGAGAAATCGACAGGACAGATGGCACCGACCCGCTGTTGGCAACAAACACCTGAAATTACATGATCATCTGATGTCGATCTACATGAAGATCCATCGATGATCATCAACAGAAGAATCTCAAAAGACGTGGCACGGCCCGCGACTCTTCAGCTGCTCGGCGACCACTTAATGCGATTAATTGACTAACTTTATTACAGTCATTAATCCATTTCTTTGGACGGCCCAATCAGAAGCAAGCATTCGGGAGTTACAAGTCAAGAGATTCATGGCATTTAACCCATGAAACTCCTCCCATCATGGCGATTAAAGGCGATTAAATGCCCTCAATCTCCTCCGGCCAATCAGAAGCCAAGAAAAAGGAGTTACAAAATAAACAATTCAATTTTTGTAACTCCACCCATTATGCGGCTTAATGACAATAAAAGCCCATAAACCCACCTAAAAGGCTACCTAAAAGCCTATAAATAGGAGGGCTCTCCAAGAAGAACAACACAGACAACAAACATCAGCAGACAGCAGTCACAAATCCAGAGAAAGAAAAAGAGAGAAAACTCTGCGGAAGTTCTACACCGGCCACCGCAACAAGGTGACAAAAGTCCCTTGGGGGGTACCCCCCCCCCCCCAAGGTCCTTGCCTTCTCCTCCTGCCTCCAATGGCTTAGATATGGCTTTTCAGCCCGTCTACTCGGTTTTTTATTGGACATAGGACCTTCCTTTGGTCTTTGTCTTCTAAAAACCTGAGGTTATAGCCAAGCCAAGCGAATCAAATAGCATCCTCTGTTCTCATCTGCATGGATGATGGCGAAGCCCACATATGGCTTGCGACCGTCAATCTAAACGAGTCCCCCACAATCTCCTGAGAAGTTAGATCCTCCTTTTCTTGCTTTTCATTGTAGTTTGTATTTTTTCAAAAGAGACAAAAATCACAATTCTTGTCTTTCATTATTGATAAGGGTTGTAAATCGGCTATAAACGCCAAAATCGGCTATAAACGCCAAAATCGGCTATAAACGCCAAAAATCGGCTATAAACGCCAAAATCGGCTATAAATGCCAAAGAAATCGCCTTTCACGGCAAACTAAGAAAAATGTCTCTTTTCTTAAATATATGTGCAATGGAAAACTTGAAAGAAGTTGATTTCCTTTTTACTTGCGAAGGTTGATCTCCGGATCACCACTTGCAATTCCAAGTAAAAATAGAAAATCTGGCACACCCACAAAAAAAGAAATGTTGATGCACGCCCCTGCCCCCCGGTTACGAAAGGGTCGGACCCGACGGACTCCCACGTCCGCCGACCTCGGTAGAACCGAGCAGGAGCGCGGTCCATCAAGCTGGCACACCCGGTGGGACTCGTTTATTTGAGAACACGATGCTAGAAATGAAATATTTGCATATCATATATTTTGCTCTATGCTTATATTTCTTTTCTCGATTCCTTGGCTACTTTATAATTGGTGGCCTATGTTGAATTCCGCATAAAAAAAAAAATGAGATGAGATTTTTTGTTTGGAAATTTCTAATTCTTTGAATTTATTTCCACTCTTTCTCTTTTCAAAAAAAAAAAAAAACAAAAAAAAATCAGATTTTTCATTTTTGGATTCAAAATTGAGAAACCTTGATCCGTTCCTATCGTTCATCGCGCTTGCAGAAATGTTGAGCCTGTTCGACTAAGGTTTTGGGCCATGGTTTCTCTTCGATGAGTTCATTAAAAATCAAAATATATATATATATATAAAAAAATTTTAGATTTCTCAATTTGGATTCAAAATTGAGAAACCTTGATCCGTTCCTATCGTTCATCGCGCTTGCAGAAATGTTGAGCCTGTTCGACTAAGGTTTTGGGCCATGGTTTCTCTTCGATGAGTTCATTAAAAATAAAAAATATATATATATATATAAATTTTTTTTTTTAGATTTCTCAATTTGGATTCAAAATTGAGAAACCTTGATCCGTTCCTATCGTTCATCGCGCTTGCAGAAATGTTGAGCCTGTTCGACTAAGGTTTTGGGCCATGGTTTCTCTTCGATGAGTTCATTAAAAATAAAAAAAAATATATATATATATATATAAAAAAAAAATTTAGATTTCTCAATTTGGATTCAAAATTGAGAAACCTTGATCCGTTCCTATCGTTCATCGCGCTTGCAGAAATGTTGAGCCTGTTCGACTAAGGTTTTGGGCCATCGTTTCTCTTCGATGAGTTCATTAAAAAAAATATAAAATTAAAAAAAAATAAAAAAAAAAGACATAGACCACTAAGGTTAAACCAACTGTGTTCTTTGATCATGGTTGATTCAAAGAAAAGCCTTGTCCAGAGTGTGGAGACAGCTTGACTGTTCTAGGCAAGGGTCCTCCAAACGGGTTCATTAAGTAATCCTACCCTTACCTGGGGGCAATTCTATCAATCAAGATTTCATAAGACCGGGTTAGGAGGCCTATGTGTACTCTCTCGTCTTTTAAATAAAATTTTTTTTCAAAAATAAATTTTTTTAAAAATAAAAAATTTTAAAATAAAAAATAAAAAATAAAAATTTTTCAAAAAAAATAAAATAAAAAATAAATAAAAAAAAAGATTAAAAAAAAAAAAAAAATCTTCAAAAACTTCAAAAAAAAAAAAAACTTCCGTCATTTTGGGTTTAGATTAGAGAAATCTTGGTCTTCTCCTTTCTGAGCACTGGCGCTCGCGGAAATCGCTGAGCCCGTGTTCAGATTGGAGTGCCTTTTGCTCTCTTTGATAAACCCGATATTGGCCTTTCAAAAAAAAAACTCGTCATTTTTAGATTCAGATCCGAGAAATCATGGTTCATTTCTTTCTGAGCACTGGCGCTCGCGGAAATCGCTGAGCCCGTGTTCAGATTGGAATACCATCTGCTCTCTTTGATGAATCCAATCTTGACCTTTCAAAACAGAGAATCTCATCTCATAGATGCGGTCTCAAAACATTTGTGTCTAGCGGTACTAGTACGCCCTTTCAGGGTCTACTGTATTGCGACCGGCACATTTGTAACTCCAACTTTATATTCTTCTTACCTCGAGCAAGCTCTGCTTCTCGATAAGTCGAATTTAAGTTCACAATTGTTTCTAGCAGTCACTGGGATGCCCATTCCGGGCTTACCATACCTGCGATCAGAACAATTGTACCCTCTATGGCATTTTGCCTTTCTCATATTGCTTGGGTCATCTACCTCGAGCAATTTGAAACGACGAAACCATAGAACTTCCCATTTATGATCATTATATTCTTGTGATTACTAATGGATGTGGTCTTGTTTCAGAAATTTTCGAAAAAAACTAACAATGGCAGCTTCACTAACCATTACTTTCGACGAGAACAAGCACCAACTCATGCTTCAACAGAAGCAAACCACGCGCACCTACAAGCGCCCCATCAGCTGCCGAAGTGTCAACTCCCTCGGCAACTCTGTGAACTCCGGGTCGACCTCGACTCCCCGGACTATCGTCTTCGGGACGCTGGGACCATTCCCACTTCCTGAGGAACAAACTGCTCCCTCCAAGAAGCAGAAACTCGCCTCTCAACGTGTCACTACCGTGACACCAAAGGCGAGCACCAAAAGATCTGAAGCCCGTGGCAGCCCCACGAAGCCTCAACCTACAAACAACCAGGTCTACCCCAAGACTTGGTCCCCAAGACCCTCACCAAGACAGAGAAGGTCCCAGGCATCCACTAAGCCAGCATTCCTGGCCCCACTCAAGGAGAACCAGTTCTATCCTCTTGCTTACATGAAAGAGGAGAGACCCATCTCCAACCTGACTTCCAAGTCATCCCAGCATGAGCCGGCTTGTTCCTACAAGCCCAAAATCAAGTCATGCATCACAAGGCCTCCACAAGCATCTGCTAAGGCCTACAAATCTGCAGTTCGACCCTTCATCTCTACAGGGGCCGAACTTCACAAATTCAAAGCTTCGCTGCAACTGGCGAAGGATAGGGTTCGCATCCTGTCCTTGCCCAGCTACAAAGAAGACAGACTCGGCTGCTGCGCCCGAGGGAGCACATCCTTCATTGTCAAAGCCCAGTCAGAGCTGACCGAAGCTCAAATTGCTCGCCGTATACGCCGCCGCGCGTCGTACCGACAAAAGAGACTACAGAAGCAAAGGACCCAGCCTCCCACACTTCAAGTCTCTCCCAAATGGGTCGAAAAAGAAAGACCCAACCAAGTTGCTGCCGTCCATATGGTTGGAAAAAACCAGAAGACGCCAAAAATCAGCAACAAAAATCCATGTCCGACGTCCGATGACCCGCAGCGTCTCCAGGACAAGAAGACATTCAGAAGAATCCCCTGCTCCTTCAAGCAAAGGACAGCAGAGTGATCCTTCCTCGAGCTCCTCTTCGAAAAGAATGAGCCCCAGCTCAGTCACCAGGACAGTTTCTTCGTTCGAATCACGAAGGATGAATGTCTTGGCTACAAATTCTGAGCCACCACCCCGCAACCCACCTCCAGAAGATGCGATCACCCGCATCCAGCAATTGGAACAGGGCCAGCAGAGGATTGAAACTCTGATGGAAAACCTTCTCCTCGCCTTCCAAAATCAGGCGAACAATGAACCTCCTCCGAATCATCAAGACGACGAGGTAAATAGAGAAGAAAATGAGTCACGCGCCCTTACCAAAAAAGACGTAGACGGTATCCTCGCCAAAGCAAAAGAAGAGGATATACTCAAGGAGCATGGGATCAAGCCACCATATCCCTTATGGATGGACTCGGTCCCGTTCCCCACCAAATTCAAGCATCCTACTCTCCAAACATATACGGGGAAAGGATCAGCCAGACAGCACGTCATCCACTTCAAGATCCTGACGGGAGCTATCGCGGATCAAGATGCACTCAAGATCCGCCTCTTTGCAAGTACCCTAAAAGGTACGGCCTTCGATTGGTACTCCACTCTGCCGGAGGACTCAATCCAAAATTGGGCCATGCTAGAGACACGCTTCCTAACTCACTTCAAAGGTGAGGATCATCCCGCTACTATGGCTCAGCTGTGCAGCCTAAAACAGGGGGAGAATGAATCAACATATGACTTCATTCACAAGTGGAAAGCAATGGCATACAAATGCTCTGATGTATTGCCACAAGCGTCGCTAGTCGACATCTGCCGAAACAACATGAGAGCCAGAATCCGCTCCATGATCATCGGCAACAAATCAAAAAACCTGGGAGAACTCCTAGAAGCTTCCATGGAAGCTGAAACGGTGATTAAAGACCTCAACAGTCAGAAATCATCAAGAAAAGAGCCAACCGCCATTGCAACCTCTAAACCAAAGAAGAAAGAGGTCCTCAATGTGCAGACCAAGCCAGCTCCTCAGCCACCAAAGAAAGCTGAAAACAAAGCTGCTGGTAAGAGACCTGAACTCTCTGACGCCTTCAAAGAACGAGTAGAGAAGAAATACCCGTTTGATGAAGATGTTGATGAAATCTTCGGGGCTCTTGTGGCAAACGGCAAGCTCACCTTGCCTGAACCAAAAAGACCGGGTGATGTTGGCAAAACCAACGATCCTCGGTACTGTCCATACCACCAGATCATCTCGCATCCTCTCAATCAATGCTTCGTTGTGAGAGAGAAAATAAATGAGATGTGGAAAAACGGAGTCATGGGTCTGCCTCCGTCAACATGGTGACATGTGGACAAACATCAAGATCACCGAAGAAGATCACTACTTCCTTCAAGGTGATAAACTCAATCGAAGCGTCCGAGGAACTGGTTCCTTACCCGACACCAGACGGACAACCGATATGGGTACATCCCGATCTCCTGGAAGATGAAAATTGGGAGGTCGTGAAAATAAAGCCTACAGCTCAACAGCGAAGGCAGGCTAGGAAACATCTCCTCAAGCTCAAACGGCAAGAGAAGACCCAGCCAAAACTAGAGGTCAAAGAAAAGGCAGAGGCTTCCTCTACCGCTTCACTGGAGGTAACAAAAACATCCCTTCCAGAGACTTCAAAGGGGGTAAGGAAATTCACTCTCAGTGATTTCATGCCACCTCAATTCAAAGAAGCCATGCAGGAGGCATCATACTCTTGCAATTCAGTAGTTGGATTCTCCATTGATGGATACGAATCCAGCGACACCGATGATGGATTCGAACCCAACTACACAAATGAGTGGGAGGAATCCCTTGAAACGGGAGAATATCTCTCCGATGAAGAATGGGTTCCTGAGTCTCATCTTATGCCAGTAATCTGGTATAAACCCCCTACAGCCACAAGGATCCTGGTCTGATGATGAAGAAGACCAAGAAGCTGTACAAGAAAATGCTGCTGACCCAGCACCTCTCATTACTCCAGTGGAAATCAACAATGTTGAGCCACAAAGAGATGATGAAGAAGAAGATCCGGCTCCCATGCCTGATCTTGAAGAATATGCAATGATCTTGAAGAATATGCAAGGATCTTGCAGCGACTCGCTCTAGAACAAGAGCAAGAACGCGTCAACGAGCCTCCTCGCAAGCCAGAGCCTGAAGTCCCTGAAGACCACCAGGTACATCCTCCCTTAACTCCTGAAAATGGAGAAAATTGCTGGATAGACGATCCTCTCACATCCGAGGATGAGTCTGACTCCGATCAGGCAACGTCTCCTGTCAGAGCTTCCTGTAATGTGATAATTCGGGATTATAGCTCTTCCGAAGCATCGTCTGATGAGAGCACTTACACTCCAGCGACGCCTAGCAATATATCTTCTGGAGCCACCTCGTCTCACGTGACTTTCACTGAGATGACACCCTCTCAGGTTTCTTCTCCTGAGACTGTGACTTCGAAGTTCACACCCTTCCTGACTGAAGAATTCCCAGCCATTGATGCTTGGGACGATGAATTAGTCAACGAAGAAGAAAGATTGCTGGATACTGTTCAGGACTTGTTCCCGGAAAACTGCTCCATGCAACACAATCACTGAGGATGGTAACTCTGCTGCTGATGCATCCTCAGCAAATGAAAAACGACAGCCTCTTGATCCTGAAGACAATCTTCCAAACGAAGACCCTTCTCAAGAAGCTCTCGAAGTTGGTAGAGGCACCCGCTCTGGCCGGGACTACCACAAAAATTACAACCAATCTTCCTTTACATATGTAAATCCTTCGGGAAAAGATGTTGTAAGCGCCCCTAGTGGCAACAATGATGAACATGCAGGCCCTAAGGAGGCTTTCAAGTATGACTTGATTGAACACTTCAAGCACATACCTGCACGTCTGCACATCCTAGATTTGTTGCGAATGTCTCCGCACACTCGTGATAATCTCATCTCAGAATTACAAAAACTGAATGAGGATGTCGACAAACATGCCCCGCAAGTCCTCCAAATTGAAATGGATTACCGGGTCAAAAACTCAGAAGCCTCCTCAAAGGGAGAAAAGAAGAAAACTGAGGGATCATGCATTGAATGCCTCTCGGTTAAAAAAGCAGCCAGTGCAACCATCGCCTTCACAAAGGATGACCTCCTACTTGGCGAAACCAGGCATAACCGACCCCTGTACTTCACAGGGTATATCAAGGAAATGCCTATGCATAGAGTTCAGATCGACCCAGGTTCTGCACTCAACCTTATCTCCACATCGGCTCTTGAAGAGTTGGGCATCCCACCCAGCAAACTGAGCCAACACATCTGTATCTATCTTTGGATACGATGGGAGTACTCAAAGGCCTATCGGCAAAATCAGGTTCAAATTGCAGATAGGTGATCTTATCTCTGAGGTCACTATGTATGCAATAAAGACCCCTTCATGCTACAACATCCTTCTCGGACGCCCCCGGGATCCATGAGAATGGCGATGTCCCTTCAACTCTACATCAATGCATCAAGTTTGTTGGCGACGACGGCATGATACATCGAGTCTTTTGCGGACAGAAAACCCTTCAAAGGTAAAGAAATCCACTTCGCAGACTCACAGATGTATGAAGGTGAAAAGAAGAAGAGGAGAAGGCATACAGCATCCTTTGCCGAAAATCTCCAGAAAGATAAAGGCAAAGCTCCTCAACAATCACCGGAAGAAAACAAAACCATCCGGTAAATCTGAAGAGAGCATGCAAACTCCCTTCATCATCTCCCTCAAATCTTCAAAGCCTTTGGTCATCACAACTAAAGTGAAGAAGGCAAAAACAAAAGCCTGGGGGGCAAATTTGTTGTCTCTTCGTGTCTATCATGCAAGACACGGACTCGGATTCAGAGCCAGAAGACGACACATCGTCAAGCCAAGCTGACACTCAACAAGTTCAGCCTGCTCTTACTCCAATGGAGACAACTTCTGACATAGAAGATCCTACGTCAGCTTCCTTCGTTGTTCCAGCAACTTCAGCAAGGGAAAAGCCGATCTTCTTCCGTAGATCGGATGCTTCTTCATCAAACTCCATGCTTGAACCTTTCCAAAATAAAGGTACGCCTCAACTATCCTTATACAGTTCTGTGGCACAAGCTATTATGAAGAAAATGGGCTATGACGCTCAAAACCCAGTCGGTTTGGGAGAAGGACGCGGTATTCTCACGCCATTGGGGCCCGTCTTGACCAAAAAGCCAGCTGGAAGATTGGAGGACTCTACGGCTATGTAGAAAAGTCTTCACACGGGTTAGGGTATGATCCTGATACTCCCTTGAGACAGTTGACACAAAGGCTTAAAAGTCAATATACTGACCAAGCCTCAACATCTCAAGTCCTGAAGACAATCGATCTCCCTGGTATTCTCTTTGATGAGTCACCTGACAAAGATCCAGGGACGCTCATCCAATTGGCACGATTTTCTTCCGAAAATGAAGAGGAGTTGTCCGATGGCACAGACGTGTGGACTTCTGACCCAGACGAACCCTCATATCCAAAAGAGTTAGCCTACTTCGACTCGGTTTCAACAGTGACGGCTTGGGATCAACTCATAGCAAGCCTGGGGAACATTACCGATCAAGAAGACCCTGTGGAAAGGAACGAAAAACTTGGTCTGGAAATGCCTTGAAACCCCCGAAGGTTTTGTGAGCTGGAAGCCTCCGAAAATATTGTGGAGGAACCACCTTTCGAACCTTTCCACCAGAAGTCCTGTTACAAAAAGATAGACTTGGGAACACCAGATACCCACGGTTCCTGTTATCATAAGGCAAGAATATCAAGTATTGACTGAGTACCCGCAGTATTCTCGCTTTCTTTCGTGCGGTTCGGTTGATTGCTTTGCCTGGTTCCTTATGCTGAAATGCCAGGCTTAGACCCCAAAATAGCAGTTCACAAACTCAATCTTCAAGAAGACCATCAAGCCTGTCAAGCAAGGCCAAAGAAGATTCCGTCCAGACTGTGATTGATAAAATTGAACAAGAAGTTCAAAAACTCAAAAAGCGTCGGCTTCATTCCGTGAGGAACAACATCCCTGAATGGTTGGCCAACATTGTCCCCGTGACAAAGAAAAATGGGCAGATCAGGGTCTGTATTGACTAATAGGAGACCTGAATGGCGCATGCCCAAAAGATGAATTTCCGCTCCCAATAACCAGAGGTAATGATTGATAATACGCTTGGATTCGAGCGAATGACATTCATGGATGGTTTCTCTCTGGCTTACAATCAGATAAAGATGCATCCTGAGGATGAAAAACATACATCCCTTTCGAACCCCATTTGGCGTGTATTGTTACAATGTCATGCCATTTGGTTGAAGAATGCTGGTGCCACATATCAGAGGGCTATGATGAAAATATTCCAAGATATGCAGCACAAGACGGTTGAATGTTACGTTGATGACCTCGCCGTCAAAAGCAAAAGAAAAGAAGATCATCTCGAAAACCTTCGAGAAGTCTTCCTCCGGCTTCGCAAACACAAACTGCGAATGAATCCATTGAAATGCTTCTTCGGCGTCTCGTCGGGTAAGTTCCTCGGATTCTTAGTTCGGAAAGCTGGAATAGAGCTTGACCCCATAAAAGTCAAAGCCATTCTAGAAATGCCCTCTCCAAGAACCTTGAGAGAACTCAAAGGGCTTCAAGGGAGATTGGCCTACATCAGACGGTTCATCTCCAATCTTTCGGGGAAATGCCGTCCATTCTCCCGGTTGATGAAAAAAGGTGTAAACTTTGTCTGGGATGCTGACTGTGAAGCTGCTTTCCAAGACATCAAGTCATACCTGACAAAACCTCCAGTGTTAGCTGCTCCTACCACTGGAAAACCATTCATCTTGTACACAAGAGCCCTTGATCACTCTTGGGAGCTCTGCTTGCGCAAGAAAATGATCAAGAAAAGAAGCTGCTCTATATTACCTCAGCCGCATGCTAGTAGGTGCAGAGCATCGCTACTCTCCAGTCGAAAAAGAATGTCTTGCAGTGATGTTCGCCGTACAAAAGCTGCGTCACTACTTGCTTTCCAACACAGTCTACCTGGTCTCGAGGGTCAACCTCTTGAAGGTCCTTGTCACAAAGGCAGGTTCTCTCAATGCTCGACTGGCAAAATGGTCCATCCTTCTGTCACAATTTGATATTAGGTATGTACCACAAAAAGCAATCAAAGGGCAAGCTCTAGCAGACTTCCTCGCAGAGCATCCATTGCCTAAAGATTCTCCACTCAGAGATGATCTCCCAGACGAACCAGTCTACAATGTGGAGACTTTCTCACAAAGTGCCTCCTGGGACATGTACTTTGACGGTGCAACCAGGACAAATGAAAAAAGACAGCTGATCTCGGGAGTTGGCATCCTCTTTGTTAGCCCCGACAAATACATGATTCCACACGCTTTCTCGCTACTGGAACCATGCACAAACAATGCAGCTGAATATCAAGCTCTGATCTTAGGATTGGAACTCGCCATCGAATCCGGTATCACCATGCTGGAAGTCTTTGGAGACTCTCAACTGATCGTCAACCAGATGAATCAGAAATTTGAAGTCAGGAAGCCAGATTTGTTGCCCTACTACAACAAGGCACAATCACTTCTGCAAAAGTTTGACATCTGTCACATCACCCACATTCGTAGAGGTGAAAACATACGTGCAGATGCCCTAGCCGGACTTGCCGCATCCATGGCAATCCAGGAAGGGGAAAACATGCAAGTCACAGTGTGCGAAAGAAGAATCCTTCCTCCTCTTAACACACACCAAGCAGTTGCTGAATGCCACCAAGTGGTCGGAAGTCGGATTTCAATCCTTCAAACTTCAATTGGCGACTGGAGGGATCCGTTCATTGATTACATTATGTTCGGAATCCTACCTGAAGATCCAAAAGAACGGGTAAGCATCCAAAGGCGAACCCCAAGCTTCCATTTGGATATTCCTTCAAAAATCCTTTACAGGAAATCCTTCAACGGAGTACTTCTACGCTGCTTGTCACAACAAGAGGCTGAAGAAACACTCAAAGAAGTTCATGCTGGTCTTTGCGGAGCTCATCAGGCTGGACCTAAGCTCTATGATCAGATAAAAAGGTTAGGATATTACTGGCCTACCATGGTAGCTGACGCAATGCAATTTGCCAAGCGCTGCCAACAATGCCAAGTTCATGGAGATTACATTCACATGCCTCCAGAATGGCTACATCCTACAGCGATCTCATGGCCTTTCGAAGCCTGGGGTATGGACATCATAGGTCCTATTTCTCCCCCTTCAAGCAAAGGTCATCGCTTCATCTTCGCCGCTACGGATTATTTCTCCAAGTGGTCAGAAGCATTTGCGTTTAACGAAATGAAGACCTCATCAGTCCTTCAGTTCCTGCGCACCAACATCATTTGTCGT